>CANSNZ010001021.1:0-166589 GCA_947646795.1 Beta lomatogona
GAATGTTGTCTTGATGAGCATTCATAGCTATTGCGCTCAGATTTTTAATCTCCCGATAGTTGTGATAAATAAAATCAATAGTGTGTGCAGGTGCTTCCTATGGAGTGGTAAAGTAGAAGATTTGAAGGGTGGTTATGTGAATTGGGAGCAAGTGTGTACTCATAAAAAGTATGGGGAGCTTGGGTTTTAGGGACATAAGAGCTTGGAACAAGGCTACTTTATGGGCAAACTTGTATGGCATATTGGGATTAAGAAAGAAGATTTTGGGTTAAGTGGGTCCATTTAGTCTATATTAAGAATCACAATTGGTAGGACTTTGAAGCCCCATAAGGTGCAAGCTGGGTGATAAAGTACTTATGCAAAGTTAAGACAGACATGAAGAATTTGCTTATGCATACATGGCCTATCAACACACAGTATAAGATCAGTCATGTTTATCAGAAGCTAGTAGGGGATAAAGTAGACTGAATTGGGTGAGTTGTGTGTGGAATAGGATGTCTATTCTTAAACATAAGATCATCTTATGGCTGGGGATGCAAGCTAGGCTCCAAACAAGGGAGAAGCTTCGGAAATTTGGGGTCCCCAATACTGACACTTGTTGTATATGTGGGTTACAAACAGAAACGCATCTTCATTTGTTCTTTGAAGGTGTATACAGCCTGAGATTGCTGAAGGCTGCTCTTGATTGGATAGGGTTGAATCACAGACCAGGAATTAGATTCAATGGTGTATGTGGATACAAAGGGTGTATAAAGGGACAAAAACTAGGAAGCAAGTACTAATCACTACTATTGCTGTTGTTGT
The DNA here is from genome assembly GCA_947646795.1 of Beta lomatogona. NCBI lineage: Eukaryota > Viridiplantae > Streptophyta > Magnoliopsida > Caryophyllales > Amaranthaceae > Beta > Beta lomatogona. Next base: position 805 of record CANSNZ010001021.1, read on the forward strand.
CTATCAGATCTGGAGGACGAGAAATGAGGCTCTATGGAATCATAAAGTGCATAATGTAAATAATAGTCTAGATAATGTAAAGTTTACAGTCAAACATAGGATTTTATTTTGTTTACCAAAAAATTATAGTTCTGGTGACAGAATTCGGGTTGAAGATTTGTAATTAGTGTGGTTCTGCTAAGCCTGTTCTTAGCAGGTGTGTGTTCTGTTCTCTGTGGAGAACTTTGGTTGTAATGGGGTTTGTTTGGTTTTGATATATACTACTTCCCACTTACCAAAAAAATAAATTAATAATGCCATGAACCGGTTTTAAAAATGTCATGAAGTAGTTTAAATATGATATAAATTAATAATGACATAAAACACAAATTAAAAATGACATGAAACAATTCCAAAATTATATGAAATATTTCAATAGTAACATGCAATAGTTCTATATATAACATGAAACACTTATATAAGATTTTGTTCTGTGATAAGTTATGGTGTAACGTATTAAGCAAGACACTTACTATTATTAATCTTTTTTTTTAAAAGTCACCCATATGATAAAGTAATTGTTTTTGCATTTAGTTAACATTTTTTATGCTTTTAATTGATGGCGTTGTGTGCTACTCGTGAATTTTAGCGTAACATCATCTGTCACAGTAGACACAACGCCTCGAGATGTTTTGTCACAAAAATTTGTTGTTTGGAATGAAAGGGTTTTATTGTACTACTACTTTTTGTTTTAGAACTTATTTGGTTCACTATAGGAAGTTAAAAAAATGCATGAATTTTGAATACACATGAATTGAATTCTTTCTATGGAAATTGGAAAATGTTATTTGGTTATTCATAAGGGAAGCGGAACTTCTCATAAAATCTACATACATAGGGGAGTTGGTAGGCTACTTCCCTCATTTTGTAGAAAGTATAAGCTCATAGGATGTTCTACTTCCCTTATTTTCTAAACTTTTTGTCAACCAATAAACGGCGAAGCCAATCTTATACTTCCTAGGAATTAAAAATTCCCATGATTTTTCTCTGCAAAGCAAACAAGCCCTTGATTTACACAATTTAAATTTTACGCTTATCAATGCAAACTATGACCATTAATATTTTTAATTACGTAAATGTAAAAATTATAAAAATTAACATCATAACTAAATGTTTCTTTATGCATAAATTACAATGATCATAAAAATGAAGTATATACAAAGTATGTACATTAAAAAGTAACAAAATAAGTATTAGTTTTTAACGAAGAGAATAGTTATTTCCTATTTTTTTCTCGATCATCATGTTACATATAATTCTACATGAATATATTAGAATATTGTCCCCCTCCCAAGTGACCTAGTCCTCCTAGTTATTCTACCTTTAAGGCCTATATATAAGGAAACCAATAGCGTTGTCTCCCTCCCTCACCTCACTACTATCTACTCATTTTCACTCACACTCTCTCCCTCTCTCTACATTTCTCTTTCTCTATACCTTGAAAAATGGCAGCAACAATCACAAGTGATGAAGCACTTTGGTTACTTTTTAGCCTACCACCAATCATCACGTCTGAGAACATCTTAACTATTTTAACAAGTTTGCCTTTTTTTGCCATCCTTGTTGGACTCGTTACTTTTGGTCTTTTTCTTGGGCCCTCTCTTCACCAGGTGGGCCTGCCTGGAAAAAGGGCAGGACCCAAATGGGCCGTGTGCCTATCCCAGGCCCACGAGGCCTTCCCGTTTTTGGCAGCTTATTCACTTTGAGTCACGGCTTGGCTCACCATACCTTAGCCTTCATGGCTCAATCTCGAGCCAATAAACAGCTTATGGCTCTAAGCCTCGGCTCAACCCCAGTGGTTGTGACCTCCGACCCTGAAATAGCCCGTGAGATTCTAACATCGCCTCACTTTGCTGATCGTCCGATCAAACAGTCGGCTAAACAGCTCATGTTTAGCCGAGCCATCGGGTTTGCCCCGAGTGGGACCCATTGGAGACTCCTTAGGAGAATAGCTGCCTCTCACTTATTTTCCCCTAGACGCATTTTAGCCCATGAAGTTGGGCGGATGTTAGAGTGCGCCTCTATGGTTAATACTATTTTTAACAAGCAAGTTTTGCATGGGGTTGTTTCTCTAAGGAGACATCTCCAAGCAGCTGCCCTTAACAATATAATGGGGAGTGTGTTTGGAAAAGATATAATTTTAAAGGGGAAGGGAATATGATAGGCGACGAGGCGAAGGAGTTAGATGAGCTTGTTAAGGAGGGTTTTGAGTTGTTGGGAGCATTTAACTGGAGTGATCATTTGCCCTGGTTGAGGCATATTTTTTATCCTTCTAGGATCATCGATCGATGCACTGCCCTTGTTCCTCGTGTTCGAAAATTAGTAGGGAAAATCATCAATGAACATAGAGAACGTAGGATGAATAATAATGGTGATTATTCATCTGAAAATTCTGACTTTGTTGATGTGTTACTCTCTTTGGAAGGTGAAGAAAGGCTAGAAGAGGATGATATGGTCGCCGTTTTGTGGGTATGTTCATATTTTTTGCAATAATATGCTTATCCTAAAAAGTTTTCTAAGTATGTCTTTTCACGTTTGTCGAAAAAAAAAAAGTACCCTTAAGCTTGCATATAAAGAAAACCTAAATTAATCAATAAGTTTTAATTAATAGTGTGTTAGTATTGTTTACTTAACTTCTACTTAGTTACCATAGTTAGATGAAAAAACTAGCAAAATAATATATAAAATTACGATATATAGTTAGTAATACTTTTTCCAAATATTATAAGTTGTAACACTTGTTTCCAGAACATCATTTTGAATATTAGTATATGTAGTCATTTTGAATATTAGTATATGTAGTTATTTCGTAGTCAAAATTTAAACAAAAAAGTTAATATTTTCAAAGTGTACATTGAGCGTAATCCAATATTATACATATTTACTCCGTTCCTTATTGATGTTTATAGTTGGCTTCTTGGCACTATTTGGAATAACATATAATCTTCTAAAATTTTCTCAATGTAAAAGAAAAATATAATCATGTAGGATCTTGTTTGATTCTTTTCAATTAGCAATTTCATAATGTCAAATTTTTAATAATTTTAATAAGTACATAATTATAGGTATTCGTAATTAAAGATGTGCATGACAATGTGCAAGTCAAATATAGGAACATCAATAAGGAACGCACGGAGTACTAAAATGAGTTTGATAGTTTATTTAAAAATTTCCCATGAATCTTAATATATAAGAACTGTGCAACAATAAAAGCGTTGTAATTAAAAACGAAAATAGTTTATGTTTAGGATTCAGAGAAATGTTTGCGACATACACGATATTTTGTACTTATATCTTATGGTTTTTTTCACTTCAAATAGCATTAACATATGTTATTCATTTTTCTTGCCTTTTTGTTTTTGTTTTGAGGAAACATTTTGCTTGGTTTTTAATGAAGCTATAAACATGCAAATGCACACTAACATTGTTCGTACTATGTAGGAAATGATTTTTCGTGGAACAGACACAATTGCTCTGTTAATTGAGTGGATCCTAGCCGAACTAATATTGAACCCAAAGGTGCAATCCAAGCTACAAAATGAGATCACCAACGCCATGGCAAATTCAGCTACAAACTCTACCATAGCCAAGTTACCCTACCTACAAGCCGTGGTTAAGGAAACCCTACGCCTCCACCCTCCGGGCCCACTTCTATCCTGGGCTCGACTGTCCATAACTGACGTTAACCTTAGCAATGGCATGGTGGTACCTAAAGGAACTACCACAATGGTTAACATGTGGTCTATTACTCATGATGCTAATATATGGGACAATCCTAAGATATTTAAGCCAGAAAGGTTTTTAGAAAATATTGCTTGTGGTATAGACGTGGATGTTAGAGGCAGTGACCTTCGACTTGCCCCTTTTGGGGCAGGTCGTAGGGTTTGCCCTGGAAAAGACTTAGCGCTCGTCACAGTGAGCCAATGGGTGGCCATGTTGGTTCACAACTTTAAGTGGATTCCACATGAGGCTCAACCAGTTGATCTTAGTGAAGTTTTGAAGCTGTCTTGTGAAATGAAGTACCCACTTTTAGCCGTGGCTATTCCAAGGAATTGATTCGCGTAAAAAAAATTTATACTAAAGTACAATAATCTGCTACCCTTTAACGTGTTATTACGTTACACGATATACAATATAGTTTGCATGGAAATGATGCCTACTTTATAGCACCCTTATACATATGTCAACCTCGAAGTGTTCTGTTATGTAACATCTGTAAGCGTGTGAAGTGTGTACTTTCTTTTTATATAAAAAATGTTAGTCTGGTTTGATGTGCAAGTGTAATACCCAATAACGATCGATAATAGAAGTTTTGTTGCGAAGCATATGTTTGAACTTTATTTTGGTCTTCTGCTTTGCTTCTGTTCATACCTATGTATTGGCTCTATTCATGATCTCTAGTAGTCAATTGACAAAAGAGCTTCGACATTAGGCTTTTGTTTGAGGAAGATAAAATACTATTCAGATATTAGATGAATAATATTATTCTTAATCTATCGTTTCAGCTTAAATTGCTAATTCAATTTTTTTTCTTTCTTCAAAACCTATCAGAAAGCTCTAAAGTTTAGTAGGAGATCCTACTACCAAATTTGAATATTACACTATCTGAAAAAATAGAAAGAAAACACAAATAGCAACTTTGGGTTACTCAGAAGTGTTTGCTTATATATGTCTAATAGTCTATCCGCAGTTAAAAATCCATAAAGGAGTAGACAAATATAGCTAAAACATATTTGAACAATCCAAGGGTTATTAATTATATAGATATCATTTTTTGTCTAAAGAGTAATACTATTCTGTAAATCAACTACTTAAGTCGTTCAAGCTAAGGGAAGGAAAAACCCATCTTTAGAGAGATATCATGAGCAGGGGTTGCCATAGTGTTAGGACCTCAAGCACATATCAACTATAATATTATTATGATATTGCCCGCTTTGGGACATGCTTGCACAAATTTGATTTTGAGCTCCTCCTAACTATGATATTAGAATGATATTGCCCGCTTTGGAATTAGGTAGATAGTTATATTCATGGAGATAGGTAGACACCTTCTTTTAGCTTGCAATATGGGACTTGGGTTGGCATTGTCATAATAATCCTCCCCTCAAAACGAGGACCACAAATCTTGTGGCCTCCTATCCAGCGTTAATCCATGTGAACCGACAAATCATCTTGCACCATTGTTATCACTAATTAGACAGATCATTTGACCATCACAATATCAGGATGAGTTTTAAAACAAGACACCAAACACTTACTTTTTATCATGAGGTCACTATGAGGGCTTTCCTTAGAAGGCAAATGCAGTCCACTACCTCCGATCCAACTCCCAAACCTGGCTTGTATACCAATTGTATGACATACATTTTCCGGTGTGGTTTTTCTCAATTCTAGGTGTCGGCCTTCTATCTTCATTAACCCCCTATTTCCATTAACTACAGCACCAACCCTATGCATCTCAAAAACCACACCAAAAATTGAAAATAGGTTTCATCTTGCAAGAAAAATTAATTTTGTGTTTTTTTTAACAAAGAATGCTCTAAAAGGTTTTTTTCCGCAAAATTGAACTTTTAAAAGGTTCTTTTTTCGCAAATTTTCCTAAAGGTTAGGATATGGTGCCCAATAACTGAGTTCAAATCTCGTCTACATCATCTACCCTTGTGACTCTATCTACACAAAAAAAAATTGAGAAATAATATATAGTTCACAAAGACTTCTATGCTCCACATAACCTCTCGAAGAGAACATGGTTCTTCGAGCACTTTCTTGAAATTTGAAAGAAGATCCAAGAAAAGCTATTACGGCGTTATTAAGCAATATAAAACCCATATTCTTTTCTTTGATTGGTTTGAGCTATATAGTTCTGATAATAACATTGATTATCCCTTTAAATCCATAGAACCTATCAATACCAATAGAAGGACACTTGTCTGGGAAACTCCCAATGGCACCGTTCAAAATGACCATCCTCCTTTAAGACAAATCACCTTCCCAATAGGCGATCAAAAGGTAGAGGCCCTCTCCTCTTAAAAAACCTCGGGAAGAAGCCACCACAAACCTTAAGAATATTGTCCCGCAAAACAATTTTACTAACATCGCCTTAACACCCTAGGAAAACTGACTTTCTAGAATAGAGAAACAAAGCCCCGAAAAACGAGAGACAAGCCTAGTCTCCACTCCTTTAGAAAAAGCCTCCGAAATCCAATTTTTAAACCATTTCGGATTTCACAAAAGGCTCAAAAGGAAGTTACAACTTCAAGGACTGAATTTCTTCAAGCTATTAGAGACCAAATTAGCAGGGTTGAACCCTCTACTTCAAATATAGCTGAGGAAGAAACAGTCCAGAATAACACTTGTAATGTCCTATATTTGAGTCACAACACTGATCCTGAGACTAGTCCCAAAACACCCGAACTAGCAAAACTATCTTGGCAAAATACTGGACCTCTTGATATTATTCCTATAAGGTCTAGTGAAACTCAAATCGGAAGCCAACCTAACACAATTGTCCAGCCAAAATATAATGCCTCTTCCATCTACGAATGGAATATAGATGACATGAGTGAACACCAAATCTTGAACCTCTTACAAAGAAATGACGATGGCTTCAAATGCTTACAAAACCCAACTGGCACGTCGAGATAAACCAGTTGCGGAACTCCTAATTGCGAGGCTTCTCGCGGCCTAAAAGGATGGTGGGATTTCTATCTCACCAAAGAACAAAGAATCGGACATCTTGAATGTTATCCAAACAACGAAGATGGGGTTCCCATTCTTAACCTAGAGAACCAATTCAAGATTCTGTATCAACCCTCATATTTACCTTATCACTTCATTTCATTGGAGATTCCTCCCATCTCAGAGACAAAAACGCATATCTTTTGTCCAACCTAAGATGCAAAAAAACTTAGTGATTTTCAATGGTATAAAAATACTTTCCTAACCAGGGTCATGCTTAGAGAAGATTCTAACCAACCCTTTTGGAAAGAAAAATTCCTAGCGGGTCTTCCAATCATATTAGGAGAAAAGGTCCGAAACGAGAATCCGTGAGGACTTTGGAGAACATATGATCCCTTATGATAGGTTAACTTATGGTGAGTTAGTTAGTGTAACCTCCAAACAAGGCCTTCAAATATGTCAAGATTTGAAGCTTCAAAAACACCTAAAACGGGAGTTAAAAGAGACTAAAAAGGAATTAGGTTCCTTCTGCCAGCAATTTGATATCTCTTCCCCTCAGACAAATACTTGTAAAGGAAACTGTAGTAAACCAACTCATTACCAAAAGCCCTTTAAATCACGAAAATTCTATAAGAAAGTTGAGAAAGTCTTCCATAAAAAACCTTTTGAACAAAGAAAATGGAAGCCTCATAGGAAACACCAACAGTCTACCACAAAACCCGACCTTAAAAACATAACATGTTTCAAGTGTGGTAAAAAGGGTCACACAGCTAGATTTTGTAGAGTGTCTAATAAACTCCAAAACCTTGACCTAGACGATGAAACTCTAGGAAGAATTTCAGCTCTTTTAGTAGAGTCTTCTGATGAAGAAACCGAATCTTATAACTCAGCTGAGAATTATGGTCCTCAAGATGATGATATAGATTCCTCCTCTTCAGCTAATGATGAGGATTATACCCTAAACGTCCTCACCAAAGAATAAAACCTCATATTAGATGTTATTCAGGATATTAATAATCTTGATCTTCAAAAACAATACCTTGAACGACTTCGTAAATCCCTTGAAGAAAATCCTGGAGAAAAGGACCCCAACCCTCCTTCTTCAAGCACTGAACCATACAACCTCACTTCTATTTTAGAAAAGAGAAGTTCTAGGAAGAAGCCAGAAAGAACCATACAGGACCTTTAGACTGAAGTTAAAACCATTAAAGCTGATATAAAAGACCTTAAAACTAAGCAACAACAAGACTCAGCCATTATCCAACTTCTAACTTCCCAAATGGTCCCAGATATCCCTAGTGAAAGTGATCCTGACGATATCCCAGATGGGGAAGTCCCAGAGGATTTCCTTTTTGTTTTAAGAGAAATCAGTTCTAGAAAGTATTACATAAAGATTACACTTGAATTCTCTAATGACTTTAAAATCAATACTATAGCTTTGTTCGACACCGGAGCAGATTTAAATTGCATAAAATCCAGTCTCGTCCCAAAACGCTTTCACCAGAAAACCTCGGAAAAACTTAGCTCTGCTAATAACACCAAAATGCACATAGAAGGAAAAACAGATGCTAACATCTTGAATCAAGGCCTTTCTCTAAAAAGCCACTTTGTCCTCGTTATCAATATGCACCATAATATAATCTTGGGAACACCTTTCATAAACTTAATAACCCCTTACAATGTCAATTACAATGGAATATCCTTCAAAAATAAAGATACAAGGCTTGATTTCCTTTTCTTAGAAAAACCCAAGACCAGAAATCTCAACATTATAAAGGCTAGCTCTATTTATAATAATGAGATAAATTCTCTTATCAATCGAAAACAGAGTGAAGTTCATGATCTAAAACAGAAAATCCATTTACAAAAAATTGAGGATCAATTACAAGGTAGTGTTCTAAAAACTCATATAGCTGACTTCCAAAGCCTCCTTGAAAAAGAAGTTTGCTCTGAGCTTCCAAATGCCTTCTGGAATAGAAAACAACACATGGTAGACTTACCTTATGAGCCTGACTTTGATGAAAAGAATATCCCTACCAAAGCCCGGCCAACCCAAATGAATGCTGACCTAGAACGCCATTGTCGAGAAGAAATTAGATTTCTCGAAAGCAAAGGCTTAATCTCCAAGTCCCGTTCTCCTTGGAGCTGTGCGGCATTTTACGTCAACAAAGCTTCGGAAATTGAACGAGGTACGCCTAGGCTAGTTATAAATTATAAGCCTCTTAACGATGCCCTTCGTTGGATCCGTTATCCAATACCCAATAAAAAAGGATCTAATGCAAAAGTTACACCATGCCTTTATCTTCTCAAAATTTGATATGAAATCCGGATTTTGGCAGATACAAATCAAGCCACAACACTTTTATAAAACCGCTTTTACTGTTCCTTTTGGCCAGTATGAATGGAATGTTATGCCCTCCGGTCTTCAAAATGCTCCCTCCGAGTATCAAAGGATTATGAATGATATATTCAATCCCTATTCAGATTTTTGTATTGTCTACATAGATGACGTCTTTGGTTTACTCAAGCACGATTGACCAACACTTTAAAAACCTTAAGACATTTTTCTATCTAATTAAGAAAAATGGTCTTGTTATTTCAGCAAAAAAGATTTCTCTATTTCAAACTAAGATTATATTTCTCGGCCAAATAGTGTCATGTGGCACTATCACCCCGATTGATAGGTCTCTCCAGTTCACTAGCAAATTCCCTGATAAAATCATAGACAAAACCCAACTACAAAGGTTTCTTGGTAGTTTAAACTATGTCTTAGATTTTTATCTAAATCTTTGCAGAATTGTGAAACCCCTCCATAATAGACTCAAGAAAAACCCACCGCCTTGGTCAGATGTCCATACCCAGGCTGTTAAAACAATAAAGGCTCGTGTCTTAGAAATTCCTTGCCTTAGCTTAGCAAACCCTGACCTGCCTAAAATTGTTGAGACAGATGCCAGTGACAAAGGCTTTGGAGGTATCTTAAAACAAGTCGACAATGGTAAAGAATACATTATCAGATTCACCTCAGGGCATTGGAATGACACCCAGTTAAAATACTCTACTGTAAAAGAGGAGGTTTTATCCATTGTTCTCTGTATAACCAAATTCCAGTCTGATTTGTTAAATAAAAAATTTTTATTACGTGTTGATTGTCAAGCTGCTAAACCTGTTTTAAAAAAGGATGTCCAAAACATTGCTGTAAAACATGTTTTTGCTAGATGGCAGTCTATCTTAAGCATTTTTGAATTTGATATTGAGCACATAAAAGGAGAAGAGAATTCTATCCTTGACTTCTTAACCCGTGAATTTCTTACAGAAATGCCTCAAAAAACAAAAGATAAAGGGAAGTCCCAACCTCCTCCTGAAAAAACCATATGCACAACTCAAAAACCTATTAAAACTTGGTACGATGCAGTCCAGAATAATGAGAGTGAAACCTCTTCTATTGATAGAACACAGGAAGTTCAGGAATGGCTCCTCTCCATCTCTGAGCATCCTTCGTCCATCCAAAAACATCCCCAGCTCCTCCAAGCTTTTCACAGCTCCATGCAAAACCAAGGAAGCACAAGCAAACCAGCAGCGGAAGGTAAAACAGTTACGGGAAAAAATATCAGTATAATTTCAAAACCCACGGAAGGAGAATCTTCTAAAAAAACCCTTCCTCAAAAACAACTTCATAAAACTGATAGCTCTCAGGTTGTGCTTGCACAACCTAAGAAAAACGAGACTTCCGAATATTTTGTTAAAACTGCCTCACAAAATATTATAACAATTGAACAAGGATATCATGATGAAGATCCCTATGTCTCCATACAAAATATCTTTGCAAAGAACTGGTTCTTTAAGCCTTGGGATCGTACTAAAACTGCAGATTATTACCGGACAATCCTTGAGGTTACCGCCTCGCTAAATTCAAACATTTCTTTTATAAAAATGAACAAGCCGAGCCCTCTTATTCAACCATTAAAATTCTAAAGGTTCTTAGTCCTCAAGACTGGAATCAAGATCTGTCAAAACACAAAGCCTTCCCCATTAGCTTCAACAACACCTTCCCACACTGTAAAACCTTTAATTACTAGGATTACCAACAAGCGTGGTTCTCCACCTTTTTAATACAAAATAATAGGTTGTCCCATTCTTGGCTTATCTACTTCAACACTAAAACCATACAGCCAGAAAAATTGCCATCTTGGTTTGCCCAATGGTGGAAGTTTTATGGCTCTTCCAAAGGAAATCCTCCACCCCGACATTACAAAAAGTTATGATACCTTTCGAACCCAATACAAACCTTCGAATTTAGAAAGGTGTTTTCCCGCCTTATGTTTGTTTTCAATGAAGTTCTATCTTCCTTGGGTTTGTCAATGGTTCCTTGAAACAAACCAGGATCAAGGGGGATTGGTCCTCCGAGAGAAAATTTAAAATCGGATGGTGGTCAAACTTTAATACGCCACGACCTATTCTTGAACCAAGCCATCGGGAGATTGGTTAAAGAAGAATTGTAACACAGGTACCATGACTACGGGGCCGGAACAGTCCCAGTTCCTTGCCCGAAAATCACAGAGCAAATTCTTTGCTTGCTTCGACTAAAACTCCGGAAGATTACGCTCGGATCCTACGACAACTAGCTAATAGTATGTCCGAATCCTCTATTACTTCGGAACATGAATCAACAGCAGACTCCTCCATTCACCTCAGTGATGATGAAGAAGATGCTGGTTTCCAGACTTATAAAAAAAAAATTGATTATTTTACTGTCTTCGAGCTTCAAACAGGATGAGACACCACAACAAAGGACAAATCTCTGCATCAAACAGCAAAAGTCAAAAGTTATCTACAGTGTAAAGCACTACTATTCATCAACAGTAAAAGCATCAAAAGACAAAAGATAAAACAGGTAAAGCAGAAGACAGATTGTTCATCAACAGTTCTTCAACTTGACAGCACCACTCTTCCCTGCCTATAAATAGAGGCTCCTCCTTCAGTTCTAGGCAGAGCATAACACAGCAACACAAGCTCCTCTAAAAAATCTCTATCTCCCTCTTTCTCTCACATAAAATTGTAACACTATTTAAGTTTTAAGTTTCATCCAAGACTCTCTGTAAGTCTGTTCTGTAAAACTATGGCCGGTTCAACCGCCTTACTTTACTTTATGCTTTCTATTTTAAGTTTTCAGTTTATATATATATTCATCAGAGCTTGGCAAAGTTATCTAAGCAGGATTAACATAGCTAAGATATTTATTTATCAAATATGGAAGCAGATAAGGTATATCTTTGTCTTATGAACTGATTTTAAAATTCAATCCCCTGGTTTATATTAGTACTAAGATCTGTTAAAATAATTCTATAATTTCATATAAGATGTATGCTATCTTAATTATGCTTTCCCCAAATTAAGTAAGATTATGCTTAGAAACCAAGAGACAATTGGTAGCAGGAGCCCGTTTAGCCGTGGAAGAATGAGAAGGCGTTGAGGGCGTGATGCATAAAACCTATGTGGTGAGGTTGAAAGGCAAGAATTTATTTAATTTTGCTTAAGTGCTTAAGGGTTGCAAAGCGGATTAGCAGTACTTATATGAAAGCTGATAGAATTATTATTAACTGATTAAGGTTTATTATGAGCAAAGGGATTGATTCTAAAAAGAAGTTCATACAAAGGATATTTACATAAAGGATATTTACATATTTATTTGTTTATTTACTTGTGTGATTATCATGAAAACACAAATACAAAACTACAAAGAAAAAATAGCACTTCGAGAATTATCTTGTAACCTTAGAGTTAGAAATGCAAATGAAAAGATAAAAGAATATGATAACTACTTATATGAAGCATTTAGAACAAACGATATTGAAACAAGATATGCCTTAATAAAATTAATACAAAAAAATAATTTTTTATTCCTATATTGGCTAAATAGTTTTTAGCTATTCCTGTAATTGTTCCTTCAATATAATTAGACGCCATACTGATTGGTATTTTAGCTTCTATTAATTTTGCATTTATTCTAGCTACCCAATTCTGTATATCTAATTCAACATTTGTAGAGCAGTCTGAATTTAAAGTTTCTCCTGTTTAGTTATCTTTTGGTATGTAGTCATTTTCTATTTTTCTCTGATATTTCCATATATAGTCATTATTTCTATAGTTGTGATCATATCGTTTCTTTCTAAATGTATATATATGAATATCTTTTAGGGAATCTTTTCCCTAAATAATGAATTTTACCTCGTGGGCGGATGCTAGATTGCATCTCTATGGTTAATAGTACTTTGAACGAGTCAGTTTTGCATGGATTAGTTTGTTTAAGGAAACATCTACAAGCAGTTGCCTTGAACAATATAATGACGAGTGTGTTTGGAAAAAAAAGGTAAAATTATAAAGGGGAAGGTAAAATGATAAGTGGTAAGGCGAATGAGTTAGGTGTACACATATATTGAAAAATATAAATCTCCCTACCTACATGATGAGTATGTTTCGACTTTCGTCTACTTTTTGTGATGAACTCCGCTCCCTCATTTCTCATTTTTAGTGGGGTCAGAAGTGAGGCGAAAGGAAGATCCATTGGTTGGCTTGAAAAAAGATCTATTTGCCTAAAAGTGAAGGGGATCTTGGGTTCCAAGATTTCAAGCTTTATAACTGACACTGTTAGGTAAGCAAGCATGGAGACTTAGCACAATACAGATTCTTTCGTAACCCAAGTTCTCAAAGGTAGATATTTTCCTCATTTTTCTTCTGGGGAGGCTTTGTTGGATAATTGCCCAAGTTATACTTGGAGGGGGATTTGTGAAGCTCGTTCGGTGGTTCTTTGAGGTAGTCGTTGGCGAGTGGGAGATGGGTCCAACATAAATGTCTGGTCGGATCCTTAGCTTGGATCTCGGGCTCCCAATCTCATAATGTTATCTCTCCTTGTGTAAATGAGTTGGAAAATCTCAAATTTTTTAATTTAATAAATGGCAATTCTTCTTAAATGAGGTTAAGGTTCATGACCTTTTTCTTCTTTTGAATGTAATCATATACTATCTATTCCTTTGAGCATAAGAAAGCCTCCAAAGATGGTTGTTATTCGGTTTACTCAGCTTACCGCACAATTTTATATGATACTTGGGTTGATGCGCATGCCCCTAGTTCGCGACATGTGGATAAAAGGATATGGAATTCCATCTGGCACGCCAACGTTCTTTCGAGAATTAAATTTTCTTCGGGGAGCTTGTCATGAGGCTATGCCAAAGACAAGTGGATTACATCGGCGCATTCCTAGTGTGACGGAAGAATGTGGGTTGCGTGGGGCGTCGTAATGCTGTCGCATGTTCTTCCTGGGGTGTGTTTCGGCTGCGAGCATATGGGATGGTGCCAGGTTGCCTTGGCTAGTAGAGCATCGCTTCCTATCTTCATGGCTTAGGTGACTGACGTGTTTTACAAGTTGGATGAAGATGTGCGATTCCGTTTTATGGTTCTATGTTGGGCTATTTGGGGTGCTCGTAACCGCGTTATTTTTGAAAATGGTTTGTCTCGATTCGCCGAGGTGTGTTGCTGCACCGGTGGTTCATTGGGTAGCTCCTCCTTTTGGTGTAGTGAAGATTAGTGTTGATGGAGGTGTCTTGCGTGAGGTGGGTGTGGGGTTCGGGGTTGTATTGAGGTGTTCGGAGGGTTCCTTGCTTGGTTTATGCTACAATGCAAACTGCTCAACAGCTGGACACTAAATGTCCTGAAGCAAGTACTATTCTATATGGTATGTAGATCACGTTGGAGTTCGGCTTCGGAACGTGCTTGTGGAAAATGATTGCTTGAATGTGGTTCATGCGATCATCCGCGCAAAGAAAAAGGCCCTTAGTAATTTTCATTTACTTGTTGATGACATTTTAGATCTTGCTACTAATTTTATTTCTATTTCTTGGTCTTTTGTTGGTAGGAACGGTAATAAGGTAGCTCATGCTCTAGAGTCTAGCTTATCTCCCTCCTTAGGACTTATGTACCACCCCAGAATTTCAAAGGCGGAAAAGAAAGAAATAATAATATATTTAATAGGACGATGGCGGAAACATCGTCTTCTGGGAACTACTACAAGAATAGTGTTTAAATAACTAAGTGATAAAAAAAAAAAAAAACATAAGTAAATACTATAAGTAAATTAATTACTTAGATTAAAATCGAAATGAGAAAACTATCTCAAACTAAAGAGAAGTCTAGAACTAAAACCCTTAATAGATTATTTCTCGCATCTCAACCCGAGCCCAAAATCAAAGAAAATCCCCATCAACAAAACCTGCAAAATATACAACAAATATCCACAATCAGTGGGGAGTAACTAGCAGTTCTCCCAGAACAATAGCAATCAAAGCACAATTCAGAAGAAGATTATTAAGAAAGGAATAACATGCAATCATTACATCAATAGCATGCACATAGAAATCATAGAGCTCATAAAGGAAACAAGTGATCATCAACAATAAGTAAACATGATAGAGTGAGTGACATAATTCTAATATATATAAATAATAATAAATTAAGAATTCAACAAGTTTTTGAGTCAGAAACCGAACGTCAGTGATTCGCAAATCACTTCCTAAGGTTTGTCAGATCGCAATCTCCAGGTCAGTCTATGGGCTTACGTTCCCCACTGCATGTGTCTAAGAATGGCCAAACTCCCGATGCAGGGTAGAACACGCAGAACTCCCTGACTCTCGGACGACAACAATTAACCCAGGTGTACCCCTAGTTCGCAAACCAGGTGGTTGGCATGTTCTTCACCGGGGACTACATCTATCCCACCGGATATTCTTATCTCAAAATACAATCATGCATACAATCCAAGTATCATTCATCAAAATATTCATCAAAAGGGATGCCACCCGGCCTTATACCCACAGTTCATCAAAACAGGTTCTTCATAATTCCTCAAAATAAATCACTTATAAATTTTCAACAAATATCTCTCATAATAACACTTGAACATCTCCAAACATCATCAATGATAATATACTGGTTTTTACAGCAACCACAATTCAATCAAAATTACATCACCAATTAACTCTAAATCATATTCATTAAAAGAGTAGTAACAATTAATCATTTCCTTTCATAAATCAAACATAAACATATGGTTACCCAATGATACATACTGTATACTACTGAAAATCAAAAACCCAGAATATATTAAATTATGAATTATTTCTTATTTACAAGTCCTCAAATAATTTAAAAGTGTATCCTCAATTTCACAACAAAAACACTATAATAATTATTAAACTGATAATTTCGAGCAGTAAAATCATACAAAAATTATCATACGACCCTAATGGCTCTAATTACATGATAAAAATTTTATTTATAATTTTCAGAATCCAAAAGTATTTTTAACAGTTAATATACAGATTCCACAAATAAGTCATTATAATAATTAAAAATATAAACAGACGCCCAAAAATTACCAAAAATTTACATAACATGTAAAAACTCACTTAAATACATAATATTCAAAGAAATTAATTTTTATACCTATACAAATAATTTTCATGATTAATATACTGACAGACCGAAATTACAGAAACAGATATATCAATTAAATAAAATAGTAAACAGTAGATAAAAATTATTCTAAGGCATGGATTACATACTAAGCATGTAACATGATCTAAGAAAAATAATTTCATCAATTTTATCAGTCGTTCCATAATTATTATGCAATTTAGCCAAAAACGCACAAAACACCAATTAAATCAAATAAATACTAAAAATCGTGCGAAAATTATTTTTCTCTACACAGTATTAACATAGCATGTATCAATTATATTCATGTCAAATGTCGTCAAAAATTTCATTCAAAAAGTATTTTAAATAATTCCTAGCGTAATAATCTAATACCGAATAATACCCTAATCACTATGGTTCTAAGATAACTACTAGTTACCTGGATCGTCGGCAGGAGGGCTGAGTCTAAAGAGACAATCACGAGTTAAGCATGCAATCCAAATCCTCTTCTAACCCCAAGGCATAACGAACGGGAATTGTAGCAACAAGTCACTAGGCATTTCTTCTTGAACGTTGAAAACTCTTGTTTCGCACTGCTCTGTTACGACTATGATTCCCGATGATCAAAAGCTCAGTTTATAAATCGCTCCGGTCATAATGTAGAACAAGATGTTATAAACGTTGTGTCCAAATTTGAAGACGATCCAACGGATAGATCTCCGGCTATGGTTATTTTCGTGAATGTGCGACAGGAAAAACCGGGTTGAACCTTTCTATTCTTTTCCTCTTCCTTTTCTCTCTTCCTTTTCTTGAAAAACGGTGAGGGTTTAATGCAAATGATGCTGAACTTCTTTGAATAAAAATCAGAATTTTATGGATGTTTAATGGTTGAAATAAAGGGTTTTAATGAAGGAGAATGATTAGGGGGTTATAGGAGTTACAAAGCTACAAAGAGTCACAAGGAAAAAAAAAAAAAAAAAAAGAAAGAAGAGGAGCTCTCCTTCTCCATCTCCTTGGCCGGCTGTCAAGCCCAACACACCAACAAAAATTTCGGCCCAAATCAACGAGGGTCCATGCTTCAAAAGCCCGCTACGCGATAAATCGATAAATTATTAAATCCCGCCTAAACTTTGAAAATACTTAATAATGAAAATAATTCTAATAAATTATATTATAAATATAAATATAATGCATACATTAACACACCATATAATAAAATAATAATTCGGCTCCCAAATTATAAAGAATAAAAATCATTGATCTAGAGAAAATAATAAATTATTTTTTTTTTTTTATGAAAAGAATATCATTTTAAAATAAACTAACACCAAAAATAAAGAGTGAAAATTACGGGGTGTTACAACTTAGGTAGTAGAATTTGGAGCTCTGACTTCCCACCTTCTATTGTTTCTTTTTCGGCCGATGATTTGCAAGTGAATGATAATGTATAGCTTCTCCCTCGGAGTCCCTTTCAAAAAGAAATTACAAATCTTTCTTTAATTAATTTCACAGAGCTCAATTCAATATCAAAGAATGGGCTTTGAGAAATATGGTCGATACATATCAAGAAATGGGCTCTCCCCTAAGGGGTTCTCCTATCTCCTCTCCTATTCATCCTCCAAATTCTATCTTTGTAGTGTGGGAGCCACCTCCTCGCGCTCCATCAAATTAAACTTTATCTCAGCAGCTACCGAAGACATCATTCGAAATTCATCAGACGACCTTATGAAAGTTTTCACTTACAATCTACATGCACTACAAGAAATTATATAGCTGAGAAAACTACTCTACATTACAAGATACTCTTTGCCATAAAAACGAATTCAAATTCTCCACATCAAAGGTGACAATCCCCTGGTTACCAACACTACAAAAGGAACTTGGAAACCCCCCCCTCCTTGGCAAATCACAAATATAATCGAAGGCGTTTAAATTAAAATGCGTACATGGTTGTCATATCATAAATGATATGACATTTCTTAAAATACTCTTTTGTTACTCATAAAGTGAAGAAAATCGCTTATAAAGGTCCATTATGTTCCCACGAATTCTCCAGAATGTATCTCCACTGAACTTAACGGAACTTGAACTTATATGAACTTATCTGAATTTATTAAAACTTGTAGAAATTCATTTTCATAAGGTGTTCAAACTAATCTGAACTTAATTGGATTTATCTGAACTTATTTTAACTTATGAAATAAACCTGAAACTTAATTTTCTTTTATGGTGAAGAGAAAGCACCCTAATAGGTTATGGACTCTTAACCTCTCACTTTGTAAGTCATTATCCAACTTCCACGACTTATGGTTCATGGCAAATTGTCAACTCCAAACAATACATCCGTTTTGTCTTACTAAATTACTTGAGACATCGCTCCTACTCACAACTAGTTATATTATTATAGTTGATGTATATGCATACTCTGGTACTATAGAATATAGAAGCATGGAATTAATCATTCGTGTTTCATTATAAGAGAGTAGAACTTCTGAAGAATGAAGCCTTAGATTTATTTAGTCGAATTTTAAATTTTCCAAGGACGTTCTTCCTCATGTTTTCCGTCAAATTAACATCGGTGGACGTAAATTTGTTTTCTCCCTGTTTGCTCAAGTTATGTACTCTTTTGCAAGTATGTTACAAGTTTCGAGTTTCAATACTTCTTGTTTGGAAACATGTAACAATTGTGAACTGGGTTCGAATCCCATTGTAGACTTCGTTTTATGTTTGATGAGCCATATTGTTTCAAGTGGTATCAAGAATAGGGTCAATTATAATAATTGTATGTCATAATAGACTTTTATACTTCCTCCGTTCCATTTTAAATTAAACACTTACTATTTTATGCCTTTCAAAATAAGTAAAACGTTACCTTATTTGGTATTCACTTCTCTCTATCTCTCTCCTCATCACATGGGTCCCTTCTTTTTTTTCTCTCCATCTCTCTCCTATCCTAAATCCCCCGCTAGCGCCCCTACGTTTCATTTAAAATGGAACGGAGGAAGTATGTCACTTCTTACGAGAAACAAATTTTTAAATTCTTTGTAACAATTTAAGACATTAAAAAGGAAATTGTTTGTGAAAAACAATGTTAGGCCATGTTGAGGCATTAACCAAGCCTTTTTAATATAATAAGTGCACAAACTAAAAAAGGAAAGCTTCAATACACAAATTAAAAAGGACAATGAATGCTAATGTTAAATTCATTTACTTCAATGATGCCTAAAAGTGGCATGTGGTTATTTCTCGCAAAAAAAACTTTCTTAAGGTTTTAAGTTGACTGAAAAAACATTAAAAGCTTGTTTCTCACAAAAATTCACATACATAAGGTAATAAATTTTCTATCTATATTTGCAGAATATACGAAACGAGTAAAGAAACTTTAAGAAAGCAAAAGAAATTATGAAGAGAACTTTCTTAGGCCAAAAAGAAAGTGATAATCTCGACCACTAATTAAGGATTGCATACTGAAACTCTTAATATCAAAAGGCAAAACACCTATTTACAATTTATCAACACTTTGGACCAAAACTTGAGTTTCTCAACATACTCTCCCTACAACAGTTTTCTCTAACTATTTTTCAACTCTAACTTCAGAACAAGCCTTCTCCCTTTTCTTAGCATCACCCAAAGTTCATACCAAAAGATGTCATTTCAAACCCCTAATCCCAAAACAAAATACAGAGTATTAGAGTGATACAAACAAGTAATAAGACAGTTAATGAACAGCCAAACTTTAAAAACTGGTATGACACGCTCATTTTATTATTGTGGGATCAAAGATTAACTTAGGCTATATTTAGTTCACCTTATTTTTACTTATTTTAAATTAGGCCGGATCATAAAAAAATAAGTTCAAATCGGGATCGGATCGGATCGGACCATATATTTAGAAACTTATTATTATTGTTATTATTATTGGTGTGATGACTATTATGATGATTATTATGATTTTTAGTATATACTAATGTTGTTGTTGTTGTTATTGTAATTTATAGGATTACTATTACAATTAACACTACTATTTACTAGTATATTTGTTCAAAAGGGTTATTATTATTGTTGTTGTTGTACTTATTAATTATTAATATTGATAATTATTGTTAATATCATTGTTATTATTGTAAATGTCATTGTCATCACTATTTCAAGCTATTTTGTTTAAAAAATACAGAAATTTAAAAGTCATATGTTTTCAAGAAGAAGGGTGTTCTTTTGGCACTTGTATGTGTTCTTTTTTAATATTTGTTCTAGTTAACAATTTTGATATGCGATGTTCTTTTTGATATTGTACACGTAAAGAACATGACAATAGTATATAATGTTTAATTTTTTTTAACAATTTTGGAAGTATAATATAAAGTATATCTTTTTAGTTTATACAAAACATGAGTTGCATGGGATAACCTAATGGTGTTGTCATGACCTTAAAATTCCCCCCTACATGGGATTTCAATTTTCCATTAAAAACAAAGTTTATATAGAACATGACAACAACGATATAAGAAGAACATTTAATAATTTTGTTCAAGATCAAATGATTATATATAATTTATAGGTTTATTTCTAAGAAAATAAAAAGAATAATTGATTGATATAACAAAGAACATGTTGTTAGTTAAATCCGAACATGTCGTCAATATAAAAATAACATCTATCTTTTATTTTTTGAACGTTTTTGTTTAACCGAATATGTTTTTGTACGCTCTTTCAATATATGTTCTTTTTTTTATTATCATTATATGTTCTTTTCGTTATGTACCAAAGTTATTATTATAAACGGAACTTAGACATGAATAATATGTTCTTTTTACCTAAAATATGTGTTCTATTATTTTTAATTGTATGTTCATATACTATGTGTTCTTTTTCAAAAAAAAAAAAATTAACAACGCTATTATTATTATTATTTATAATAATTATTATTATTATTATTAAAAGTTGTGATAGTAATATAATGATAATAATATTAATACTAGTAATGAAGTACAAAGTAATAATAATATTAGTAATAATATGTTTTTGTAAAAGATTAGTTGATATTAGATTATGTCAGGTCATCTCAGAAAAAATAAGTTCAGATCAGATCAGGAAAAATAAGGTGAACTAAACAAGACTTATTAAATTAGTTTTCCACAAGTCAGACACTCTTAATTGAATGAATTGCTTCCAAATTATTCTGTTAATCTCATAAGGAACCTCTTCTTTTGGTGTTGATTCCATATGTAATTGTGAACATATTAGTTGTCCCATAACACTAAAAGATAATTTAACCAATCATAATTTTGAATAGCTATCCCTCTTATTGTCAATTAATTATGGGAGGGGACCTCATTTGGGCTTCGAAGTGATCTAGTAAAAACTATCTTTTTATTGGGAATCTGGATCCAGTTTTAGTTTTATTAAATTTATCATTTGGGAACTCACGTATTCATTTTTTCAAAATTGAATCAATACATTTTGTGTGTCTTGTGTATATTGGACATAAGAATAGTAATGTTCTCTTCACCTTATTTTTTTGGAACTTTTATTTTTGAACTTTTCTTATATTTTTTTGGACTTTTTTTTAATTTTATCTAAACTTTTCTTAACTTTCATTTAACTTTTCTTTTTAATTTTTCTTATTTTTGTCCTAACTTTTCTGATTTAGTCTTAACTTTTCTAATTTTTATGAACCTTTTTTTCGTTTTTTTCTCAGCTTTTCTTATTTTTTCTAAACTTTTCTTATTTTTTGTCAAAAAATGCACTAGTACAAAAATCACGATTTGCATTGATTCCTAAGTCTTCAATAAGACGATATTATAATAAAGTTATTACTAGATTATCTCACTTTTTATGCTAAATGGGTTCTCTTTTTATGTTGAGGGGGTCTACTTTTGAAGTCAAATGAGCCATTTTCAAAAAAAAAAAAAATGATCATCTTTTAATTTGAAATACTGACTTCCTACTATATAAGTGACCTTAAAAGTTACCTGACTTACCATACATTTATTATAAAATCAATATGCCTTCGCTAAGATGCGTCTTAGTCATTTTCATGATTGAGAGTAGTTTTTTTTTTTTTTTTTTTTTTGAAATTAAAAATTAATTCATTGATTCAAAGTCATACGACATCTAAGGATAGGAGTTAGCTCAAGTGGATAGAGCACTCCCCCTTGGCCCCTGAGGTCAGGGGTTCGATCCTTATCCCCAGCATTATGCTGGGGTGTTTCCTTAGCATGCATAGCATGCCTTACCAACCAATGTGTTGGTGTTTCCTACAGGCTAGTAGCCTTGTAGGAGTTAGCCCTTGGGCTAACTTAATTTCCTAATCAAAAAAAAAAAAAAAAAAAAAAATACGACATCTACAATAGAAGTCAAAACTAAACAAATACATATCAAAATGAAATAAATACAATTCTAATATGACAAAACCACGATCAATTTAAGACATGTTTGTATCAATTTATGCCATCTATTTATCCATATATTAGTCAGTTTCAAAATATTTTTCATTCGCTTATGCTTTTTTATATCATCATTCTAGAAACATTCTATTATCTATCATCAATCTACAGATATTTTTGTATCATTATATATAAAATTTTGTATCACTTCTGGGTAGAACTGTTCAGAGTGCAGTCTGGACCTCACCAAACTACAACCCAAATCGTTTTTTCGATATTTCAAAATTGTGGGATGGTTTGATATTTCAAGCAAATCGAGGTTTGGGTTGGGTTTGAATTTTTGTAAACCGAAACCGCACAGTAAACCGCAAATTTATATGATTTAGAAAAATATTTATCTATTTTGATTTTTTTTTTTTGAAAAAAACACTTGACAAACTGACAGGCATACGAGTATACGAGATAATACGACTATACAAGTTAATACGAGTATTAGGTTAGGCCTTTGCACTCATCACTCATCAGTCATCTAGTCATCTGCTCCTCTTTGCAATCCCCTGCCTCCCTCACTTATCTGTTGTTCCGACCTCCACTCATTTGCTCTGTATTTATTATATAGTTTTAAAGAATTATGTATTTGTTTATCAACAACTTTGTACCAAAATTTTTTAAAATTCTTAGATTACAAAACTCATATCGCGGAGGAAAATATGGTTAAACCGCAGCTCACCAAACCGTTTTGTGTGGTCCGGTTTAGGGTTGTTTGGGAAAAAGTGCAGTGCGGTTTGGGTTGGAAAAATGTCAAACCGTATATTTGCTGTTTGGTTTGGGTTACATCCCAAACCACGCCAACCCAACCCAAGAACAGTCCTACTTATAGTCACACATGTATCACTCTATACTCAATCAGTTTATGGGCAAAAACTTATCAATTAATAAATTCATCAGTTTATGGGCAAAAATTATCAACTTATGGCACAAACTTATTAGTTTTTGTCATAAACTGATAAGTTTATGAATATTTATTATTAGTTTATGCATATTTCTAATCAGTGATCACTGTAATGTATCAAATACGTTGATGTTGTGATAGCATGTTGCGTGTCGTTCGTATATTTGCTTGCTGCTAGGGAGCAGTATAATATTTTTTTATTTAAAATGACCACTTACTGATCCGGTCAATAGTGAAATCCGGATTAGTTATTTCATCAATTTTATCAGTCGTTCCATAATTATTATGCAATTTAGCCAAAAACGCACAAAACACCAATTAAATCAAATAAATACTAAAAATCGTGCGAAAATTATTTTTCTCTACACAGTATTAACATAGCATGTATCAATTATATTCATGTCAAATGTCGTCAAAAATTTCATTCAAAAAGTATTTTAAATAATTCCTAGCGTAATAATCTAATACCGAATAATACCCTAATCACTATGGTTCTAAGATAACTACTAGTTACCTGGATCGTCGGCAGGAGGGCTGAGTCTAAAGAGACAATCACGAGTTAAGCATGCAATCCAAATCCTCTTCTAACCCCAAGGCATAACGAACGGGAATTGTAGCAACAAGTCACTAGGCATTTCTTCTTGAACGTTGAAAACTCTTGTTTCGCACTGCTCTGTTACGACTATGATTCCCGATGATCAAAAGCTCAGTTTATAAATCGCTCCGGTCATAATGTAGAACAAGATGTTATAAACGTTGTGTCCAAATTTGAAGACGATCCAACGGATAGATCTCCGGCTATGGTTATTTTCGTGAATGTGCGACAGGAAAAACCGGGTTGAACCTTTCTATTCTTTTCCTCTTCCTTTTCTCTCTTCCTTTTCTTGAAAAACGGTGAGGGTTTAATGCAAATGATGCTGAACTTCTTTGAATAAAAATCAGAATTTTATGGATGTTTAATGGTTGAAATAAAGGGTTTTAATGAAGGAGAATGATTAGGGGGTTATAGGAGTTACAAAGCTACAAAGAGTCACAAGGAAAAAAATAAAAAAAAAAGAAAGAAGAGGAGCTCTCCTTCTCCATCTCCTTGGCCGGCTGTCAAGCCCAACACACCAACAAAAATTTCGGCCCAAATCAACGAGGGTCCATGCTTCAAAAAGCCCGCTACGCGATAAATCGATAAATTATTAAATCCCGCCTAAACTTTGAAAATACTTAATAATGAAAATAATTCTAATAAATTATATTATAAATATAAATATAATGCATACATTAACACACCATATAATAAAATAATAATTCGGCTCCCAAATTATAAAGAATAAAAATCATTGATCTAGAGAAAATAATAAATTATTTTTTTTTTTTATGAAAAGAATATCATTTTAAAATAAACTAACACCAAAAATAAAGAGTGAAAATTACGGGGTGTTACAACTTAGGTAGTAGAATTTGGAGCTCTGACTTCCCACCTTCTATTGTTTCTTTTTCGGCCGATGATTTGCAAGTGAATGATAATGTATAGCTTCTCCCTCGGAGTCCCTTTCAAAAAGAAATTACAAATCTTTCTTTAATTAATTTCACTGAGCTCAATTCAATATCAAAGAATGGGCTTTGAGAAATATGGTCGATACATATCAAGAAATGGGCTCTCCCCTAAGGGGTTCTCCTATCTCCTCTCCTATTCATCCTCCAAATTCTATCTTTGTAGTGTGGGAGCCACCTCCTCGCGCTCCATCAAATTAAACTTTATCTCGGCAGCCTACCGAAGACATCATTCGAAATTCATCGGACGACCTTATGAAAGTTTTCACTTACAATCTACATGCACTACAAGAAATTATATAGCTGAGAAAACTACTCTACATTACAAGATACTCTTTGCCATAAAAACGAATTCAAATTCTCCACATCAAAGGTGACAATCCCCTGGTTACCAACACTACAAAAGGAACTTGGAAACCCCCCCCCCTCCTTGGCAAATCACAAATATAATCGAAGGCGTTTAAATTAAAATGCGTACATGGTTGTCATATCATAAATGATATGACATTTCTTAAAATACTCTTTTGTTACTCATAAAGTGAAGAAAATCGCTTATAAAGGTCCATTATGTTCCCACGAATTCTCCAGAATGTATCTCCACTGAACTTAACGGAACTTGAACTTATATGAACTTATCTGAATTTATTAAAACTTGTAGAAATTCATTTTCATAAGGTGTTCAAACTAATCTGCACTTAATTGGATTTATCTGAACTTATTTTAACTTATGAAATAAACCTGAAACTTAATTTTCTTTTATGGTGAAGAGAAAGCACCCTAATAGGTTATGGACTCTTAACCTCTCACTTTGTAAGTCATTATCCAACTTCCACGACTTATGGTTCATGGCAAATTGTCAACTCCAAACAATACATCCGTTTTGTCTTACTAAATTACTTGAGACATCGCTCCTACTCACAACTAGTTATATTATTATAGTTGATGTATATGCATACTCTGGTACTATAGAATATAGAAGCATGGAATTAATCATTCGTGTTTCATTATAAGAGAGTAGAACTTCTGAAGAATGAAGCCTTAGATTTATTTAGTCGAATTTTAAATTTTCCAAGGACGTTCTTCCTCATGTTTTCCGTCAAATTAACATCGGTGGACGTAAATTTGTTTTCTCCCTGTTTGCTCAAGTTATGTACTCTTTTGCAAGTATGTTACAAGTTTCGAGTTTCAATACTTCTTGTTTGGAAACATGTAACAATTGTGAACTGGGTTCGAATCCCATTGTAGACTTCGTTTTATGTTTGATGAGCCATATTGTTTCAAGTGGTATCAAGAATAGGGTCAATTATAATAATTGTATGTCATAATAGACTTTTATACTTCCTCCGTTCCATTTTAAATTAAACACTTACTATTTTATGTCTTTCAAAATAAGTAAAACGTTACCTTATTTGGTATTCACTTCTCTCTATCTCTCTCCTCATCACATGGGTCCCTTCTTTTTTTTCTCTCCATCTCTCTCCTATCCTAAATCCCCGTGCCAAGGCCCTACGTTTCATTTAAAATGGAACGGAGGAAGTATGTCACTTCTTACGAGAAACAAATTTTTAAATTCTTTGTAACAATTTAAGACATTAAAAAGGAAATCTATACAAATATATTAAAAGGCGTGCGAAAGAAAGCCTATGTGCCACGTGGCACTCTCCTCAACTTTCTAATGCAAATGCTTTATGTCTATGTGTACTCTTCACTTTAAAAAAAGAAATGTATAAGTGCAAGGTATCGAACACGTGACCTTTGAAATGAAAAGTTAGAGCTCAACCATCAATACACTATGAATTTGTTGTCTAATGTTTCAAATAAAATATGATAAAGTCTTGTAATAAGTATACTTAACTAAAAAGACTTGAACAAGTATATACATCTCTAACACTCTTATTACGTAACTTACAAGAGAATATTGATGTCATATTCTCTTAAAGTCCGTTCTGCTCAACTTATTTTAACTTATATAAGATTTTATAAGATCAGATAAGATAAGATAAGATAAGATAAGATAAGATAAGATAAGATAAGATCAGATAAGATCAGATCAGATAAGATCAGATAAGATAAGATAAGATAAAATAATATCTTAGACACACTCAATAAACTATCTTATAAGATAAGATAAAATAAGATAAGATAAGATCATATCATATAAGATTTTATAAGATCTTATAAGATAATATAAGATTTGATAAGACAAAATAAGTCGAACTAAACAGACCCTTACCACAATTCCTTTTAAGGTATTGTTTTCAAACTCAAACCTTTCAATTTTTCTTTACTTATCACGTTGTGACGTGAATTTTTCAATTTCTTAATGGACAAAAAATACGAAAAGTAGCAAAATAAATTATAAAATTTAAAAATAATAACATATTAGTTTATTGTAACTGACCCGAGGCATCGCTCGGGCAAAAAAAACTAGTTGTTTGTGAAAAACAATGTTAGGCCATGTTGAGGCATTAACCAAGCCTTTTTAATATAATAAGTGCACAAACTAAAAAAGGAAAGCTTCAATACACAAATTAAAAAGGACAATGAATGCTAATGTTAAATTCATTTACTTCAATGATGCCTAAAAGTGGCATGTGGTTATTTCTCGCAAAAAAAACTTTCTTAAGGTTTTAAGTTGACTGAAAAAACATTAAAAGCTTGTTTCTCACAAAAATTCACATACATAAGGTAATAAATTTTCTATCTATATTTGCAGAATATACGAAACGAGTAAAGAAACTTTAAGAAAGCAAAAGAAATTATGAAGAGAACTTTCTTAGGCCAAAAAGAAAGTGATAATCTCGACCACTAATTAAGGATTGCATACTGAAACTCTTAATATCAAAAGGCAAAACACCTATTTACAATTTATCAACACTTTGGACCAAAACTTGAGTTTCTCAACATACTCTCCCTACAACAGTTTTCTCTAACTATTTTTCAACTCTAACTTCAGAACAAGCCTTCTCCCTTTTCTTAGCATCACCCAAAGTTCATACCAAAAGATGTCATTTCAAACCCCTAATCCCAAAACAAAATACAGAGTATTAGAGTGATACAAACAAGTAATAAGACAGTTAATGAACAGCCAAACTTTAAAAACTGGTATGACACGCTCATTTTATTATTGTGGGATCAAAGATTAACTTAGGCTATATTTAGTTCACCTTATTTTTACTTATTTTAAATTAGGCCAGATCATAAAAAAATAAGTTCAAATCAGATCAGATCAGATCAGACCATATATTTAGAAACTTATTATTATTGTTATTATTATTGGTGTGATGACTATTATGATGATTATTATGATTTTTAGTATATACTAATGTTGTTGTTGTTGTTATTGTAATTTATAGGATTACTATTACAATTAACACTACTATTTACTAGTATATTTGTTCAAAAGGGTTATTATTATTGTTGTTGTTGTACTTATTAATTATTAATATTGATAATTATTGTTAATATCATTGTTATTATTGTAAATGTCATTGTCATCACTATTTCAAGCTATTTTGTTTAAAAAATACAGAAATTTAAAAGTCATATGTTTTCAAGAAGAAGGGTGTTCTTTTGGCACTTGTATGTGTTCTTTTTAATATTTGTTCTAGTTAACAATTTTGATATGCGATGTTCTTTTTGATATTGTACACGTAAAGAACATGACAATAGTATATAATGTTTAATTTTTTTTAACAATTTTGGAAGTATAATATAAAGTATATCTTTTTAGTTTATACAAAACATGAGTTGCATGGGATAACCTAATGGTGTTGTCATGACCTTAAAATTCCCCCCTACATGGGATTTCAATTTTCCATTAAAAACAAAGTTTATATAGAACATGACAACAACGATATAAGAAGAACATTTAATAATTTTGTTCAAGATCAAATGATTATATATAATTTATAGGTTTATTTCTAAGAAAATAAAAAGAATAATTGATTGATATAACAAAGAACATGTTGTTAGTTAAATCCGAACATGTCGTCAATATAAAAATAACATCTATCTTTTATTTTTTGAACGTTTTTGTTTAACCGAATATGTTTTTGTACGCTCTTTCAATATATGTTCTTTTTTTTATTATCATTATATGTTCTTTTCGTTATGTACCAAAGTTATTATTATAAACGGAACTTAGACATGAATAATATGTTCTTTTTACCTAAAATATGTGTTCTATTATTTTTAATTGTATGTTCATATACTATGTGTTCTTTTTCAAAAAAAAAAAAATTAACAACGCTATTATTATTATTATTATTTATAATAATTATTATTATTATTATTAAAAGTTGTGATAGTAATATAATGATAATAATATTAATACTAGTAATGAAGTACAAAGTAATAATAATATTAGTAATAATATGTTTTTGTAAAAGATTAGTTGATATTAGATTATGTCAGGTCATCTCAGAAAAAATAAGTTCAGATCAGATCAGGAAAAATAAGGTGAACTAAACAAGACTTATTAAATTAGTTTTCCACAAGTCAGACACTCTTAATTGAATGAATTGCTTCCAAATTATTCTGTTAATCTCATAAGGAACCTCTTCTTTTGGTGTTGATTCCATATGTAATTGTGAACATATTAGTTGTCCCATAACACTAAAAGATAATTTAACCAATCATAATTTTGAATAGCTATCCCTCTTATTGTCAATTAATTATGGGAGGGGACCTCATTTGGGCTTCGAAGTGATCTAGTAAAAACTATCTTTTTATTGGGAATCTGGATCCAGTTTTAGTTTTATTAAATTTATCATTTGGGAACTCACGTATTCATTTTTTCAAAATTGAATCAATACATTTTGTGTGTCTTGTGTATATTGGACATAAGAATAGTAATGTTCTCTTCACCTTATTTTTTTGGAACTTTTATTTTTGAACTTTTCTTATATTTTTTTGGACTTTTTTTTAATTTTATCTAAACTTTTCTTAACTTTCATTTAACTTTTCTTTTTAATTTTTCTTATTTTTGTCCTAACTTTTCTGATTTAGTCTTAACTTTTCTAATTTTTATGAACCTTTTTTTCGTTTTTTTCTCAGCTTTTCTTATTTTTTCTAAACTTTTCTTATTTTTTGTCAAAAAATGCACTAGTACAAAAATCACGATTTGCATTGATTCCTAAGTCTTCAATAAGACGATATTATAATAAAGTTATTACTAGATTATCTCACTTTTTATGCTAAATGGGTTCTCTTTTTATGTTGAGGGGGTCTACTTTTGAAGTCAAATGAGCCATTTTCAAAAAAAAAAAAAATGATCATCTTTTAATTTGAAATACTGACTTCCTACTATATAAGTGACCTTAAAAGTTACCTGACTTACCATACATTTATTATAAAATCAATATGCCTTCGCTAAGATGCGTCTTAGTCATTTTCATGATTGAGAGTAGTTTTTTTTTTTTTTTTTTTTTTTTGAAATTAAAAATTAATTCATTGATTCAAAGTCATACGACATCTAAGGATAGGAGTTAGCTCAAGTGGATAGAAAGACTCCCCTGCCCCCGAGGTCGGGGTTCGATCCTTATCCCCAAAGATTATCTTTGGGGTGTTTCCTTAGCATGCATAGCATGCCTTACCAACCAATGTGTTGGTGTTTCCTACAGGCTAGTAGCCTTGTAGGAGTTAGCCCTTGGGCTAACTTAATTTCCTAATCAAAAAAAAAAAAAAAAAAAAAATACGACATCTACAATAGAAGTCAAAACTAAACAAATACATATCAAAATGAAATAAATACAATTCTAATATGACAAAACCACGATCAATTTAAGACATGTTTGTATCAATTTATGCCATCTATTTATCCATATATTAGTCAGTTTCAAAATATTTTTCATTCGCTTATGCTTTTTTATATCATCATTCTAGAAACATTCTATTATCTATCATCAATCTACAGATATTTTTGTATCATTATATATAAAATTTTGTATCACTTCTGGGTAGAACTGTTCAGAGTGCAGTCTGGACCTCACCAAACTACAACCCAAATCGTTTTTTCGATATTTCAAAATTGTGGGATGGTTTGATATTTCAAGCAAATCGAGGTTTGGGTTGGGTTTGAATTTTTGTAAACCGAAACCGCACAGTAAACCGCAAATTTATATGATTTAGAAAAATATTTATCTATTTTGATTTTTTTTTTTTGAAAAAACCACTTGACAAACTGACATGCATACGAGTATACGAGATAATACGACTATACATGTTAATCCGAGAATTAGGTTAGGCCTTTGCACTCATCACTCATCGGTCATCTAGTCATCCGCTCCTCTTTGCAATCCCCCGCCTCCCTCACTTATCTCGTTGTTCCGACCTCCACTCATTTGCTCGTATTTATTATATAGTTTTAAAGAATTATGTATTTGTTTATCAACAACTTTGTACCAAAATTTTTTAAAATTCTTAGATTACAAAACTCATATCGCGGAGGAAAATATGGTTAAACCGCAGCTCACCAAACCGTTTTGTGTGGTCCGGTTTAGGGTTGTTTGGGAAAAAGTGCAGTGCGGTTTGGGTTGGAAAAATGTCAAACCGTATATTTGCTGTTTGGTTTGGGTTACATCCCAAACCACGCCAACCCAACCCAAGAACAGTCCTACTTATAGTCACACATGTATCACTCTATACTCAATCAGTTTATGGGCAAAAACTTATCAATTAATAAATTCATCAGTTTATGGGCAAAAATTATCAACTTATGGCACAAACTTATTAGTTTTTGTCATAAACTGATAAGTTTATGAATATTTATTATTAGTTTATGCATATTTCTAATCAGTGATCACTGTAATGTATCAAATACGTTGATGTTGTGATAGCATGTTGCGTGTCGTTCGTATATTTGCTTGCTGCTAGGGAGCAGTATAATATTTTTTTATTTAAAATGACCACTTACTGATCCGGTCAATAGTGAAATCCGGATTAGTTATTTCCATAAATTGATCCAGTTTAGGACCGGATCAGTTAATTTGTATAAGCTGCTGCGGACCCATCCGATCCGGACCAAAACCGGATCTGTAAGCCCGTTTTGACCGGATCGGATAGGCTTTTTACTACTTATAACACAAACCTTATTAGTTGTTATTTCAATTTTTGCTATATCCCATTTCTTCATCTTCCTCCTCCCATTCTTTTTTGTCTCCACCATTGACCCCTCTCTTTCTCTCTCCTCTCCTTCCTATTTACTTCGTATTATGTTCGCATAATTTGGACACTGATAAAAAAAATATCAACAAGCATTATGCTAGAACTCTGACTAAGTTCTTCCTCTTCGCCAAGGTTACTTTTTGATACTTCCCTATGCCTCAGTGCTAGCAAGCCTCAATGTGATTCAAGCTGGTTTTGGAATTGGACGGTGAGGGGGAGGAAATTGTGGTGAAAGCGGAGCTGTTGCCACGAACTGATGAAACTTTGCTAGTCCGTCTCAGACACTCGATCAGACGGTCTCAACTAAGACTTTACGTTATAAGATAGTTTTATACTTCCTCCGTTCTGTTTTAAATGAAACATTGGGTGAATTGACACTATTCATTAATCAAGAAAAACATAGTCAAGTGAGATCTTGTTAGATTCGTCTCGATGCATACTATCAAATTATAACTTTTTTATATTTTTTACGTTTACACAATTAAAGATATTAATGATTAAAAAAGTTTGTTAGGTTGCGTGAAAAAGCAAACGTTTCATTTAAAACAGAACGGAGGAAGTATAAGATTTTGTAGGTATGATATAGTTCAATCTTATTTATTTAATATCATCCCCATAAAATTACTAGCTAAGTTAGTCAGCATTCATTGACTTTTCAAAACCATATATCCATAAAGTAAAACACATCAAGTGGTTCAAAGCAAATTATACGACCTAAGACAAATTTGCTTATTTAACAATTTCCCAATCTTCCGTAGGTAAAACAGACAAAAATTCTTGTGAGGCAAAGCCTTTTCTGATTCAAGTCTAGTAGGTCGGTTAGTTTGCAACCTGGTTAAGAAACAACGATTAAACAAACTAACATGTCCCACTGAATAATCTACATACTGATATATTCTCTTCTAGCATGGCCAAGGCTTAAGCAATATGTTCAACTTAAATGACACCGACATACTAATTACTATATAGTACTGTTTGTAGTAGCCTGGTGACTTCCAAAAAAAAGGAAAAAAACTGTGCGTAGCCTCGTAATTGGCAATGCTTTAGGTCCTAACCGATGCTGTATAGGGAGAGGGTGAGACTTAAAATCACACCTAATTAGTCGACACCTGTTATTTTTGTTAATTAATGTTTTCCACTAATCTACCTCTATAGTTCCGTGTAAGTTGATTGATGTTAATTTACCATTCCAAAGCTAATTTCGCTGACCATATAACGTGGCACATGCTCACTATAATCTTCAAATGAATACACAACGCTTAAGACTATGTTAAAGAGTCATTTTTAAACCTAAGTTTCGAGTTGGAATAGATTATGACCACATACAATTTGAGTAGACTGTTATCCTAAAATCAATAGGAAGGTGCCAACAAAGTATCTATTTTTTTGTTGTAGAGAGAGCCACAAGAACAAATAATATAGATGGGATTTGATCTCCAGTCTTGGACACCAACTAACAAACTATCTGATGTGTTGATGTTAGGAATCTCACTTTTATTGTGCGGGTAATTTTTTAGTGGATTATATCCCTTTAGTTCGAATGAACGTAATACAAGTTATGTGCAGATATGTTAAGTTTAGTTCAATTTCCGTCCCCTTTCTCATTCATCAATAGCATATATTTATACATCCTAAGTAGAGAGTCCTACTTTATCACTAATTAGGAATAACAAACCTATTCCTCATACATAACCTAAATAGAGTCCTAACACCCTCCCTCAAGTTGGAGCGTGCAAATCACGAACGCCCAACTTGGACAACAAAAAATCAAATTGAGTCATACCAAGTGCTTTTGTAAAAATATCTGCCAACTGAAACTTAGTAGGAACATATGACGGGCTCACAAGACCTTCAGTCACGGCATCTCGAACAAAATGACAATCAGCCTCAATATGTTTAGTACGTTCATGAAACACCAGATTCTTGGCAATATATCACGTAGATTGACTATCACAATATAATCTCATGCCTGCAGGATGCTGAACTCCAAGATCACCTAGTAGCCGCTTAAGCCACTTTAATTCACAAACGATAGCAGCCATAGAACGATATTCTCGCCTCTGCGGATGACCGAGACACTTGTAGGCCGCTTCTTAGTCTTCCAGGAAACAGGGGGAATATCCCAACAAAACAAACCACCCACTCAGGGATCTTCGAGTAATAGGACAACTAGCCCAATCAGAATCACACCACCCTTCAAGGCGGAGATCACTATCAGAACGAAATAATATTCTCTGTCCTGGATTTTTCTTCAAGTATCGAACTACTCTCAAAGCGGCCTCCCAATGAACCATTTTTAGGAGCCTGCATAAATTGTGACAAAATGTGAACAGAATATGCCAAATCAGGCCTAGTAACAGCAAAGTAAATCAACCTAATCAATCTGTGATACTTCTCTGGATCATCAAACAAAGGACCATCAGCCAAAGCGAGCTGATGGTGCTGCTCCTTAGGAAACTCGGCCGGTTTGGCACCGAGCAACCTGGCCTCAGAAATAATATCCAAAGCATACTTCTGTTGACTCATAAAAATTCCCTACGGCCCCCTGGCTATTTCAAGGCCTAGGAAATATTTCAAAGCACCTAAATCCTTCATTTTGAAACATTTTCCAAGGTAAGCTTTGAAGTTCAGTAAAGCTTCTTGATCATTCCCTGCAATAATCATATCATCCACATAGATAAGAACGTTCAGCTGAATTTTTTCCCTGGTCAAAGTATACAAGGAATAGTCAGAATAAGACTGCTTAAACCCATAGGCTTTCAAAGCAGTGGCCAATTTGGCAAACCAACACCTAGGTGCTTACTTCAAACCATACAATGATTTTTTCATCCTGCACACTAGATTAGTGTTTCCTCCCTGAAAACCAGGAGGAATTTTCATATACACTTCTTCCTCCAAATCACCATGTAAAAATGCATTGTGGACATCCATCTGATGAATATCCCATTTCTTCACTGCTGCAATTGCTAGGAAAGTACGTATTGTTGTCATTTTTGCTACAGGGGCAAAAGTTTCATTATAATCAATTCCTTCCACCTGATGATGACCAAATATAACCAATCTAGCCTTCAACCTCTGCAGTTTTCCCTGCTCATCATATTTTTCTGTATACACCCACTTGCTCCCCCAATGCCTTCTTGCCTCGAGGGAGAGGTTGCAATTCCCATGTGCCTTGATCCTCCAGAGCTTTTATCTCAGCTCCCATGGCTTCACGCCACCCTTCACATGCTTCATAGCTTCTTTAAATGAATTGGGAGGGTGCCCTGCAGTTATAGCAGCTAGAAATCTGCGATGTTTATCAGAAAACTTTTCACAACTAACATAATGTGTAATAGGATAGGGAGTACCTGAGGACGATGCTGAAACGGGTGTCTGAGTTAATGAACTTTTCTTTTTCACTACAATATGAGTCACATAATCCTGCAACTTTTTATTTGAGAATTTGGTGCGTTTTCCACGCCCCAAATGTGTCCCATCATCCTCCCTACTCCCTCCCTGCGTGCCAACCCCCTGGCCACGCCTACAGGGTTCGGTGCACCAACCTTCGGCGCACGTGGGTCGACCTCCATAGCCGGCACCACCTCGACGCGTGGCTCGGCCTCCTCAGCCGGCGCCACCTCCATATCATCTCCTGGTCCAAGTCCCCCTTCAACAACAACGGGAACTTCAAGAACAGGCACAGGCAAATCCTCATCAAAAAATTCATCCATTCCTGCCTGTCCCTCCACAACCAACTCATTCACAGGTTCAGACACAACAAAAGGAAATTTATTGTCAAGAAACTTCACATCACAGGAAACAAAATATTGTTTGGTGTCTAAGTCATATAGTTTCCATCCTTTCTGAGTATAAGAATAACCAATAAAAATACAACGACGGCTCCTACTGGCAAACTTATCACCCCCATGATAAATATTATAGGCATAACACAAACAACCAAAAATCTGAATATCTGTCATCTTAGGGGGCTTGCCAAACAAACACTCATAGGGGGTTTTATAATCAAGCACTACAGTGGGGGTTCGATTTATTAAATGACAGGCCGCCTGAACACAATCCCCCCAAAACTTCAAAGGTAGATTAGCCTGAAATCGCAATGCATGTGCGACATTTAATATATGTCCATGTTTCCGTTCGACCCTTCCATTCTGTTGTGGGGTTTTACCACATGAAGTTTCAAAGATTATCCCTTGTTTCACAAAATAGGGGCGTAAACAATTAAACTCAGTGCCATTATCACTCCGAACACGTTTAATTGTCTGATTAAATTGTCTTTCCACCAATGCCACAAAATGCAGAAACATAATTTCAACCTCCAATTTATTATATAATAAATAAGTCCAAACAGTCCAGGAGAAATCATCAACGATTGTTAAAAAATATGAAGCACCACAGGCAGACTTAGTTCTATATGGCCCCCATAAATCATAGTGTATTAATTCAAAAATCCTATTAGCTCTACTATCACTCCTTGGAAAACTAGTTCTAGGTTAATGGGCACGGAAACAGACATCACACCCATCGTTATTGCAGCTAGTAATAGTAGAGGGACTCACACAAGGTAAATGTCGTAGAACTTTCTCCGAAGGATGACCCAAACGCTTATGCCATATATCCATCGATGCCATGCCATCAACAACCATTATATTTACCTTTGGAACACCTCGGAAAAAGAAAAGTCCATCTTTTCGTTTACCCGCTCCAATCAACGTCCTCGTTCGCGATCCTGTAAGACACATAATGTTTTAGTGAATTGGACAATACAATTTGCGAGAATCCAACAATTGTGGAATAGAAATCAAGTTACAATCAAGATTAGGCACAAATAGAACATTAGTAATTTTCAAGTTTCCAGGAAGAATCACATCTCCCTCATGTGTAGCATCTGTAGTACTTCCATCAGGCAATCCAACTGGACAACCATTAATTTTCCGGGGCTTACACAAGTGCGAAAACGTGCCTGTGACATGATGAGTTGCGCCGTTATCCAAAATCCAGAAGAAGTTACCATTGATCTTATTTTTAGGTTGAGGGACATTCAATAAATTCAACAAATTTTGCCATTGTTCTAGTGTAATTCCCACAAGACCCGCAACAACAGAATCTTGGGGCTGATGTCCGCCAAATTTCGACCCGTTGGAGGGACATAAACCCCGGACGGCTTTATTAGTTGGACAAAAATTCAATAAAACCTTCTTAATATGGTTGGACCCCATATTATCACTGCTCTTCAACCATAAAGTACTTTCTCTCTCCTTTTCAATATTCTGCAACTTCATCTTTTCGTCTTTGTCCTGTTGAAGTCTAATACTCGGTGTTGTCGTCATCATCTCCGGCAACTCGACGTTATATCTTGCCAAATCAGCACCCTCAAGTTCAGCAGCATGTGAGTCGGCGTGAACAAGGGAGGCTGCCGGTTGTCGATTGTTGTTGAGTAATGCGAAATGTGCAGTCTCAAAGTCGATGTGTTCTGAATCTTCAATGGAATTTGTGATCATCGGGTCGTCAATCATCACCATCCTCTTTTCACGATGAAGATTTGTGCTGTAAAAAATTGGATTTGGAATTTGGGGTGCTGGGTTCAACTTTCCGATTTTTGGGTTTTTTTTTTTTTTCCATTGTCGAAAAAAAATCTAGGTTCTTGGTTCTTTGGCTTAGAGAAGGATCTTGGTTCGGTTTTTCAAGGAACTCAGAAAAAATCGAGCCTTGTTTCGGTGTTCAGATTCGAGTTTAGTTCGAGTTTTTCAGATTTTTGGTAGAGAGAATTTCAGGTTTTGGCTCTTGATACCATGTCAAGTTTAGTTCAATCTCCGTCCCCTTTCTCATTCATCAATAGCATATATTTATACATCCTAAGTAGAGAGTCCTACTTCATCACTAATTAGGAATAACAAACCTATTCCTAATACATAACCTAAATAGAGTCCTAACAAGATAACTATTATAAGTTTGATTTGGTTCAAATTATTTAAATTTATTTCAATCTTAGATCTATTAGGAATTAGTTGTTATGAAAAATCAGATGATAAAGTTATGCTTCTTATTACTTTACGGATCAATTTAGAATTTTAGATTAAATCAAGTTAATTTAATTTCGATGGGACTCAATATATGTTAATTAATGTGTAAAGTACTCTTATAGTCATATACCATAAACACTTAAAAATAATTAGTATAATGAAATACTCCTTTTTTTTTGTTCCTTCTATTGTTATTGGTATCCAATAACGAACTTTTAAGAAAATTACTATTAAGAGTTCTTTTTGTAAATAAGTTGGTCAATAATAACTTTATATATGATTATATGAATTGTTTCACTTTAGTATCAAAAAAATTAAAATTTAATCATAAAGGTCAAAATAACAAGTATGAAGAAACTGAAAATTATGACTGAATTTTTGCACTTCTAACTATAAGTTTGAGGGATTAGTTTAATATTGTGATATCCACCGACCGATCCAAGATTACGTACCTTAAATCTTCATGTTTTTTCATCTGTAAAGC
Organism: Beta lomatogona; assembly: GCA_947646795.1. Taxonomy (NCBI): domain Eukaryota; kingdom Viridiplantae; phylum Streptophyta; class Magnoliopsida; order Caryophyllales; family Amaranthaceae; genus Beta; species Beta lomatogona. Next base: position 39,544 of record CANSNZ010001021.1, read on the forward strand.
TAGTTTGGTAGCGTATGGTCCTGCATGCTTTCTTGTTCCCCGCTATCATATCCTCGGTTATCTTAATGAAATTGACTAATCCAACAGTTGATTAAGTTGAGGAGCAACAGAAATTTTTTAATTAGCAACGCACTGAACTCTCGACTCTCCCTTTTTTCTCTCTTCTCTCACCTCACAAAACCCTAATTTTCAACCTAGGGGCTACCGCCACCCTTTTGGGCGGTGGTAAGCCCCTTTTCTCCTTTTGTTACTAGTTTTTTATGTTAATGTTTCTAATAATAAACTTCAGTCTCTCTTTAATGGAGAGTTTTTCTACCCATTTATTGGGTTATATCTACCCATATATTGGGTTTTATCTCTCTTCATGTGAGAGTTTGGAGACTTTGTTTTTGGGTTTTTGCGTAATTCAAGAGGTTGATTTGTTGATTGAAATTCGTGCGGGGTTGCAACATATGTCAGTACTTCGTTTACAATCACTTGAATTGGATCCAGTTCTACTTCAAAACTACAAAAGATCGATAGACCCCCTTGCGTAAGGCCGCATCGTACGGCGATGTGAAAGACGAGGGTTTTCAGAAGTGTTAGATCTACTCAACGATCGTGGTTTTGTCATATTAGAATTGTATTTACTTTATTTTGATATGTATTTGTTTAGTTTTGACTTCTATTGTAGATGTCGTATGACTTTGAATCAATGAATTAATTTTTAATTTCAAAAAAAAAAAAAGTTGAGGAGCAACAACTACTTGTACTTAGTTTTGCAAATAAGACCAAATAGTAGTATTTTCAGTTCTAGTTTTGTTCACAAAAATTCTTATACGTGGCAAGCAGTGGCGGATCCAGCTGGGTACATGGGGTACAACTGTATCCCCAAATTAGAAAAAAAGAGCTTTAACAAAAATATCACGCTGGGAATTTGGAAAGCAAAAACACGGGTAACGTCTCTCTGACTCTCACGCTCCTCTCTCTCTCTCACGCTCCTCTCTCTCTCTCCTCTCTCCTCTCTATCTCTCTCTCTCTCTCTCTCTCACTCTCCTCTCTCCCTCTCAATTCTCAACAGGCAAACACAGTAACACACACTCCGGCGCAGACCCTGCCATTGCCGACCACCGACGCCACGACGCGCAAAATGGCATTTCGGAATTTGACGCCCAGTTCAATTGACTCACTCGCACGACTCACTCTCACGACTCACTATATGTTTTATGTTAGGGTTTTTATATTTGTTTTTAAATTTTCATATTTTCCTACTATATAAGTTTATATATATTAGATTCTAAGATTAATTGAATATTTAGATGTAAATTGTTGAATGGTGATACTTGATATTGTTCATTAATTAGTGAGCGTGTGCTTATTGAAATTTGAAATTGAAATCAAATATTGAAATTGACAATCAAATAATTTTTTATAATCTTATGTATGACTATGGATATTTTGGATATTTTGATTGTTAGACTTAGGTATTGAATAATTTTAGTGAACCTTTTTTCCAATATTGTTGTGTTTGTTGTACGTCAGTATCCTCATATTCAAATTCCCGGGTCCGCCACTAGTGGCACGTCATATAATTAGTTGATTAAGTTCCTATTACTACATTAGTAAAGTTATAGAGGGTAATTTTATAATGTATCAATGGAAAACGGATTAATTATAATGTCGCATCATCATTACAACGTGACTCTTTTGAAGAGAGCAATATAATCTAACATTCACACAGATTGGACAAAAGCTCATAAATAATAAAAATATATCTAATATAAATTATTGTTGAGGTTGTTTCTATTATATATGAGGTATTTCGATTATACCATTAACAATTACGGAATATTTACATCCTTTAAAATCGAACATGCATATTCTATATGGGAACACTTATTATATGAGAATATGAAAACACCGGAATATAACATCTTAGTGAAAATATAATCCTTTTTTTTTTTTTTTTTTTTGCTAAATGAGAGAAAAATATATTGCTCACCAAACCAAAAAACACAACCTAAAACAAGTCAAGATGAGGGCAAACCAACTAGGTTGGACGCCCCTCACAAGACCCGAGCCATAAAACTACTTACAAACATCTAGGGAAAGACCCCTTAACCACTCTTTATCTCTACAAGCTACTTTCTTTGGTATAACACCATAACATCTTTCAATAATATTCATCTGAATTCTATGTACAAGACTAGTAATAGTAATAACTTTCTGGTTCCAAAGAACATCATTCCTAGTCCACCATATGTGATAGACCATGGCTGCCACACTTGTAGCATAGACATGCTTTTGAAATTTCGAAGCTCTGCTCCTAGCTATACCCTGAATCATCCTCTGAACATTTGTGCTCGTATTTGCCAACCCAAGCCAGCTCTTAATTCTCTGTAACACAGCAAAGCACTGAAACAACAGCTAAAAAATAAATGCTCTTGAGTTTCATCCTCAAAATCACAAATAAGGCGTCTTGGGTGTGAACAAACACCAAATCTGTGAAGCCTCTCAGCAGTTTGAAGTCTATTGTGCATTATCAACTAGAGAATATAATCTTTTTTTTGACGTACACATCATAATCCTTTTTCTTGAAAATATAATCCTTTTGGAAAATTGGATCCAAAAGAATAAAAGAATTATAATTTAGCAAAAATGGATTATATATTGGTTAAAAAGGACTATAACATAGTGTTCTCATGTTCTCATATGAAAAATATTATCATGGGAACCCAACTATATATATAGGGGAGGGCTCATACGAGAACACCGCCTCCTCTATATGAGAACATTTTTTATGTAAGAATAAATCTGGACTTTTGAATATAATCTAATCCAACCGTTATCAATCAATTTATGAGTAATGACATTTTCTTAGTTCAGGTGGACACTTAACCCCCCCCTCTCTCTCTTTCCTCCTCTTTCAATCCACATTTTGTCTCTCACTAAATTTTGCACAACTCCACTCTCTCTTCTCTCTATATCGTCGTCATTCCTCAGTGAATTCTTCATTAATTTTGTTCTTCATCAATTTGTTTGAACTTTTAGTTTGATTTTTCCGTATTCTTTATTATTTTTTCCATATTTCAAAAGGTATAATTGCATTTTTCGATTTTTTTTAATTTAATTTTCTATGTTACGATTTTCGATTTTCGTTTGATATTGTTTGAAAAAATTTTGATTTTCGATTTTCGTTTGATATTGATTTTCTAGTTTTGATTTTCATTTCTATTTTGTTATTTCTACGTGTTTGATATCATATTTCGATCTTTTAGTTTGATTTTCTAGTTTTTGATTTATTAATTTGCGTGATATTAATTATAATTTTGTTAGTTTTGATTTTTGTTTCTAATTGGATTCTTTTATTAATGCCTCATTTGATTCTAATGATTATAATCTTAATTTTAATTTCAGACTAATTAGTGCTCTGTTTTCTTTGAAATATGTAAGTGTTAGTCAACCCCGGCCCGAAGTATATGGAGGCCCTGTGCTGATATTGAAAAATAGGCCCCCATGTATAAAAATTTAAAATCAAATTGTTTTTCAACTCCCATTTTCTTTTTACGTTTTTCATGCTCGGAACCATATTTTCTAAATCGAAAAGGCATAATTAAAATAACTAAACAATCCTTCGACGCCCTTTTCTCGAATCTGGACTCAATTAACTTCTCTCACTTTATATTACTAGTTTTGCTACTTCTCTTTTGAAAAAAAGTTGAAATCAGTAACCAATATTATTTCCCCAAAATAATACAAAAATAAAATGATACTGATAAATCAGAAATTTACATATACCAACATCAACTGTATGAAAATAAGTTGGGAGAACACGCCCCTTAGTGCTAATAATAAAGGAAAAAAAAGTTATCTATAGTGTTAGTTAAAGAAACTACTATAATTAGACATACAAACCGGTTAATTGCACCAAATAACACGTAATCTTTTGATAATTTCCAACTTAGCCACACCATTATAAAGATATAATAATCCTTATATGTAGCTTTTTCAAGGCTATAGTTAACAAATTTTTAACGTTGGTTTGTCATACTTCCAAGTTCTACTCTAATTATCACGTAATTCTAGAAAATCCCGGCTTAAAGATTTGTCTATCCTCAAAATATAAATTTAAACTACTACCAAAAAAACCCTACCCATCTAAAATTTAAATTACGTTGAAAATATCGCTAGTCCAGTAAACTTTATCCAAAATAAAGTAATTTTTACCATAATCTGAAACTTGAGCGTTATTCCATAAACATAGCATTAGGAGAAAATCCTAATTATCAGTAGAAAAGTAAGGAGAGAGAAAGAAAAGAGAGAGAGAGAGTAAGGAGAGAGAAATCAGGGGCCCTCAAATTGTTGGCCTGGTATTAGCGTTGTACTGTGATGTTGTGCAGATGTCTAGTATTTGGGCTCATCAGTTAAAAGAATTTTTTTTTTTTTAATTTGAGGCCCCTCTAATTATGAAGCCCTGTGCTGAGTCCCACTTTGGACTTGCTCAGGGCCGGGCCTGGTGTTAGTTGATGTTGCACAAAGATCTTCATCATTTGTTACTGAATCAGGTGTAATTTTTACTAGTTGATGTCAGTTTTTAATGCTCTAAAGTTTGGTTCCTTGTATTCTAAATATGTATGTACGTGTTTTGAACTTTAATTCATATGCACTTGCAAATGTAGTTGTGATTAATGATCAACCACCTCTTGAAATACAACCTTTGATTCAGTATGATATGCAGCTAAACATCGTTTGAAGATATTAAATCAGGTGAAATTCGCTATTTCATTTGTCATGTTCAAATATTTGATTGTTATGTTCTACATAATAACCGCATATGTTCTCGAATATCTTCTTATTGATCATTAATAGTACTTAAGATCATATTCTTTATGACTTTTTTTCTATATGTTTTGTAATTTGTTTAATATATCATAATTTCACGTCAAGGGTCTTATTATTCTAATAATCATTATCTATGTTATGTAATGTAAAGGCAAAATTAGCATCAACACCCTCAACTATAGCGTAGGTGCACCCAACACCACCAACTGCGACTTAAAGCCAAAACACTACCAAGTAGGGACCTGGATGCAGTTTGTACCACAAATGAGGCCGAAGACCATAATTCTCACCGGCGACGGGATCGGAGAATCTTAATATTGTTTTTTTCCATTTTCCCCCTTTTCCTATTTTCTTCTTTTTTCATCCTATTATTTTCATTAAACAAAAAAAGGCACGTGACCCATTTTTTCCTTCCTCATTCTTCCCCAATTGAAGATAAACAGTCATTTCAAAAATGCCATTGAAAGAAAGAGCTCAGTTGCAAAGGGAATTTGACACAAAATTGAAAGCTTTTCCAGTAAAATCCATCAATTTGGTAAGTAATTCAACCAAGTTATCAGATTTTCATTGAATGTTGTAATTCTAGGGTTTTGTTGATTTATTTGAGTCCATGAGTTGTGCAATTGAAATAAGTATTAGGGGATTAGGGTAATTGTTGTTTGCATATTGGATTAGGATAGTTGTTGTTGATTCTTGCTCTAAGATCATGGATGTTGGGTTTACAATTAAAATATGGCATGGGGGTGTGATATCTCCAAAACGAGAGTATGTTGGAGGGGAAATACATTATCGGGTTAACGTTGACCCTGATTATTTTGAGTTATTTTGAATTTCTTAATATGTTGAAGGATGAAGGTGTTAAGTATAACTCAAATTGTATTATGCATTACTGCTTGCCTGGTTTAAGCATAGAACATGGTTTTGTTCGAAATTTTTTGCGAAATTCCCTCTGCAACCAAGCTCTTTCTTTCCAATGGCATTTTTTTAAAATGACTCTTTGTCTTCAGTTCGGGAATTATGAGGAAGGAGAAAATGGGTCACGTGCCTTTATTTTGTTTAAGTAAAAAATAGGGTAAAAAAAGAAGAAAATAAGAAAAAGGGGAAAAATGGGAAAAAAAATGTTATGATTCTCCCGTCGCTAGTGAGAATTCTCGGTCTCCTGTCTTATTTATGGTCCGTATCGCACCCAGATCCGTATTTGGTGGTGTTTAGGCTATAAGTCGTAGCTGGTAGTGTTGGGTGCACCTGTGCTATAGTTTAGAGTTTTGTGGCCAATTTTGCCTAATGTAAATAGATATGTTATAAAATATTATCTAAGGTTCTTTGCACTCATACTTGCGAATAATGAAGAAGTAGCTACTTCTTCCAATGCAAATGTGTGGGGTACTCTTCAATTAGTACCCGTGTTAAGTTCTAAACGAACAAAACTGTGGATTCCTTGTTGCCATAATGAGTTGATACCTTCTATAGACATGATATTTTCTAGTTTTGAGGTGGGTTTAGCTTTCTATAAATCATATGCATTTGTTGCTGTTGTTGTGGCATTTTAATATATTGTATGCAATAATGTCGTTACATGGAAAAAGAAAGTTAATGGTCGGTGATATTTCCAAGGGTAAAGAGGATGAAATGAAGGAAGTTAAAATAGTAGAATAAGGTTGATCACTCGTATTTGTTGCCATGCTCAAATGGTTTTGACATATTGTAATGATGGAGATTATAATGTTACAATATTTCAAGAAGCTCATAAACATCCTCTTTACACTCCCGAATTGTAATCAATTTAAGAAACAAGGGAAGAAAATGAACATTCTTTTTTTTTTTTTTGACGGAAAAAAATAAACATTCTACACAAGAAGATGATTGTTGATAATTCAAAGGTATGTGAGTCATCAATGTTTTTTTGTTATAATATATCCTCTGTAAATGTCGTATATATAAATTTACGTTACAAATTTTTCTTTTTATATTATATGTGAACATTGGACCCATGAAAACTTATAGAATCATGAAGGAATATTTTGGTGGATATGGAAATGTGGGCGCTTGTAAGCAATGGAAATGTGGGGGCTTGTAAGCAATGGAAATGTGGGGCTTGTAAGCAAGATTTCAAAAAAAAAATCAAGAGATTTTAAGGCATATATTGAAGGGTCAAATGCTCAAATGTTTGTAGATAACTTCAAAATGAAGAAGTTGTTATGGAGTGCGTTTTCCTTTGACTTTGAGGTTGATGAAAAAGATTGTCTTTGTAGGGCTTGTTGGCTGATCCAATTTGTAGAAAGAATTATACTCTCTTTGGGGACATGATATCTTTTGATACCACATTCCAAACAAATAATTATGACATGGTAAAATTGATGTTTTGAATAATATACTACTATGTTTTACATAGTACTGGTTGTGTTCTGAAACTTCAATTTAATGTTCTCAATAACTCTTTATATGTTCTAATTTGTACTTGTTATGTATTAATTGTTTTTCATTTGGTCTATTATGTCTTTATATGTTCTGATATGTACTTGTTGTATTCTGAACAAGTATAACATGTTTTTAGGACCTTTTATTGGAGTTGATCACCACAAAAGAATCATTTCCTTTGGTTTTGGTTTCATTACTAAGGAGGATATAATATCTTTTGAGTGGTTGTTTAAAACAATCCTTAAAGCAATGGGGAACAATGAGCCGAATTGCTTGATCACGAATCAAGATTCGACCCTAGTTGCTATTTATAATGTGTTTGAGAATGCCGATCATAGATTTTGCATGTTGCATATTATGAAGAAGATTCCCGACAAAGTAGGGCGCACACCGATTTCCTACGTAAGATTTCCGCTTAGGTGTGGAGCTTATAAATTGAGCATACAAAATTTGAAGGTCAATGGGAAAAAGTGATTATTGAGTTTGATTTGGGAAACAATGTTTGCCTATGTAAAATGTATGAATTGAGAGAAATGCGAATTTATACTTATTTCAGAAACTTATTATTTACGGGAGGAATTATGAGAACAACTTTAAGGTCGGTAAGTGAGAACGATTTCTTTTATTCCTTTGTTAATCCTCATGTAACTCTTGTTGAGCTTTATATGAGGTTTGAAAGTGCAATAGATGCTCATAGGCATGTTCAAGCTGAGAATGACAATGATTCTAAACATAAATCTCTTGAATGTAAGACACAACTTGCAATTAAGAAGCATGCTACTTTAAAAAATTTATGTTACTTCTATATTTTTATGAATATGAGGAAGAGGTTCATTTTGTATGTTTTGCTTGTGATGTTGAAGAGTTAAAGAAAGAAAATGGCTTGGAAATTGTTGTAGTACATGAAGGAAATTGGATAAGAACATTTGAGGCTACACTTAATTGTACTGACAATCAAACGACATGTTCTTGCACGTTGTATGAGAGGCAAGGCATTCTATGTAGGCACATGGTTTGGTTTTGGAAAGCAAAAAGGTTTAACAAGATTCCTAAGCAATATGTACTCAATAGGTGAACTATTTTGCCAAGTAAAAATCCCCCCTTTTTATTTAGAAAATAGTATTTATGGAACAATGTGCAAGAGTAATTGACTATAAAAGATTATTTAATGACTAATGGTCGGAGATTCATACTTGTGTTAGCTTATGAGAGGGTAATGAATAATATTTTAGTGATCTTGTGAAAAATGTTCAAGCATTGAGGTTGGATTTGGAAGCTAAGAAGTGTGGAAAGAATAATTCAAACAATAGTGTTTTTAGCAAAGAGCAAGACATTGTTCCTTGATTGGAGGTAGTGCTCCAAGTGAAATTTTGATCAAACCCCTAAGGTTTCAAAGAATAAAGACACTATTGTCCTTGTGGCTCATGGAATTAATAGCATTGGAAGTGGAAAAAGGTTGAAGAGTGATAAAGAGAAAGCGGTTAAGAAAAGCCAAAAGAAGAAGAGGTTATGTCGAGGTTGTGGTGAACTTGGTTACCATGATATTCGAAACTTGTCCTAATAAAATCAATTGATTATGTAAGCTTTAGACAAGTAAAAATGCTTCCTTTGTTTTATAACATATGTCAATGTTTTATGGATCGGGAAGTATTGTTGTTTAAAACATATGTCTATGTTTTATGTATCATAAAGTATTGTTGTTTATAGGGATGTCAAAAAACAATCCGACCCACGGGTCCACCCGCATCCGAGCTGCATCCGATATGTTCCGATCTCGACATAATCAGGCTCTCGGACTGATCCGTCCGATCCGGAATCAACCCAACCCAGCTTATGTCCGAGCATATTAGAACCCAACCCAATCTGTTACCGACCCAAATTTAACCCAAACCCGGTTGGACCCGATAACCACAATCCGAACTCCAATCTGTGTCCCGACCCAAAGTCAACCCAAACCCAATCGACACCGGAAAAACCAATTGTAACCCAACCCATTATAACCCGACCCATAATAACCCGACCCATTGTAACCCAACCCATTATAACCCGACCCATTACAAACCCGACTCATTACCAACCCACATTATCAATAGAATATGTTTTGGATAACTTTAGTGTATGTTCTTATAAATAGTATAAGATAAAAAGTTATTATTAATAAAACTTGTCTATTATTAATAAATTGTTATTAACATCAATCAATTTTATTAAAATCACTAGTCCACACAAATGAAACTACCGTAAATTAATTCTTTAAATTGCACTTCAACAAAAATAACTTATTAGGTTATATAACAATTTGTAAAAATTTCATATATAACAAAAAATTGGAGTTGTTCATTGAACAACTAGAAAAATGACAAGTGTAGAAATTATCATGGAGTATATTTATATAGGAAATTTATCATTAAACTTATCCAAGTATTCAATACAAGAATGTCACATTAATATACTAACTTAAATAATACATATATATTACATTGATTTTCACTCAAAAGCGGTTGAAATATGACAACAAGTACTAAACTATCGCTAAAATTTGTTGAGATCCCAACTCGAATCTTCACCACACTTGTATGAACATTAACCCTAAAGAGGAAAAAAAGAAAGATAAATGCAATTAACTAAAACAAAAAACCAGTTAGAAAAGTATAAGAGCGGGACTACTAGCTCTAAGTTTGTGAAATGAAACTAAATCATGAGTTCGGTTTACCTCAACAAAAAACGATCCACGACTCACAAGAGCACAAGGGGTATAGGGGACACGAGCTCTCAGTGTTTGTAACAATGGTTTATATACATTGTTACCTACATTTCATCATCGAGCACCGACTCAATTCAAACACACTAAAACTAAATACCACAAGGAAGCCAAGAATCGGCCAAGATAACAAAGGATAAAACTAGAGACGCCACAAGTACTTCAATTCAAGTGCGAGACTATCATATGATAAGAAATAAAGCCACGTTTATTTGAAAAAAATATATATATTACATTTATTCTTCTTCCTTTTTCTTTTTTCCAAACCATAAATTTTAGATCACAAAACCAGCAACGAAAATCATAATATTTACGTCTCAACAAAATCATAAATATTACATTTCAACACAATCATAGAATTTATATCTTAGCAGGAACATATAAACGAAATATAATCAAATCTGAAACAGAATAAACCAAAACAGCCAAGATAAACGCAAAAAAAAAATCACAAACCCAGAAAATACCTTCAATAATCTAACGAAACGAAAATACCTTCAGAGGTGTAGAGAAGAAAGAAAGAAAGACTTGTGAGGCTAGGGTTTTTGAATGGGGAGGATTAATGGTTTCTTTTATATCCTAGGTTTTTTAGTAGAGAATTGTGAGTCATTGGATTAAATCCAACGGTTATCTCACAATCTTTTAGGTTGATTATGCTTCTTTTATAATCAACGGTCATGATCTTTCATGTAGTTTCAATCAATGGTTATGATGAGTGATCCATGTGCTCTTCTATTAGTCAATGAAATTTGAGGAATTAAGATAGGAACAACAACATTAATTTGCTAATGTTTCTTCTTCTTCTTATTATTATTATTATTATTATTATTATTATTATTATTATTATTATTATTATTATTATTATTATTATTATTATTAACGTCAATAATATCATCGTGATGATGATGATTATTATTATTATTATTATTATTATTATTATTATTATTATTATTATTATTATTATTATTATTGTTGTTGTTGTTGTTGTTTTTGTTATTATTATTATTATCATCATCGATACCATTATTATTATTACACATTTGAATCAGGACTTTGCTAACATGAACAATTGTGATCATGTCAGGTGTGATTAACTTTATAATCAATAGTAGCAATTCGAGTATTCGTATTACCTCCATCTAATTTCATGGATAGTTTGTTTATACAAGTAATTATACATTAACCCGATTCCCAATACCAATACAAGATAGATGACATTTTAAATATATATTAAACATAATTTTATATCTAAATACATGTTAAGTTATATCAAGTTACAATTGCAATTAATATATTTCAGTTTTTGAATAATCATTTATTGATATGTAATCCCAAAAATCATATAAATATGCAAAGTTAACCTCAATTTGCAACGGGATAAATCGGATGGACTATCAACCGTTACACGTCGAATAATCTCGCTAATTATTTTAGTTGGAAGAATTAGCAAAAGTTGTGGAATTCTTCTTGAAGATGCCTTGACTGTTTTTGGTCGGAGGTTCCAATTTGATTATTCTGCCAACTAATGACAATAAGGGCCGATTTTAAACCCTTATGTACATAAAAAATTTATGATACTAATTGCCTAATTTAGTCTTAAAATCATGTCTAAATTTAGTCCCACGTGTCATCACAAAGCTTGGCCGAATTCTTCTTAGCTTTTCCAAATATATACAATTTTGAATTACATGCAAAAAAAAAAGAACTCTTGATTTTTTTTGGTTTACCTCCAATATGATTTTTTCTAACTAAAAATTGAAAAAATTTCGAACAAATATGACCAACTTTCTTTAAATGTGTTTGGTTGACCTCCAATTTGAAATTTTCGGCCAACTAATGACCATAAATGAATATTTTAAACCCTTATGTATATTTTTTTTGTATGATACTAATAACATAATTTAGTCATAAAATCATGTAAATGATACAAAACGAAATTGATTACCTTGTTTAATATGTAAATCATGTGAATTAGTTAAATTTATGATGCTAATTACCTAATTTAGTCATAAAATCATATATAAAGGGGTTGTTATATTAATTGCCTAATGTAGTCCAAAAATCATATCAAGTACACAAATCTTGACCGGTATTTGCCTATCTTCTTCCATTTCAAAAAATTTTGAATTCCATGACAACTTTAATAAGACCGACTTTTGTCTTTTCTAATTGCCTAATTTAATCCTAATATAGAGCCAATTAAACAAATTTGGGACGATTGTTGCCTATATTATCCCAGTTGAACAATAACAAAAACCCTTTTTTTTATATCAATTGCCTAATTTATTCCTAAAATCATGTCAATTACACAATACATGACCAATTTTTGGCTAGAGTATATAGTTACTCGAAATTACGATTTAATTTTTACAATATAAAAATTTCGATTTCAATTGCGGATTGTTGCCTTGTTTCTATACATGATATTTCGGTTTATTAATTAGTCACTCAACTAATGTAACAAAATATTTTTTTTAGTCACTAAAATTTGCATTAAATATAACATATATCCAAATTTGCCCTAACTATGTTTAAGCATACATAACCATTATATTGATTTTAGAACTAATACTTCAATAACATGACTAATAATAACCCGAAATAGCTCTTCTAATTCTTTGAAAAGTGATTCCATTCCGTGAACCACAACCTTTGTTATTTGACTTGCAAGCTCAATTTGATTACGTGCATGTATTATTTGAACTATGTAACGTATAGTCTCATATCCATTTTCATCTAAATTATCTAACTTTGTGATAATATCCTTAACCTTCTCCTCATAATTTGACCACTCTTTTAAAAATAAATTAGTTGCCTCCACATAATTTCTCACTTGAGTTTCAACTCTCAAATCCATTATGAATGTTGCAAAAGTGTATGATGTTAAGAATTTGAGGATAGAAGTGGTATAGAAAAGATAAAGGAAGAGTATAAATTGAGGTGAAAAGAAATTGAGGTGATGAGCTCTTTTTATAGGACAAAAAAATCGACCAATGCACATGTAAACCCTAACAAGTTAGTTCGTTGTTGATATTAAAGTGTTGGTTGGTGATTTAATGTATATATTTTTTAGGAAAAAATAAAAAGTAAATGTAAGAGTTGGTGGTTGACATAATAAGAATGTAATAAAGATTGGTCAATAAATTTCGACCAGAGCTAATGAAAACTAAAAAAGGGCAAAACCGATTTTATTAATGTAACACTTTCGAAATTAACAAAAACCCCATAATAAAAAGTAATAAAAAACGAAAAAGAATTCGAAATTAATACTATTAATGTAACATATTTATTTCAATGACATCAAGATCAACCAAATTGCATTATTAAATCGAATGCAATAATATTAAAAAAAATTAATACTAATCATTTGCTAAACAACGCAACAGCACTATTATTTTTAGGTGGTATAACATCTCCCTTGTTCAAGTAGATTTCTTCAAATGAAATTTCACATACTTTATGAGCTATTTGAGTTGCAATGGAGAAAGTAGTAATACCATATGTCCAAAATCCAAATAAATTCTAGAATCCTTTATTGTAGAAAATACATAATCCACCATATACCAATTATCCGAATTCAAGCCTTGGTCTATTGTAACATCTTTGCAAACTTGGTAGATTTTAAGATGACCTGAATGGAACATTGTTAATACCATACCTTCATGATCAAAAAAATTAGAGTGTTCCACTTTAGGATGCTAAATCTTTAATCATGTAGGTCAAGGTGTTGTTTCAAATGAACCATCTTCATTCTCCATTTGAAGAAAATTTAACATGGATGGTTTTAGGGCAAGAATGTTAGGGTTTCTAGAGTTTGGTGTATTAATGCAATGCAAATACACTTAAAGTATTTATAGTGCTAGAGTCAGGGTTTTTAAAAAATTGAGTCGGTTGTTTTTTTAAAAAAAAATATGAAAATCGTAAATAATAAAGTGTGAAAGATCAATCCCTAAAATTACATTTTTCAAATTAGGAATGATTTAGAATTAGGTGATCAACTTGCCCATGATGTAAGCATCCACATGTATTATTTCTATATTTTAAAGATTGTAATTGATTGAGAGAAGCTTGATTGAAAGATGGCCAATTAAATCGAAATCTATGTGGCGAAGACATGATAAAAACGTGATACGTGGCAAATACAATATTTAAGACAATTTTTGCTTTGCCAAATGGCGAAAGCAAACATACGCATGACACATAAGCTAAATTATATATATTTATATATCTTTTTTTCTCATCTCTAGTCCAATACAAAATATGAGTTGTCAGGTTTCAGCTTCCAAGAACTATTCTCGTGCATCAACTTGTCTTGTATACAACACCAAATGGATTAGAGTTTCAACAAATTTAGAGTAAATTTACCTTATTTTGGCGTAACTAATCACCAACTAAACCCATCGAACGTATTGAAACTTATCTAAACCAATCTGAACTTATTAGACATGAAACTTATTCACGTGAACAAAACGCACCCCTGTTACACAAATCGTCAACTTGTCCGGTCAGCAAATCTCCGGGTATATATTAAGCCCTTGAGCAACAAAATTCAAGCTCAAATTATACATGACCTTGCCTTTACTCGTCTAATTTCTTGTGGAAGGTACTTGCCCAATATCTAGTGCCTAAGCCTAAGAGGCTAATGGTTAAATACCATCGATCCAAAAGCACACATATTTTTGGTCCATCGGCACTTACAAACTCGGGTAGTTTAAAACTAATAAGCCGCCAAATTTTTGGCATTTTGCCCTCTAATCCATAATGGTGTACAACAGCTCCTTTGATTGTGGTGATATGAAAGGCAACACCAGCTACATTCAGGATCACGATTAGTGTCGGAAATGCCTCACTTCAGTAAAGACAAGTGAGACACCATATTTATTGCAACAATCCACAGCATCCTTATCTCTAATGCCGCCACCAGGCTCCGCTATGACACTTACACCACTCTCACAAGCTTCTTCTATCGCATCCTTCCAAGTCGTTATGGAACATATAATGAAAGCCCATCAATGGACCTTCCTACTAGGTCAAAATCATATATTTCTATCAACTAATCATATATATAGTAAGAATTATAATCGATAGCTTCAACTACTAGCAACAACTTCCAATTACGGTTAAGAATATAGCGGTTAACTAGTGCGGCTAAGCTAACTTTGCGGGAGTGACTCTTCGGTGATGAAAGAATTAGAGTAATATAGGAAATTACCAAATGGGAAGAAAGCATCACTTGCCAAAGATGCTCCTTTGACCTCGTCTCCTGCTTTTCTCATAGCAATTTTCAAACTTTCAACACGATTTGGCTGCCCACTACCCATGCCTAGCATGCATTTATTCTGCCGGGAAAAGGGAACAATTAAAGGACTGAACTAAGAGTTGTTACAAGTATCAGGCTACTGGAAAAGAATGATGCAATCATTTAATATAGGAACTAAACTCTACTGACTATGAGTAAATTCCATTGGTGCCATATAATGCACCAAAACAGGAAAAGCAATTCGGTGGAGAGGTACCATTGCGATCACTATAGCATTGCTCTTCACATGCTTCACACAAAACCAGGCAACTTTTGCATCATTTAGCTCCTTTTCTGTTGGACTTCTTTCAGAGACAACTTTAAATTGGACATCCTCAGGTGTCAAATCATCAGACTCCTGAGCTAACCAACCACCTCCAACTTGTCGCAATGCAATGCAAATACACTTAAAGTATTTATAGTGCTAGAGTCAGGGTTTTTAAAAAATTGAGTCGGTTGTTTTTTTAAAAAAAAATATGAAAATCGTAAATAATAAAGTGTGAAAGATCAATCCCTAAAATTACATTTTTCAAATTAGGAATGATTTAGAATTAGGTGATCAACTTGCCCATGATGTAAGCATCCACATGTATTATTTCTATATTTTAAAGATTGTAATTGATTTAGAGAAGCTTGATTGAAAGATGGCCAATTAAATCGAAATCTATGTGGCGAAGACATGATAAAAACGTGATACGTGGCAAATACAATATTTAAGACAATTTTTGCTTTGCCAAATGGCGAAAGCAAACATATGCATGACACATAAGCTAAATTATATATATTTATATATCTTTTTTTCTCATCTCTAGTCCAATACAAAATATGAGTTGTCGGTTTCATTGCCAGTAACTATTCCGTGCATCAACTTGTCTTGTATACAACACCAAATGGATTAGAGTTTCAACAAATTTAGAGTAAATTTACCTTATTTTGGCGGAACTAATCACCAACTAAACCCATCGAACGTATTGAAACTTATCTAAACCAATCTCGAACTTATTAGACATGAAACTTATTCACGTGAACAATACGCACCCCCGTTACACAAATGCATCAACTTGTCCGGTCGGCAAATCTCTCGGGTATATATTAAGCCCTTGAGCAACAAAATTCAAGCTCAAATTATACATGACCTTGCCTTTACTCAGTCTAATTTCTTGTGGAAGGTACTGCCCAATATCTAGTGCCTAAGCCTAAGAGGCTAATGGTTAAATACCATCGATCCAAAAGCACACATATTTTTGGTCCATCGGCACTTACAAACTCGGGTAGTTTAAAACTAATAAGCCGCCAAATTTTTGGCATTTTGCCCTCTAATCCATAATGGTGTACAACAGCTCCTTTGATTGTGGTGATATGAAAGGCAACACCAGCTACATTCGGGATCACGATTAGTGTCGGAAATGCCTCACTTCAGTAAAGACAAGTGAGACACCATATTTATTGCAACAATCCACAAGCATCCTTATCTCTAATGCCGCCACCAGGCTCCGCTATGACACTTACACCACTCTCACAAGCTTCTTCTATCGCATCCTTCCAAGCCGTTAACAGAACATATAATGAAAGCCCATCAATGGACCTTCCTACTAGGTCAAAATCATATATTTCTATCAACTAATCATATATATAGTAAGAATTATAATCCTGATAGCTTCAACTACTAGCAACAACTTCCAATTACGGTTAAGAATATAGCGGTTAACTAGTGCAGCTAAGCTAACTTTTGCGGGAGTGACTCTTCGGTGATGAAAGAATTAGAGTATTATAGGAAATTACCAAATGGGAAGAAAGCATCACTTGCCAAAGATGCTCCTTTGACCTCGTCTCCTGCTTTTCTCATAGCAATTTTCAAACTTTCAACACGGTTTGGCTGCCCACTACCCATGCCTAGCATGCATTTATTCTGTCGGGAAAAGGGAACAATTAAAGGACTGAACTAAGAGTTGTTACAAGTATCAGGCTCTTTGGAAAAGAATGATGCAATCATTTAATATAGGAACTAAACTCTACCGACTATGAGTAAATTCCATTGGTGCCATATAATGCACCAAAACAGAAAAGCAATTCGGTGGAGAGGTACCATTGCGATCACTATAGCATTGCTCTTCACATGCTTCACACAAAACCAGGCAAATTTTGCATCATTTAGCTCCTTTTCTGTTGGGCTTCTTTCAGAGACAACTTTAAATTGGACATCCTCAGGTGTCAAATCATCAGACTCCTGAGCTAACCAACCACCTCCAACTTGTCGCAATGCAATGCAAATACACTTAAAGTATTTATAGTGCTAGAGTCAGGGGTTTTAAAAAATTGAGTCGGTTGTTTTTTAAAAAAAAATATGAAAATCGTAAATAATAAAGTGTGAAAGATCAATCCCTAAAATTACATTTTTCAAATTAGGAATGATTTAGAATTAGGTGATCAACTTGCCCATGATGTAAGCATCCACATGTATTATTTCTATATTTTAAAGATTGTAATTGATTGAGAGAAGCTTGATTGAAAGATGGCCAATTAAATCGAAATCTATGTGGCGAAGACATGATAAAAACGTGATACGTGGCAAATACAATATTTAAGACAATTTTTGCTTTGCCAAATGGCGAAAGCAAACATACGCATGACACATAAGCTAAATTATATATATTTATATATCTTTTTTTCTCATCTCTAGTCCAATACAAAATATGAGTTGTCAGGTTTCAGCTTCAGTAACTATTCTGTGCATCAACTTGTCTTGTATACAACACCAAATGGATTAGAGTTTCAACAAATTTAGAGTAAATTTACCTTATTTTGGCAGAACTAATCACCAACTAAACCCATCGAACGTATTGAAACTTATCTAAACCAATCTGAACTTATTAGACATGAAACTTATTCACGTGAACAAAACGCACCCCTGTTACACAAATCTGTCAACTTGTCTGGTCAGCAAATCTCTGGGTATATATTAAGCCCTTGAGCAACAAAATTCAAGCTCAAATTATACATGACCTTGCCTTTACTCAGTCTAATTTCTTGTGGAAGGTACTGCCCAATATCTAGTGCCTAAGCCTAAGAGGCTAATGGTTAAATACCATCGATCCAAAAGCACACATATTTTTGGTCCATCAGCACTTACAAACTCAGGTAGTTTAAAACTAATAAGCCGCCAAATTTTTGGCATTTTGCCCTCTAATCCATAATGGTGTACAACAGCTCCTTTGATTGTGGTGATATGAAAGGCAACACCCGGCTACATTCGAGGATCACGATTAGTGTCGGAAATGCCTCACTTCAGTAAAGACAAGTGAGACACCATATTTATTGCAACAATCCACAGCATCCTTATCTCTAATGCTGCCACCAGGCTCCGCTATGACACTTACACCACTCTCACAAGCTTCTTCTACTGCATCCTTCCAAGCCGTTACGTAACATATAATGAAAGCCCATCAATGGACCTTCCTACTAGGTCAAAATCATATATTTCTATCAACTAATCATATATATAGTAAGAATTATAATCCCGATAGCTTCAACTACTAGCAACAACTTCCAATTACGGTTAAGAATATAGCGGTTAACTAGTGCGGCTAAGCTAACTTTGCGGGAGTGACTCTTCGGTGATGAAAGAATTAGAGTAATATAGGAAATTACCAAATGGGAAGAAAGCATCACTTGCCAAAGATGCTCCTTTGACCTCGTCTCCGCTTTTCTCATAGCAATTTTCAAACTTTCAACACGATTTGGCTGCCCACTACCCATGCCTAGCATGCATTTATTCTCAGGGAAAAGGGAACAATTAAAGGACTGAACTAAGAGTTGTTACAAGTATCAGGCTACTGGAAAAGAATGATGCAATCATTTAATATAGGAACTAAACTCTACTGACTATGAGTAAATTCCATTGGTGCCATATAATGCACCAAAACAGGAAAAGCAATTCGGTGGAGAGGTACCATTGCGATCACTATAGCATTGCTCTTCACATGCTTCACACAAAACCAGGCAACTTTTGCATCATTTAGCTCCTTTTCGTTGGGCTTCTTTCGGAGACAACTTTAAATTGGACATCCTCGAGTGTCAAATCATCGACTCCTGAGCTAACCAACCACCTCCAACTTGTCGCAATGCAATGCAAATACACTTAAAGTATTTATAGTGCTAGAGTCAGTGGTTTTTAAAAAATTGAGCTCGGTTGTTTTTTAAAAAAAAAAATATGAAAATCGTAAATAATAAAGTGTGAAAGATCAATCCCTAAAATTACATTTTTCAAATTAGGAATGATTTAGAATTAGGTGATCAACTTGCCCATGATGTAAGCATCCACATGTATTATTTCTATATTTTAAAGATTGTAATTGATTTAGAGAAGCTTGATTGAAAGATGGCCAATTAAATCGAAATCTATGTGGCGAAGACATGATAAAAACGTGATACGTGGCAAATACAATATTTAAGACAATTTTTGCTTTGCCAAATGGCGAAAGCAAACATATGCATGACACATAAGCTAAATTATATATATTTATATATCTTTTTTCTCATCTCTAGTCCAATACAAAATATGAGTTGTCGGTTTCAGCTTCAAGAACTATTCTCGTGCATCAACTTGTCTTGTATACAACACCAAATGGATTAGAGTTTCAACAAATTTAGAGTAAATTTACCTTATTTTGGCAGAACTAATCACCAACTAAACCCATCGAACGTATTGAAACTTATCTAAACCAATCGAACTTATTAGACATGAAACTTATTCACGTGAACAATACGCCACCTGTTACACAAATCATCAACTTGTTCGGTCGGCAAATCTCTGGGTATATATTAAGCCCTTGAGCAACAAAATTCAAGCTCAAATTATACATGACCTTGCCTTTACTTCACCTAAATTTCTTTTGGAAGGTACGCCAAATATCTAGTGCCTAAGCCTAAGAGGCTAATGGTTAAATACCATCGATCCAAAAGCACACATATTTTTGTCCATTCGCACTTAACTCAGTCGTAGTTTAAAACTAATAAGCCGCCAAATTTTTGGCATTTTGCCCTCTAATCCATAATGGTGTACAACAGCTCCTTTGATTGTGGTGATATGTGAAAGAAGCAACACCACTGAATTCTCGACAGAAAGTTATAATGTAATTGAATTGAACGAAAAGTTAATCAAATAACTACAAAAAACACTTGAGTAAGTTATAATGTAATTGAATCGAACGAAAGAGTTAATCAAATAACTAAATAAAACACTTGAGTAAGTTATTATGTAATTGAATTGAACGAAGGAGTTAATCAAATAACTAAATAAAACACTTGAGTAAGTTATTATGTAACTGAGTTGAACGAAGGAGTTAATCAAATAACTAAATAAAACACTTGAGTAAGTTTTTATGTAAATGAATTGAACGAATGCGTTAATCAAATAAATAAATAAAATGCTTGAGTAATTATTAATGTAATTGAATTGAACGAAGTAGTTAATCAAATAACTAAATAAAACACTTGAGTAAGTTATAATGTAATTGAATCGAACGAAAGAGTTAATCAAATAACTAAATAAAACACTTGAGTAAGTTATTATGTAATTGAATTGAACGAAGGAGTTAATCAAATAACTAAATAAAACACTTGAGTAAGTTATTATGTAATTGAATTGAACGAAGGAGTTAATCAAATAACTAAATAAAACACTTGAGTAAGTTATAATGTAATTGAATTGAACGAAAGAGTTAATCAAATAACTAAATAAAACACTTGAGTAAGTTATAATGTAATTGAATTCAACGAAAGAGTTAATCAAATAACTAAATAAAACACTTGAGTAAGTTATTATGTAATTGAATTGAACGAAGGAGTTAATCAAATAACTAAATAAAACACTTGAGTAAGTTATAATGTAATTGAATTGAACGAAAAGAGTTAATCAAATAACTAAATAAAACACTTGAGTAAGTTATAATGTAATTGAATCGAACGAAAGAGTTAATCAAATAACTAAATAAAACACTTGAGTAAGTTATTATGTAATTGAATTGAACGAAGGAGTTAATCAAATAACTAAATAAAACACTTGAGTAAGTTATTATGTAATTGAATTGAACGAAGGAGTTAATCAAATAACTAAATAAAACACTTGAGTAAGTTTTTATGTAAATGAATTGAACGAATGCGTTAATCAAATAAATAAATAAAACGCTTGAGTAAGTTATAATGTAATTGAATTGAACGAAGTAGTTAATCAAATAACTAAATAAAACACTTGAGTAAGTTATAATGTAATTGAATCGAACGAAAGAGTTAATCAAATAACTAAATAAAACACTTGAGTAAGTTATTATGTAATTGAATTGAACGAATGAGTTAATCAAATAACTAAATAAAACACTTGAGTAAGTTATTATGTAATTGAATTGAACGAAGGAGTTAATCAAATAACTAAATAAAACACTTGAGTAAGTTATAATGTAATTGAATTGAACGAAAGAGTTAATCAAATAACTAAATAAAACACTTGAGTAAGTTATAATGTAATTGAATTGAACGAAGGAGTTAATCAAATAACTAAATAAAACACTTGAGTAAGTTATAATGTAATTGAATTGAACGAAGGAGTTAATCAAATAACTAAATAAAACACTTGAGTAAGTTATAATGTAATTGAATTGAACGAAAGAGTTAATCAAATAACTAAATAAAACACTTGAGTAAGTTATTATGTAATTGAATTGAACGAAGGAGTTAATCAAATAACTAAATAAAACACTTGAGTAAGTTATTATGTAATTGAATTGAACGAAGGAGTTAATCAAATAACTAAATAAAACACTTGAGTAAGTTATAATGTAATTGAATTGAACGAAGGAGTTAATCAAATAACTAAATAAAACACTCGAGTAAGTTATAATGTAATTGAATTGAACGAAAGAGTTAATCAAATAACTAAATAAAACACTTGAGTAAGTTATTATGTAATTGAATTGAACGAAGGAGTTAATCAAATAACTAAATAAAACACTTGAGTAAGTTATTATGTAATTGAATTGAACGAAGGAGTTAATCAAATAACTAAATAAAACACTTGAGTAAGTTATTATGTAATTGAATTGAACGAAGGAGTTAATCAAATAACTAAATAAAACACTTGAGTAAGTTATTAATGTAATTGAATTGAACGAAAGAGTTAATCAAATAACTAAATAAAACACTTGAGTAAGTTATTATGTAATTGAATTGAACGAAGGAGTTAATCAAATAACTAAATAAAACACTTGAGTAAGTTATTATGTAATTGAATTGAACGAAGGAGTTAATCAAATAACTAAATAAAACACTTGAGTAAGTTATTATGTAATTGAATTGAACGAAGGAGTTAATCAAATAACTAAATAAAACACTTGAGTAAGTTATAATGTAATTGAATTGAACGAAAGAGTTAATCAAATAACTAAATAAAACACTTGAGTAAGTTATTATGTAATTGAATTGAACGAAGGAGTTAATCAAATAACTAAATAAAACACTTGAGTAAGTTATAATGTAATTGAATTGAACGAAGGAGTTAATCAAATAACTAAATAAAACACTTGAGTAAGTTATAATGTAATTGAATTGAACGAAAGAGTTAATCAAATAACTAAATAAAACACTTGAGTAAGTTATTATGTAATTGAATTGAACGAAAGAGTTAATCAAATAACTAAATAAAACACTTGAGTAAGTTATTATGTAATTGAATTGAACGAAGGAGTTAATCAAATAACTAAATAAAACACTTGAGTAAGTTATTAATGTAATTGAATTGAACGAAGGAGTTAATCAAATAACTAAATAAAACACTTGAGTAAGTTATAATGTAATTGAATTGAACGAAAGAGTTAATCAAATAACTAAATAAAACACTTGAGTAAGTTATTATGTAATTGAATTGAACGAAGGAGTTAATCAAATAACTAAATAAAACACTTGAGTAAGTTATTATGTAATTGAATTGAACGAAGGAGTTAATCAAATAACTAAATAAAACACTTGAGTAAGTTATAATGTAATTGAATTGAACGAAAGAGTTAATCAAATAACTAAATAAAACACTTGAGTAAGTTATTATGTAATTGAATTGAACGAAGGAGTTAATCAAATAACTAAATAAAACACTTGAGTAAGTTATTATGTAATTGAATTGAACGAAGGAGTTAATCAAATAACTAAATAAAACACTTGAGTAAGTTATAATGTAATTGAATTGAACGAAGGAGTTAATCAAATAACTAAATAAAACACTTGAGTAAGTTATAATGTAATTGAATTGAACGAAAGAGTTAATCAAATAACTAAATAAAACACTTGAGTAAGTTATTATGTAATTGAATTGAACGAAGGAGTTAATCAAATAACTAAATAAAACACTTGAGTAAGTTATAATGTAATTGAATTGAACGAAGGAGTTAATCAAATAACTAAATAAAACACTTGAGTAAGTTATAATGTAATTGAATTGAACGAAAGAGTTAATCAAATAACTAAATAAAACACTTGAGTAAGTTATTATGTAATTGAATTGAACGAAGGAGTTAATCAAATAACTAAATAAAACACTTGAGTAAGTTATTATGTAATTGAATTGAACGAAGGAGTTAATCAAATAACTAAATAAAACACTTGAGTAAGTTATTATGTAATTGAATTGAACGAAGGAGTTAATCAAATAACTAAATAAAACACTTGAGTAAGTTATTAATGTAATTGAATTGAACGAAGGAGTTAATCAAATAACTAAATAAAACACTTGAGTAAGTTATAATGTAATTGAATTGAATGAAAGAGTTAATCAAATAACGACATAAAACTCTTGAGTAAGTTATTATGTAATTGAATTGAACGAAGGAGTTAATCAAATAACTAAATAAAACACTTGAGTAAGTTATTATGTAATTGAATTGAACGAAGGAGTTAATCAAATAACTAAATAAAACACTTGAGTAAGTTATAATGTAATTGAATTGAACGAAAGAGTTAATCAAATAACTAAATAAAACACTTGAGTAAGTTATTATGTAATTGAATTGAACGAAGGAGTTAATCAAATAACTAAATAAAACACTTGAGTAAGTTATAATGTAATTGAATTGAACGAAGGAGTTAATCAAATAACTACATAAAACACTTGAGTAAGTTATAATGTAATTGAATTGAACGAAAGAGTTAATCAAATAACTAAATAAAACACTTGAGTAAGTTATTATGTAATTGAATTGAACGAAGGAGTTAATCAAATAACTAAATAAAACACTCGAGTAAAATATAATGTAATTGAATTGAACGAAGGAGTTAATCAAATAACTAAATAAAACACTTGAGTAAATTATAATGTAATTGAATTGAACGAAGGAGTTAATCAAATAAATAAATAAAAAACTTGAGTAAGTTACAATGTAATTTAATCGAACGAAAGAATTAATCAAATAACTAAATAAAACACTTGAGTAAGTTATTATGTAAATGAATTGAACGAAGGAGTTAATCAAATAACTAAATAAAACACTTGAGTAAGTTATTATGTAATTGAATTGAACGAAGGAGTTAATCAAATAACTAAATAAAACACTTGAGTAAGTTATAATGTAATTGAATTGAACGAAAGAGTTAATCAAATAACTAAATAAAACACTTGAGTAAGTTATTATGTAATTGAATTGAACGAAAGAGTTAATCAAATAACTAAATAAAACACTTGAGTAAGTTATTATGTAATTGAATTGAACGAAGGAGTTAATCAAATAACTAAATAAAACACTTGAGTAAGTTATAATGTAATTGAATTGAACGAAAGAGTTAATCAAATAACTAAATAAAACACTTGAGTAAGTTATAATGTAATTGAATTGAACGAAAAGTTAATCAAATAACTAAATAAAACACTTGAGTAAGTTATTATGTAATTGAATTGAACGAAGGAGTTAATCAAATAACTAAATAAAACACTTGAGTAAGTTATTATGTAATTGAATTGAACGAAGGAGTTAATCAAATAACTAAATAAAACACTTGAGTAAGTTATTATGTAATTGAATTGAACGAAGGAGTTAATCAAATAACTAAATAAAACACTTGAGTAAGTTATTAATGTAATTGAATTGAACGAAGGAGTTAATCAAATAACTAAATAAAACACTTGAGTAAGTTATAATGTAATTGAATCGAACGAAAGAGTTAATCAAATAACTAAATAAAACACTTGAGTAAGTTATTATGTAATTGAATTGAACGAAAGAGTTAATCAAATAACTAAATAAAACACTTGAGTAAGTTATTATGTAATTGAATTGAACGAAAGAGTTAATCAAATAACTAAATAAAACACTTGAGTAAGTTATAATGTAATTGAATTGAACGAAGAGTTAATCAAATAACTAAATAAAACACTTGAGTAAGTTATAATGTAATTGAATTGAACGAAGGAGTTAATCAAATAACTAAATAAAACACTTGAGTAAGTTATAATGTAATTGAATTGAACGAAAGAGTTAATCAAATAACTACATAAAACACTTGAGTAAGTTATAATGTAATTGAATTGAACGAAAGAGTTAATCAAATAACTAAATAAAACACTTGAGTAAGTTATTATGTAATTGAATTGAACGAAGGAGTTAATCAAATAACTAAATAAAACACTTGAGTAAGTTATTATGTAATTGAATTGAACGAAAGAGTTAATCAAATAACTAAATAAAACACTTGAGTAAGTTATTAATGTAATTGAATTGAACGAAGGAGTTAATCAAATAACTAAATAAAACACTTGAGTAAGTTATAATGTAATTGAATTGAACGAAAGGAGTTAATCAAATAACTAAATAAAACACTTGAGTAAGTTATTATGTAATTGAATTGAACGAAGGAGTTAATCAAATAACTAAATAAAACACTTGAGTAAGTTATTATGTAATTGAATTGAACGAAGGAGTTAATCAAATAACTAAATAAAACACTTGAGTAAGTTATAATGTAATTGAATTGAACGAAAGAGTTAATCAAATAACTAAATAAAACACTTGAGTAAGTTATAATGTAATTGAATTGAACGAAAGAGTTAATCAAATAACTAAATAAAACACTTGAGTAAGTTATTATGTAATTGAATTGAACGAAGGAGTTAATCAAATAACTAAATAAAACACTTGAGTAAGTTATAATGTAATTGAATTGAACGAAAGAGTTAATCAAATAACTACATAAAACATTCGAGTAAGATATTATGTAATTGAATTGAACGAAAGAGTTAATCAGATAACTAAATTAAACACTTGAGTAAATTATTATGTAATTGAATTGAACGAAGGAGTTAATCAAATAACTAAATAAAACACTTGAGTAAGTTATTATGTAATTGAATTGAACGAAGGAGTTAATCAAATAACTAAATAAAACGTTTGAGTATTATTAATGTAATTGAATTGAACGAAGTAGTTAATCAAATAACTAAATAAAACACTTGAGTAAGTTATAATGTAATTGAATAGAACGAAAGAGTTAATCAAATAACTAAATAAAACACTTGAGTAAGTTATAATGTAATTGAATTGAACGAAAGAGTTAATCAAATAACTAAATAAAACACTTGAGTAAGTTATTATGTAATTGAATTGAACGAAAGAGTTAATCAAATAACTAAATAAAACACTTGAGTAAGTTATTATGTAATTGAATTGAACGAAGGAGTTAATCAAATAACTAAATAAAACACTTGAGTAAGTTATAATGTAATTGAATTGAACGAAAGAGTTAATCAAATAACTAAATAAAACACTTGAGTAAGTTATAATGTAATTGAATTGAACGAAGGAGTTAATCAAATAACTAAATAAAACACTCGAGTAAGTTATAATGTAATTGAATTGAACGAAGGAGTTAATCAAATAACTAAATAAAACACTTGAGTAAGTTATAATGTAATTGAATCGAACGAAAGAGTTAATCAAATAACTAAATAAAACACTTGAGTAAGTTATTATGTAATTGAATTGAACGAAGGAGTTAATCAAATAACTAAATAAAACACTTGAGTAAGTTATAATGTAATTGAATTGAACGAAGAAGTTAATCAAATAACTAAATAACACTCTTGAGTAAGTTATATGTAATTGAATTGAACGAAAGAGTTAATCAAATAACTAAATAAAACACTTGACTAAGTTATAATGTAATTGAATTGAACGAAAGAGTTAATCAAATAACTAAATAAAACACTTGAGTAAGTTATAATGTAATTGAATTGAACGAAAGGAGTTAATCAAATAACTAAATAAAACACTTGAGTAAGTTATTATGTAATTGAATTGAACGAAGGAGTTAATCAAATAACTAAATAAAACACTTGAGTAAGTTATAATGTAATTGAATTGAACGAAGGAGTTAATCAAATAACTAAATAAAACACTTGAGTAAGTTATAATGTAATTGAATTGAACGAAAGAGTTAATCAAATAACTAAATAAAACACTTGAGTAAGTTATTATGTAATTGAATTGAATGAAGGAGTTAATCAAATAACTAAATAAAACACTTGAGTAAGTTATAATGTAATTGAATTGAACGAAGAGAGTTAATCAAATAACTAAATAAAACACTTGAGTAAGTTATTATGTAATTGAATTGAACGAAGGAGTTAATCAAATAACTAAATAAAACACTTGAGTAAGTTATTATGTAATTGAATTGAACGAAGGAGTTAATCAAATAACTAAATAAAACACTTGAGTAAGTTATAATGTAATTGAATTGAACGAAAGAGTTAATCATATAACTAAATAAAACACTTGAGTAAGTTATTATGTAATTGAATTGAACGAAGAAGTTAATCAAATAACTAAATAAAACACTTGAGTAAGTTATAATGTAATTGAATTGAACGAAGGAGTTAATCAAATAACTAAATAAAACACTTGAGTAAGTTATAATGTAATTGAATCGAACGAAAGAGTTAATCAAATAACTAAATAAAACACTTGAGTAAGTTATTATGTAATTGAATTGAACGAAGGAGTTAATCAAATAACTAAATAAAACACTTGAGTAAGTTATTATGTAATTGAATTGAACGAAGGAGTTAATCAAATAACTAAATAAAACACTTGAGTAAGTTATTATGTAATTGAATTGAACGAAAAGTTAATCAAATAACTAAATAAAACACTTGAGTAAGTTATAATGTAATTGAATTGAACGAAGGAGTTAATCAAATAACTAAATAAAACACTTGAGTAAGTTATAATGTAATTGAATTGAACGAAGGAGTTAATCAAATAACTAAATAAAACACTTGAGTAAGTTATTATGTAATTGAATTGAACGAAGGAGTTAATCAAATAACTAAATAAAACACTTGAGTAAGTTATAATGTAATTGAATTGAACGAAGGAGTTAATCAAATAACTAAATAAAACACTTGAGTAAGTTATTATGTAATTGAATTGAACGAAGGAGTTAATCAAATAACTAAATAAAACACTTGAGTAAGTTATTATGTAATTGAATTGAACGAAGGAGTTAATCAAATAACTAAATAAAATGCTTGAGTAATTATTAATGTAATTGAATTGAACGAAGGAGTTAATCAAATAACTAAATAAAACACTTGAGTAAGTTATAATGTAATTGAATTGAACGAAAGAGTTAATCAAATAACTAAATAAAACACTTGAGTAAGTTATTATGTAATTGAATTGAACGAAGGAGTTAATCAAATAACTAAATAAAACACTTGAGTAAGTTATTATGTAATTGAATTGAACGAAAGAGTTAATCAAATAACTAAATAAAACACTTGAGTAAGTTATTATGTAATTGAATTGAACGAAAGAGTTAATCAAATAACTAAATAAAACACTTGAGTAAGTTATTATGTAATTGAATTGAACGAAGGAGTTAATCAAATAACTAAATAAAACACTTGAGTAAGTTATAATGTAATTGAATTGAACGAAGGAGTTAATCAAATAACTAAATAAAACACTTGAGTAAGTTATTATGTAATTGAATTGAACGAAGGAGTTAATCAAATAACTAAATAAAACACTTGAGTAAGTTATTATGTAATTGAATTGAACGAAGGAGTTAATCAAATAACTAAATAAAACACTTGAGTAAGTTATAATGTAATTGAATCGAACGAAGGAGTTAATCAAATAACTAAATAAAACACTTGAGTAAGTTATTATGTAATTGAATTGAACGAAGGAGTTAATCAAATAACTAAATAAAACACTTGAGTAAGTTATAATGTAATTGAATTGAACGAAGGAGTTACTCAAATAACTAAATAAAACACTCGAGTAAGTTCTTATGCAATTGAATTGAACGAAGGAGTTAATCAAATAAATAAATAAAACACTTGAGTAAGTTATTATGTAATTGAATTGAACGAAGGAGTTAATCAAATAACTAAATAAAACACTTGAGTAAGTTATAATGTAATTGAATTGAACGAAAGAGTTAATCAAATAACTAAATAAAACACTTGAGTAAGTTATAATGTAATTGAATTGAACGAAAGAGTTAATCAAATAACTAAATAAAATACTTGAGTAAGTTATAATGTAATTGAATTGAACGAAGGAGTTAATCAAATAACTAAATAAAACACTTGAGTAAGTTATTATGTAATTGAATTGAACGAAGGAGTTAATCAAATAACTAAATAAAACACTTGAGTAAGTTATTATGTAATTGAATTGAACGAAAGAGTTAATCAAATAACTAAATAAAACACTTGAGTAAGTTATTATGTAATTGAATTGAACGAAGGAGTTAATCAAATAACTAAATAAAACACTTGAGTAAGTTATTATGTAATTGAATTGAACGAAGGAGTTAATCAAATAACTAAATAAAACACTTGAGTAAGTTATTATGTAATTGAATTGAACGAAAGAGTTAATCAAATAACTAAATAAAACACTTGAGTAAGTTATAATGTAATTGAATTGAACGAAGGATTTAATCAAATAACTAAATAAAACACTTGAGTAAGTTATAATGTAATTGAATTGAACGAAGGAGTTAATCAAATAACTAAATAAAACACTTGAGTAAGTTATAATGTAATTGAATTGAACGAAAGGAGTTAATCAAATAACTAAATAAAACACTTGAGTAAGTTATTATGTAATTGAATTGAACGAAGGAGTTAATCAAATAACTAAATAAAACACTTGAGTAAGTTATTATGTAATTGAATTGAACGATGGAGTTAATCAAATAACTAAATAAAACACTTGAGTAAGTTATAATGTAATTGAATTGAACGAAAAGTTAATCAAGTATCTAATTAAAACACTTGAGTAAGTTATTATGTAATTGAATTGAACGAAGGAGTTAATCAAATAACTAAATAAAACACTTCAGTAAGTTATAATGTAATTGAATTGAACGAAGGAGTTAATCAAATAACTAAATAAAACACTTGAGTAAGTTATAATGTAATTGAATTGAACGAAGGAGTTAATCAAATAACTAAATAAAACACTTGAGTAAGTTATTATGTAATTGAATTGAACGAAGGAGTTAATCAAATAACTAAATAAAACACTTGAGTAAGTTATTATGTAATTGAATTGAACGAAGGAGTTAATCAAATAACTAAATAAAACACTTGAGTAAGTTATTATGTAATTGAATTGAACGAAGGAGTTAATCAAATAACTAAATAAAACACTTGAGTAAGTTATAATGTAATTGAATTGAACGAAGGAGTTAATCAAATAACTAAATAAAACACTTGAGTAAGTTATAATGTAATTGAATTGAACGAAGGAGTTAATCAAATAACTAAATAAAACACTTGAGTAAGTTATTATGTAATTGAATTGAACGAAGGAGTTAATCAAATAACTAAATAAAACACTTGAGTAAGTTATAATGTAATTGAATTGAACGAAGGAGTTAATCAAATAACTAAATAAAACACTTGAGTAAGTTATAATGTAATTGAATCGAACGAAAGAGTTAATCAAATAACTAAATAAAACACTTGAGTAAGTTATTATGTAATTGAATTGAACGAAGGAGTTAATCAAATAACTAAATAAAACACTTGAGTAATTATTAATGTAATTGAATTGAACGAAGGAGTTAATCAAATAACTAAATAAAACACTTGAGTAAGTTATAATGTAATTGAATTGAACGAGAGTTAATCAAATAACTAAATAAAACACTTGAGTAAGTTATAATGTAATTGAATTGAACGAAAGAGTTAATCAAATAACTAAATAAAACACTTGAGTAAGTTATAATGTAATTGAATCGAACGAAAGAGTTAATCAAATAACTAAATAAAACACTTGAGTAAGTTATTATGTAATTGAATTGAACGAAGGAGTTAATCAAATAACTAAATAAAACACTTGAGTAAGTTATTATGTAATTGAATTGAACGAAGGAGTTAATCAAATAACTAAATAAAACACTTGAGTAAGTTATAATGTAATTGAATTGAACGAAAGAGTTAATCAAATAACTAAATAAAACACTTGAGTAAGTTATTATGTAATTGAATTGAACGAAGGAGTTAATCAAATAACTAAATAAAACACTTGAGTAAGTTATAATGTAATTGAATTGAACGAAAGAGTTAATCAAATAACTAAATAAAACACTTGAGTAAGTTATAATGTAATTGAATCGAACGAAAGAGTTAATCAAATAACTAAATAAAACACTTGAGTAAGTTATTATGTAATTGAATTGAACGAAGGAGTTAATCAAATAACTAAATAAAACACTTGAGTAAGTTATTATGTAATTGAATTGAACGAAGGAGTTAATCAAATAACTAAATAAAACACTTGAGTAAGTTTTTATGTAAATGAATTGAACGAATGCGTTAATCAAATAAATAAATAAAATGCTTGAGTAATTATTAATGTAATTGAATTGAACGAAGTAGTTAATCAAATAACTAAATAAAACACTTGAGTAAGTTATAATGTAATTGAATCGAACGAAAGAGTTAATCAAATAACTAAATAAAACACTTGAGTAAGTTATTATGTAATTGAATTGAACGAATGAGTTAATCAAATAACTAAATAAAACACTTGAGTAAGTTATTATGTAATTGAATTGAACGAAGGAGTTAATCAAATAACTAAATAAAACACTTGAGTAAGTTATTATGTAATTGAATTGAACGAAGGAGTTAATCAAATAACTAAATAAAACACTTGAGTAAGTTATAATGTAATTGAATTGAACGAAAAGTTAATCAAATAACTAAATAAAACACTTGAGTAAGTTATAATGTAATTGAATTGAACGAAGGAGTTAATCAAATAACTAAATAAAACACTTGAGTAAGTTATAATGTAATTGAATTGAACGAAGGAGTTAATCAAATAACTAAATAAAACACTTGAGTAAGTTATAATGTAATTGAATCGAACGAAAGAGTTAATCAAATAACTAAATAAAACACTTGAGTAAGTTATTATGTAATTGAATTGAACGAAGGAGTTAATCAAATAACTAAATAAAACACTTGAGTAAGTTATTATGTAATTGAATTGAACGAAGGAGTTAATCAAATAACTAAATAAAACACTTGAGTAAGTTATAATGTAATTGAATTCAACGAAGAAGTTAATCAAATAACTAAATAAAACACTTGAGTAAGTTATTATGTAATTGAATTGAACGAAGGAGTTAATCAAATAACTAAATAAAACACTTGAGTAAGTTATAATGTAATTGAATTGAACGAAAGAGTTAATCAAATAACTACATAAAACACTTGAGTAAGTTATAATGTAATTGAATCGAACGAAAGAGTTAATCAAATAACTAAATAAAACACTTGAGTAAGTTATTATGTAATTGAATTGAACGAAGGAGTTAATCAAATAACTAAATAAAACACTTGAGTAAGTTATTATGTAATTGAATTGAACGAAGGAGTTAATCAAATAACTAAATAAAACACTTGAGTAAGTTATTATGTAATTGAATTGAACGAAAGCGTTAATCAAATAAATAAATAAAACACTTGAGTAATTTATTAATGTAATTGAATTGAACGAAGTAGTTAATCAAATAACTAAATAAAACACTTGAGTAAGTTATAATGTAATTGAATCGAACGAAAGAGTTAATCAAATAACTACATAAAACACTTGAGTAAGTTATAATGTAATTGAATCCAACGAAAGAGTTAATCAAATAACTAAATAAAACACTTGAGTAAGTTATTATGTAATTGAATTGAACGAAGGAGTTAATCAAATAACTAAATAAAACACTTGAGTAAGTTATAATGTAATTGAATTCAACGAAAAGTTAATCATGTATCTAAATAAAACACTTGAGTAAGTTATTATGTAATTGAATTGAACGAAGGAGTTAATCAAATAACTAAATAAAACACTTGAGTAAGTTATAATGTAATTGAATTGAACGAAAGAGTTAATCAAATAACTAAATAAAACACTTGAGTAAGTTATAATGTAATTGAATCGAACGAAAGGAGTTAATCAAATAACTAAATAAAACACTTGAGTAAGTTATTATGTAATTGAATTGAACGAAGGAGTTAATCAAATAACTAAATAAAACACTTGAGTAAGTTATTATGTAATTGAATTGAACGAAGGAGTTAATCAAATAACTAAATAAAACACTTGAGTAAGTTATAATGTAATTGAATCGAACGAAAGCGTTAATCAAATAAATAAATAAAAAGCTTGAGTAATTATTAATGTAATTGAATTGAACGAAGTAGTTAATCAAATAACTAAATAAAACACTTGAGTAAGTTATAATGTAATTGAATCGAACGAAAGAGTTAATCAAATAACTGACATAAAAAACTAAAATAATTTTTTTTTTTTTTGCATTTTTTTGACCTAAAATGATCCAATAATAATTACATATATATATAAGTATCACTTTTCATTGCAACTTATGTTATTCATACAAATATAAAGAAAATAGCAACAAATTAAAATGTAGTAGTCGAGCATAAACTCCCAAGTCAACACCAACATACGCCACCACCAACACCATCACAACACCTAAGTTTTTTTTATATGCATATGAAGTGAGCATCTTCTCCTCCGAGTTTCTACCTTGTCGGGATGTGGGAGGTAACACCATCCCGAATGAATCATGTCCTACAATATCCAAGATCAGAAAATAAGAACCAATGAGCTAGGTCCAGTTTCCAATAAAAAATGTTAACACGCAGCATCAAGAAATGATTTCCACCAATCCACCCTGTAACAAAAATGTGTTTGAAAGCAATCATATGATGAGAAGATTAAAAATATACCCTTTACATCTGCACTTTCGCCTCAACAAATCTCTCAACTTTCAGCATGTCACTAAGAGTATAAGATTTGCAAAGTTTCTAAATCAACCACCCAACTTAACCAAATAAGCCACACATGAGCTATGTTCCATATATGACAAAAATGTTCCATTCAATCAAAAATTGAAATCATTGGGACCTTGGGGTGGTCAGATAAAGGGCGCATAACATGTAAGATAAAACAAGCCCTCGAAACTCCATATTATGAAATGAAGAACCCTGCGCATTAAACCTAAGCAGAAACTTTTCCCTCAAAAGACAACACTATAAAAACAATACCCTCCAAGAACATTTATTTACGAAATGCTTTAGTCTTTAGTGCATACAACACACTACTCAAAACAGCTATAACAAGGATGAGATATCTGCATGAATTCATATATAATATATATGCAGAACCTGCAAAAAAGCAGCACAGGACTAATCCAAACCCACAGGTTAAATGACATATAACTCAAAAACCCATAGAGACCCAACAAAAACAAATATGCAGAACAACAACTTTGTACAGGTACTTTGTACAGCAATTTACAAAGAAAAGCCTAAATGAGTACGCAAGGACAAAACAGTGGAAAGTCCAACAAGCGGGAAAGCTTCAGCACCCTTATTCTTCTTGTGTTTAACAGATATTTGACATAACAATATCAATTCTAACAATTATTAAGAATCTTTTATTCAACCCAAGTAGTCTAACAAATTTTAGATATCACACAAAATGAAATATTAATATGGCACAACACAAACAAGAAAGAGGGACGCTATTGTGGAACAAAGGTACGAAACAATCAATTCATGAAAAGTATCATCTCGCTAAGACGACCCCTTGCAAGCATAGCAAATGGTCATCATAATTAGAAATCCCACAATCTTACATAAAAGAGATGAACATAAACTTGCGATATTACTAAAATCATCAGGTCTTAACCCTTAAGGAAATCATACCACATAGTTTTTTCACTATCGTGCAGCAAAAATTCATCTATATGGAGAACTTAACAGTGATAATCGACTATATAGCTCAACATTCCACACTAGCTAGAGATGAATTACGAGAACCATAACTAAGGAATAAATTCAAAGCAGCACTAGAGTTGTAGAAAACTTTCACAAACCCTAACCTTAATAACAAAAGCAATCTCCAATCATAAACATCAGTACTTATGTACCATACATTCGATTCACCACATAGATTTATGAAATTCATGTTAAAAAAAGGAAAGAAAAGAGAAGCATTGAATTGGATGAAATCGACCCGTTAAAGGAGTTACGAACACCATAAAAAGCATCGTTGGAAAATTGGACATTCGTATCATCATGGATGTATAAAGTCTTGTTGATTGGATTAATTTTACAATAACATAGAGTTTTAGATAGATAGATCAAGCAATTAAAAACTTGACCATGGATCAAACCATTAAAGCCCTAAAAACAATCACTTAGATGCATATTAGGCCAAGAAATCCTACAAATATCCATAACTAACTAAATTCACCAACTTTAAGCATGAACTAAGCAATGATGGCAAAAAACAATTAAACAAAACCAGCACCATGATCCCAAAGGGGCCAACAATGCCCATACTAATTCCTCGAACAATCATCTTCAACTAAGGGGGAAAAGGGGAAAAATAAGGTTCATCCTCGAACAATCAACTTCGGATAAAAGGGTTCTAATTTCTAAAACATAATTCGATTAAAAGCGAAGCACAAAAAAAGAGAAAGAATAACACATACCTTTTTCTCATACTCCGGGAGATTAATACAAATCAATATATAACGCCTTACTCTAATGAAATTAACCCCTACAACGCCTGCATCGAAAACAACTCCAATATTCAATCAATTATGTTTAGTTCAACCGAAAGAACATATTCAATATCACTTGTCAATTTAAGTTTAATTTTTAGTCATATACTAGTTAACGTAATAATAATTATACACTTCGAACTTGTTGGCTCTAAAGTCTAAACTTAATTTACAAGTCTTACTCAATTGAGTTAAACTTGTTTCTTGAAATAAGACAAATTAAGGCGAGGAGAACAAAGTCTAATCTCGGGTTGTACATTATAAGGCATATACAAGTGAACAATATGACAATGCTTGCCGACATCAAAAGAAATTGCGGCAAAGACAAAAGAACAACAACTATAAGTCCACATGCAATGCAACACTTTCAAAGCACATGATATTTTTCATTTTAGTAGTACGGCTAACTTTCAACTTGCGAAGCATGGACTTAAACTCGTATCCGGAGTATGGGCACCACTTTCAAAGCAAGAATCATCAAACATGACCAGAGCACATGTATTATGAAATGCAAAAAACACCTAAAGAACAAAAATCAAAGAGAAAATAATAATTATGAAGGAGTTTATACAGCATTCATTGACTTGTTGTCAATGAACCCCATTACCTGATTTATTATGATTGTCAATCCATAGAAAATTGCAGCGGTTCGAAACTAAAAGATGCACCGGATATAAGATTACTAGATTTACCACTTGCATAAGAACATACCACCATCAAACTACAATTACTAATTATGAAGGAGTTCAAGACTTGAAGTTGCTTTATATTTACGTAGGTTGTAGCTACATCAAGTAAACTAAGAACTTCTAAGAAAACAACCGGATTAATGGGACAACAGTCTTAACTCTTACGTAATACCACCAACAAATTAAAGTTAGCAAAAGAAGCAATACAACTCATCTTGAGCCATCCGAGAATAAAAGGAAAAGAACTAGAGCAATGGTTTTCCATCAAAACACCATCATGCACAAGAATATTCGTTGCAAATGATGTTTATACAAATATAGAGAAAATGTGAATCGTTTTTGAATCTAGTGTTATGAATTAAACAAAGTCGATACGTGTGTTTGCGAGGGCTGTGGGAGGCGGGGGGTCCGTGCATGGGGGTGGTGTGCGGGGCATGTAAGGGGATGAGGGGGTACGACAGAGAGGTGGGGGCTGTGGAGTAGGGGGTCCGTGCATGGGAGGGGGTGTAAGTGCAGGGGATGTGGGAGAGGGGGTACGTGCATGGGGGTGGTGTGCGGGGTTATGTAGGGGGGTGGGGGTACACGACGGGGGCTGTGGCAGGGGGCCATTGGGTGTGTGCGGGGATGTGCGGGGTGTGAGGATGTGGGAGGGTTGTCCGTGCATGGGGGTGGTGTGTAGAGCTATGTAGGGGGTGGGGAGTACAGCGGTAGGTAGGGGGGTGTGGAGCGGGGGTCCGTGGGGGCGATGGAGCGAGGGGTCCATGGTGTGTGTGCGGGGGTTGTGCATGGGTGTGAGTGCGGGGGGCATGCGGGGGGGTGTCCGTGCATGGGGGTGGTGTGCGGGGGCTATGTAGGGGTGGGACTAAAGGAGCATGAAAATGGTGCATACTGATAGGGACTAAAGGAGCATGAAATTATAACTCATTCGTCCATGTTAATAAAAACCATGATTTCCGTCATGTAAGAATAGTGTCTTCCTTAGCCTCGCAAAATTAGTTATGGTAAGACTTTTGCCACACACAGTCACATTAAAAGTGATAGGTATAAGGGCGGTGGACAAGTATATAGAACAAAGGACATAAAGCTACAAAATTCAGCGAGAGCCTCTATTGATATTTCATATGCCGACAAAGAAGGTATCGAGAAAAGAGATTCTTGATAGCTCACCCAATTATCCGAGCTCCACCCGTCACAAATGCAACAACTGGCTTTGGCCCATTTGAATTCTTGGGCGAAATACGAGATCAAGCTCCCTAAATGCCCAAAGATTAGCTTCATTATAAAATTACAAGAACTGTTAGTATTAAGTAATACATACTTGTTTCGGGGTTGATCACCATAGACTATACCTCTGCGGATACGACTTGAAAAGAAGTACTTATATCCAAGCGTGGGAGGGTAAGAACCATAATTAAGCTAACAAGTGGATGCTAATAAATAATAAACCTGACAAAATTCAAGAATGTAAAGTGTAAACTAGTAGAATAGACCCAATCTTTCAAAGACATACCTTGAACAAAACCAGGCATCAGTAAAATGGCATAACAACCAAGAGCGAAAAATCTTAGGATCCATCTCGTAGCCTACCCCTGGATAAAAGTAAAGATAAAACTTGGAAAGCTGCAGAGACAAGACAAATCATATTTTACATCATTTGCAAACAGAGAAAGAAGACGCCTTCAATTCCACAATGTCCCACATGCACAATTGATCAGGAAAAGAAATTCCTATCTATAACCTCTAATATACATAACCATCGCAAAGCTATGTGCATAATGACAAAGACTAAAGGGCAACACCAATGATGGCAGCACTCTCTTTCAGTGTAGAAAAGTGCTTGAATAAGTTATAATGTAATTGAATCCAACGAAAGAGTTAATCAAATAACTAAATAAAACACTTAAGTAAGCTATTATGTAATTGAATTGAACGAAGGAGCTAATGAAATAACTAAATAAAACACTTGAGTAAGTTATTATGTAATTGAATTGAACGATGGAGTTAATCAAATAACTAAATAAAACACTTGAGTAAGTTATAATGTAATTGAATTGAACGAAAAGTTAATCAAATAACTAAATAAAACACTTGAGTAAGTTATAATGTAATTGAATCCAACGAAAGAGTTAATCAAATAACTAAATAAAACACTTGAGTATGTTATTATGTAATTGAATTGAACGAAGGAGTTAATCAAATAACTAAATAAAACACTTCAGTAAGTTATAATGTAATTGAATTGAACGAAAAGTTAATCAAATAACTACAAAAAACACTTGAGTAAGTTATAATGTAATTGAATCGAACGAAAGAGTTAATCAAATAACTAAATAAAACACTTGAGTAAGTTATTATGTAATTGAATTGAACGAAGGAGTTAATCAAATAACTAAATAAAACACTTGAGTAAGTTATTATGTAATTGAATTGAACGAAGGAGTTAATCAAATAACTAAATAAAACACTTGAGTAAGTTATAATGTAATTGAATTGAACGAAAGAGTTAATCAAATAACTAAATAAAACACTTGAGTAAGTTATTATGTAATTGAATTGAACGAAAGGAGTTAATCAAATAACTAAATAAAACACTTGAGTAAGTTATAATGTAATTGAATTGAACGAAGGAGTTAATCAAATAACTAAATAAAACACTTGAGTAAGTTATAATGTAATTGAATTGAACGAAAAGTTAATCAAATAACTAAATAAAACACTTGAGTAAGTTATAATGTAATTGAATCGAACGAAAGAGTTAATCAAATAACTAAATAAAACACTTGAGTAAGTTATTATGTAATTGAATTCAACGAAGGAGTTAATCAAATAACTAAATAAAACACTTGAGTAAGTTATTATGTAATTGAATTGAACGAAGGAGTTAATCAAATAACTAAATAAAACACTTGAGTAAGTTATAATGTAATTGAATTGAACGAAAAGTTAATCAAATAACTAAATAAAACACTTGAGTAAGTTATAATGTAATTGAATCGAACGAAAGAGTTAATCAAATAACTAAATAAAACACTTGAGTAAGTTATTATGTAATTGAATTGAACGAAGGAGTTAATCAAATAACTAAATAAAACACTTGAGTAAGTTATAATGTAATTGAATTGAACGAAGAAGTTAATCAAATAACTAAATAAAACACTTGAGTAAGTTATAATGTAATTGAATCGAACGAAAGAGTTAATCAAATAACTAAATAAAACACTTGAGTAAGTTATTATGTAATTGAATTGAACGAAGGAGTTAATCAAATAACTAAATAAAACACTTGAGTAAGTTATTATGTAATTGAATTGAACGAAGGAGTTAATCAAATAACTAAATAAAACACTTGAGTAAGTTATTATGTAATTGAATTGAACGAAGGAGTTAATCAAATAACTAAATAAAACACTTGAGTAAGTTATAATGTAATTGAATTGAACGAAGAAGTTAATCAAATAACTAAATAAAACACTTGAGTAAGTTATAATGTAATTGAATCGAACGAAAGAGTTAATCAAATAACTAAATAAAACACTTGAGTAAGTTATTATGTAATTGAATTGAACGAAGGAGTTAATCAAATAACTAAATAAAACACTTGAGTAAGTTATAATGTAATTGAATTGAACGAAGAAGTTAATCAAATAACTAAATAAAACACTTGAGTAAGTTATAATGTAATTGAATCGAACGAAAGAGTTAATCAAATAACTAAATAAAACACTTGAGTAAGTTATTATGTAATTGAATTGAACGAATGAGTTAATCAAATAACTAAATAAAACACTTGAGTAAGTTATTAATGTAATTGAATTGAACGAAGTAGTTAATCAAATAACTAAATAAAACACTTGAGTAAGTTATAATGTAATTGAATCGAACGAAAGAGTTAATCAAATAACTAAATAAAACACTTGAGTAAGTTATTATGTAATTGAATTGAACGAAGGAGTTAATCAAATAACTAAATAAAACACTTGAGTAAGTTATAATGTAATTGAATTGAACGAAGGAGTTAATCAAATAACTAAATAAAACACTTGAGTAAGTTATAATGTAATTGAATTGAACGAAGAGAGTTAATCAAATAACTACATAAAACACTTGAGTAAGTTATAATGTAATTGAATTGAACGAAAGAGTTAATCAAATAACTAAATAAAACACTTGAGTAAGTTATTATGTAATTGAATTGAACGAAGGAGTTAATCAAATAACTAAATAAAACACTTGAGTAAGTTATTATGTAATTGAATTGAACGAAGGAGTTAATCAAATAACTAAATAAAACACTTGAGTAAGTTATAATGTAATTGAATTGAACGAAGAAGTTAATCAAATAACTAAATAAAACACTTGAGTAAGTTATAATGTAATTGAATCGAACGAAAGAGTTAATCAAATAACTAAATAAAACACTTGAGTAAGTTATTATGTAATTGAATTGAACGAAGGAGTTAATCAAATAACTAAATAAAACACTTGAGTAAGTTATAATGTAATTGAATTGAACGAAAAGTTAATCAAATAACTAAATAAAACACTTGAGTAAGTTATAATGTAATTGAATCGAACGAAAGAGTTAATCAAATAACTAAATAAAACACTTGAGTAAGTTATTATGTAATTGAATTGAACGAAGGAGTTAATCAAATAACTAAATAAAACACTTGAGTAAGTTATTATGTAATTGAATTGAACGAAAGAGTTAATCAAATAACTAAATAAAACACTTGAGTAAGTTATTATGTAATTGAATTGAACGAAGGAGTTAATCAAATAACTAAATAAAACACTTGAGTAAGTTATAATGTAATTGAATTGAACGAAGGAGTTAATCAAATAACTAAATAAAACACTTGAGTAAGTTATAATGTAATTGAATCGAACGAAAGAGTTAATCAAATAACTAAATAAAACACTTGAGTAAGTTATTATGTAATTGAATTGAACGAAAGAGTTAATCAAATAACTAAATAAAACACTTGAGTAAGTTATAATGTAATTG
Organism: Beta lomatogona; assembly: GCA_947646795.1. Taxonomy (NCBI): domain Eukaryota; kingdom Viridiplantae; phylum Streptophyta; class Magnoliopsida; order Caryophyllales; family Amaranthaceae; genus Beta; species Beta lomatogona. The sequence continues at coordinate 81,696 of CANSNZ010001021.1, forward strand.
AATTGAACGAAGGAGTTAATCAAATAACTAAATAAAACACTTGAGTAAGTTATAATGTAATTGAATCGAACGAAAGAGTTAATCAAATAACTAAATAAAACACTTGAGTAAGTTATTATGTAATTGAATTGAACGAAGGAGTTAATCAAATAACTAAATAAAACACTTGAGTAATTATTAATGTAATTGAATTGAACGAAGTAGTTAATCAAATAACTAAATAAAACACTTGAGTAAGTTATAATGTAATTGAATCGAACGAAAGAGTTAATCAAATAACTAAATAAAACACTTGAGTAAGTTATTATGTAATTGAATTGAACGAAGGAGTTAATCAAATAACTAAATAAAACACTTGAGTAAGTTATTATGTAATTGAATTGAACGAAGGAGTTAATCAAATAACTAAATAAAACACTTGAGTAAGTTATAATGTAATTGAATCGAACGAAAGAGTTAATCAAATAACTAAATAAAACACTTGAGTAAGTTATTATGTAATTGAATTGAACGAAGGAGTTAATCAAATAACTAAATAAAACACTTGAGTAAGTTATTATGTAATTGAATTGAACGAAGGAGTTAATCAAATAACTAAATAAAACACTTGAGTAAGTTATAATGTAATTGAATTGAACGAAAGAGTTAATCAAATAACTAAATAAAACACTTGAGTAAGTTATTATGTAATTGAATTGAACGAAGGAGTTAATCAAATAACTAAATAAAACACTTCAGTAAGTTATAATGTAATTGAATTGAACGAAGAAGTTAATCAAATAACTAAATAAAACACTTGAGTAAGTTATAATGTAATTGAATCGAACGAAAGAGTTAATCAAATAACTAAATAAAACACTTGAGTAAGTTATTATGTAATTGAATTGAACGAAGGAGTTAATCAAATAACTAAATAAAACACTTGAGTAAGTTATTATGTAATTGAATTGAACGAAGGAGTTAATCAAATAACTAAATAAAACACTTGAGTAAGTTTTTATGTAAATGAATTGAACGAATGCGTTAATCAAATAAATAAATAAAATGCTTGAGTAAGTTATTAATGTAATTGAATTGAACGAAGGAGTTAATCAAATAACTAAATAAAACACTTGAGTAAGTTATAATGTAATTGAATCGAACGAAAGAGTTAATCAAATAACTAAATAAAACACTTGAGTAAGTTATTATGTAATTGAATTGAACGAATGAGTTAATCAAATAACTAAATAAAACACTTGAGTAAGTTATTATGTAATTGAATTGAACGAAGGAGTTAATCAAATAACTAAATAAAACACTTGAGTAAGTTATAATGTAATTGAATCGAACGAAAGAGTTAATCAAATAACTAAATAAAACACTTGAGTAAGTTATTATGTAATTGAATTGAACGAAGGAGTTAATCAAATAACTAAATAAAACACTTGAGTAAGTTATTATGTAATTGAATTGAACGAAGGAGTTAATCAAATAACTAAATAAAACACTTGAGTAAGTTATAATGTAATTGAATTGAACGAAAAGTTAATCAAATAACTAAATAAAACACTTGAGTAAGTTATTATGTAATTGAATTGAACGAAGGAGTTAATCAAATAACTAAATAAAACACTTGAGTAAGTTATAATGTAATTGAATTGAACGAAAGAGTTAATCAAATAACTAAATAAAACACTTGAGTAAGTTATAATGTAATTGAATCGAACGAAAGAGTTAATCAAATAACTAAATAAAACACTTGAGTAAGTTATTATGTAATTGAATTGAACGAAGGAGTTAATCAAATAACTAAATAAAACACTTGAGTAAGTTATTATGTAATTGAATTGAACGAAGGAGTTAATCAAATAACTAAATAAAACACTTGAGTAAGTTTATTATGTAATTGAATTGAACGAATGCGTTAATCAAATAAATAAATAAAATGCTTGAGTAATTATTAATGTAATTGAATTGAACGAAGTAGTTAATCAAATAACTAAATAAAACACTTGAGTAAGTTATAATGTAATTGAATTGAACGAAGGAGTTAATCAAATAACTAAATAAAACACTTGAGTAAGTTATTATGTAATTGAATTGAACGAAGGAGTTAATCAAATAACTAAATAAAACACTTGAGTAAGTTATAATGTAATTGAATTGAACGAAGGAGTTAATCAAATAACTAAATAAAACACTTGAGTAAGTTATAATGTAATTGAATTGAACGAAGGAGTTAATCAAATAACTAAATAAAACACTTGAGTAAGTTATAATGTAATTGAATTGAACGAAGAAGTTAATCAAATAACTAAATAAAACACTTGAGTAAGTTATAATGTAATTGAATTGAACGAAAGAGTTAATCAAATAACTAAATAAAACACTTGAGTAAGTTATTATGTAATTGAATTGAACGAAGGAGTTAATCAAATAACTAAATAAAACACTTGAGTAAGTTATTATGTAATTGAATTGAACGAAGGAGTTAATCAAATAACTAAATAAAACACTTGAGTAAGTTATAATGTAATTGAATTGAACGAAAGAGTTAATCAAATAACTAAATAAAACACTTGAGTAAGTTATTATGTAATTGAATTGAACGAAGGAGTTAATCAAATAACTAAATAAAACACTTCAGTAAGTTATAATGTAATTGAATTGAACGAAAAGTTAATCAAATAACTACATAAAACACTTGAGTAAGTTATAATGTAATTGAATCGAACGAAAGAGTTAATCAAATAACTAAATAAAACACTTGAGTAAGTTATTATGTAATTGAATTGAACGAAGGAGTTAATCAAATAACTAAATAAAACACTTGAGTAAGTTATTATGTAACTGAGTTGAACGAAGGAGTTAATCAAATAACTAAATAAAACACTTGAGTAAGTTTTTATGTAAATGAATTGAACGAATGCGTTAATCAAATAAATAAATAAAATGCTTGAGTAATTATTAATGTAATTGAATTGAACGAAGTAGTTAATCAAATAACTAAATAAAACACTTGAGTAAGTTATAATGTAATTGAATCGAACGAAAGAGTTAATCAAATAACTAAATAAAACACTTGAGTAAGTTATTATGTAATTGAATTGAACGAATGAGTTAATCAAATAACTAAATAAAACACTTGAGTAAGTTATTATGTAATTGAATTGAACGAAGGAGTTAATCAAATAACTAAATAAAACACTTGAGTAAGTTATAATGTAATTGAATCGAACGAAAGAGTTAATCAAATAACTAAATAAAACACTTGAGTAAGTTATTATGTAATTGAATTGAACGAAGGAGTTAATCAAATAACTAAATAAAACACTTGAGTAAGTTATTAATGTAATTGAATTGAACGAAGTAGTTAATCAAATAACTAAATAAAACACTTGAGTAAGTTATAATGTAATTGAATCGAACGAAAGAGTTAATCAAATAACTAAATAAAACACTTGAGTAAGTTATTATGTAATTGAATTGAACGAAGGAGTTAATCAAATAACTAAATAAAACACTTGAGTAAGTTATAATGTAATTGAATTGAACGAAGAGAGTTAATCAAATAACTAAATAAAACACTTGAGTAAGTTATAATGTAATTGAATCGAACGAAAGAGTTAATCAAATAACTAAATAAAACACTTGAGTAAGTTATTATGTAATTGAATTGAACGAAGGAGTTAATCAAATAACTAAATAAAACACTTGAGTAAGTTATAATGTAATTGAATTGAACGAAGAAGTTAATCAAATAACTAAATAAAACACTTGAGTAAGTTATAATGTAATTGAATTGAACGAAAGAGTTAATCAAATAACTAAATAAAACACTTGAGTAAGTTATTATGTAATTGAATTGAACGAAGGAGTTAATCAAATAACTAAATAAAACACTTGAGTAAGTTATTATGTAATTGAATTGAACGAAGGAGTTAATCAAATAACTAAATAAAACACTTGAGTAAGTTATAATGTAATTGAATTGAACGAAGAGAGTTAATCAAATAACTAAATAAAACACGTGAGTAAGTTATTATGTAATTGAATTGAACGAAGGAGTTAATCAAATAACTAAATAAAACACTTGAGTAAGTTATAATGTAATTGAATTGAACGAAGGAGTTAATCAAATAACTAAATAAAACACTTGAGTAAGTTATAATGTAATTGAATTGAACGAAGGAGTTAATCAAATAACTAAATAAAACACTTGAGTAAGTTATAATGTAATTGAATTGAACGAAGGAGTTAATCAAATAACTAAATAAAACACTTGAGTAAGTTATTATGTAATTGAATTGAACGAAAGAGTTAATCAAATAACTAAATAAAACACTTGAGTAAGTTATAATGTAATTGAATTGAACGAAAGGAGTTAATCAAATAACTAAATAAAACACTTGAGTAAGTTATAATGTAATTGAATTGAACGAAGGAGTTAATCAAATAACTAAATAAAACACTTGAGTAAGTTATTATGTAATTGAATTGAACGAAGGAGTTAATCAAATAACTAAATAAAACACTTGAGTAAGTTATTATGTAATTGAATTGAACGAAGGAGTTAATCAAATAACTAAATAAAACACTTGAGTAAGTTATAATGTAATTGAATTGAACGAAGGAGTTAATCAAATAACTAAATAAAACACTTGAGTAAGTTATTATGTAATTGAATTGAACGAAAGAGTTAATCAAATAACTAAATAAAACACTTGAGTAAGTTATAATGTAATTGAATTGAACGAAGGAGTTAATCAAATAACTAAATAAAACACTTGAGTAAGTTATAATGTAATTGAATTGAACGAAGGAGTTAATCAAATAACTAAATAAAACACTTGAGTAAGTTATAATGTAATTGAATTGAACGAAAGAGTTAATCAAATAACTAAATAAAACACTTGAGTAAGTTATAATGTAATTGAATTGAACGAAGGAGTTAATCAAATAACTAAATAAAACACTTGAGTAAGTTATAATGTAATTGAATTGAACGAAGGAGTTAATCAAATAACTAAATAAAACACTTGAGTAAGTTATAATGTAATTGAATTGAACGAAGGAGTTAATCAAATAACTAAATAAAACACTTGAGTAAGTTATAATGTAATTGAATTGAACGAAAGGAGTTAATCAAATAACTAAATAAAACACTTGAGTAAGTTATTATGTAATTGAATTGAACGAAGGAGTTAATCAAATAACTAAATAAAACACTTGAGTAAGTTAGAATGTAATTGAATTGAACGAAGGAGTTAATCAAATAACTAAATAAAACACTTGAGTAAGTTATTATGTAATTGAATTGAACGAAGGAGTTAATCAAATAACTAAATAAAACACTTGAGTAAGTTATAATGTAATTGAATTGAACGAAGGAGTTAATCAAATAACTAAATAAAACACTTGAGTAAGTTATAATGTAATTGAATTGAACGAAGGAGTTAATCAAATAACTAAATAAAACACTTGAGTAAGTTATTATGTAATTGAATTGAACGAAGGAGTTAATCAAATAACTAAATAAAACACTTGAGTAAGTTATTATGTAATTGAATTGAACGAAGGAGTTAATCAAATAACTAAATAAAACACTTGAGTAAGTTATAATGTAATTGAATTGAACGAAGGAGTTAATCAAATAACTAAATAAAACACTTGAGTAAGTTATAATGTAATTGAATTGAACGAAGGAGTTAATCAAATAACTAAATAAAACACTTGAGTAAGTTATAATGTAATTGAATTGAACGAAGGAGTTAATCAAATAACTAAATAAAACACTTGAGTAAGTTATAATGTAATTGAATTGAACGAAGGAGTTAATCAAATAACTAAATAAAACACTTGAGTAAGTTATAATGTAATTGAATTGAACGAAGGAGTTAATCAAATAACTAAATAAAACACTTGAGTAAGTTATAATGTAATTGAATTGAACGAAAGAGTTAATCAAATAACTAAATAAAACACTTGAGTAAGTTATAATGTAATTGAATTGAACGAAAGAGTTAATCAAATAACTAAATAAAACACTTGAGTAAGTTATTATGTAATTGAATTGAACGAAGGAGTTAATCAAATAACTAAATAAAACACTTGAGTAAGTTATAATGTAATTGAATTGAACGAAGGAGTTAATCAAATAACTAAATAAAACACTTGAGTAAGTTATAATGTAATTGAATTGAACGAAGGAGTTAATCAAATAACTAAATAAAACACTTGAGTAAGTTATTATGTAATTGAATTGAACGAAGGAGTTAATCAAATAACTAAATAAAACACTTGAGTAAGTTATTATGTAATTGAATTGAACGAAGGAGTTAATCAAATAACTAAATAAAACACTTGAGTAAGTTATAATGTAATTGAATTGAACGAAGGAGTTAATCAAATAACTAAATAAAACACTTGAGTAAGTTATAATGTAATTGAATTGAACGAAGGAGTTAATCAAATAACTAAATAAAACACTTGAGTAAGTTATTATGTAATTGAATTGAACGAAGGAGTTAATCAAATAACTAAATAAAACACTTGAGTAAGTTATTATGTAATTGAATTGAACGAAGGAGTTAATCAAATAACTAAATAAAACACTTGAGTAAGTTATAATGTAATTGAATTGAACGAAAGAGTTAATCAAATAACTAAATAAAACACTTGAGTAAGTTATAATGTAATTGAATTGAACGAAGGAGTTAATCAAATAACTAAATAAAACACTTGAGTAAGTTATAATGTAATTGAATTGAACGAAGGAGTTAATCAAATAACTAAATAAAACACTTGAGTAAGTTATAATGTAATTGAATTGAACGAAGGAGTTAATCAAATAACTAAATAAAACACTTGAGTAAGTTATAATGTAATTGAATTGAACGAAGGAGTTAATCAAATAACTAAATAAAACACTTGAGTAAGTTATAATGTAATTGAATTGAACGAAGGAGTTAATCAAATAACTAAATAAAACACTTGAGTAAGTTATAATGTAATTGAATTGAACGAAGGAGTTAATCAAATAACTAAATAAAACACTTGAGTAAGTTATTATGTAATTGAATTGAACGAAGGAGTTAATCAAATAACTAAATAAAACACTTGAGTAAGTTATAATGTAATTGAATTGAACGAAGGAGTTAATCAAATAACTAAATAAAACACTTGAGTAAGTTATAATGTAATTGAATTGAACGAAGGAGTTAATCAAATAACTAAATAAAACACTTGAGTAAGTTATAATGTAATTGAATTGAACGAAGGAGTTAATCAAATAACTAAATAAAACACTTGAGTAAGTTATAATGTAATTGAATTGAACGAAGGAGTTAATCAAATAACTAAATAAAACACTTGAGTAAGTTATTATGTAATTGAATTGAACGAAGGAGTTAATCAAATAACTAAATAAAACACTTGAGTAAGTTATTATGTAATTGAATTGAACGAAGGAGTTAATCAAATAACTAAATAAAACACTTGAGTAAGTTATAATGTAATTGAATTGAACGAAAGAGTTAATCAAATAACTAAATAAAACACTTGAGTAAGTTATAATGTAATTGAATTGAACGAAGGAGTTAATCAAATAACTAAATAAAACACTTGAGTAAGTTATAATGTAATTGAATTGAACGAAGGAGTTAATCAAATAACTAAATAAAACACTTGAGTAAGTTATAATGTAATTGAATTGAACGAAGGAGTTAATCAAATAACTAAATAAAACACTTGAGTAAGTTATAATGTAATTGAATTGAACGAAGGAGTTAATCAAATAACTAAATAAAACACTTGAGTAAGTTATAATGTAATTGAATTGAACGAAGGAGTTAATCAAATAACTAAATAAAACACTTGAGTAAGTTATAATGTAATTGAATTGAACGAAAGGAGTTAATCAAATAACTAAATAAAACACTTGAGTAAGTTATAATGTAATTGAATTGAACGAAGGAGTTAATCAAATAACTAAATAAAACACTTGAGTAAGTTATAATGTAATTGAATTGAACGAAGGAGTTAATCAAATAACTAAATAAAACACTTGAGTAAGTTATAATGTAATTGAATTGAACGAAGGAGTTAATCAAATAACTAAATAAAACACTTGAGTAAGTTATTATGTAATTGAATTGAACGAAGGAGTTAATCAAATAACTAAATAAAACACTTGAGTAAGTTATTATGTAATTGAATTGAACGAATGAGTTAATCAAATAACTAAATAAAACACTTGAGTAAGTTATAATGTAATTGAATTGAACGAATGAGTTAATCTAATAACTAAATAAAACACTTGAGTAAGTTATAATGTAATTGAATTGAACGAAGGAGTTAATCAAATAACTAAATAAAACACTTGAGTAAGTTATTATGTAATTGAATTGAACGAAGGAGTTAATCAAATAACTAAATAAAACACTCGAGTAAGTTATAATGTAATTGAATTGAACGAAAGAGTTAATCAAATAACTAAATAAAACACTTGAGTAAGTTATAATGTAATTGAATTGAACGAAGGAGTTAATCAAATAACTAAATAAAACACTTGAGTAAGTTATAATGTAATTGAATTGAACGAAGGACTTAATCAAATAACTAAATAAAACACTTGAGTAAGTTATAATGTAATTGAATTGAACGAAAGGAGTTAATCAAATAACTAAATAAAACACTTGAGTAAGTTATAATGTAATTGAATTGAACGAAGGAGTTAATCAAATAACTAAATAAAACACTCGAGTAAGTTATAATGTAATTGAATTGATTGAATGAGTTAATCAAATAACTTTATAAAACACTCGAGTAAATTATTATGTAATTGAATTCAACGGAGGAGTTTATCTAATAACTACATAAAACACTCGAGTATGTTATAATGTAATTGAATTGAACGAATGAGTTAATCTAATAACTAAATAAAACACTCGAGTAAGTTATAATGTAATTGAATTGAACGAAGGAGTTAATCTAATAACTACATAAAACACTTGTGTAACTTATAATGTAATTGCATTGAATGAAGGAGTTAATCAAATAACTAAAAAAAACACTTGAGTAAGTTATTATGTAATTGAATTGAACGAAAGATTTAATCAAATAACTAAATAAAACACTCGAGTAAGTTATAATGTAATTGAATTGAATGAATGAGTTAATCTAATAACTAAATCAAACACTTGAGTAAGTTATAATGTAATTGAATTGAACGAAGGAGTTAATCTAATAACTACATAAAACACTTGAGTATGTTATAATGTTATTGAATTGAACGAAAGAGTTAATCAAATAACAAAATAAAACACTCGAGTAAGTTATATTGTAATTGAATTGAATGAATGAGTTAATCAAATAACTAAATAAAACACTCGAGTAAGTTATAATGTAATTGAATTGAACGAAGGAGTTAATCAAATAACTAAATGAAACACTTGAGTAAGTTATCATGTAATTGAATTGAACGAATGAGTTAATCAAATAACTAAATAAAACACTCGAGTAAGTTATAATACAATTGAATTGAACGAAAGGAGTTAATCAAATAACTAAATAAAACACTTGAGTAAGTTATTTTGTAATTGAATTGAACGAAGGAGTTAATCTAATAACTACATAAAACACTTGAGTAAGTTATAATGTAATTGAATTGAACGAAAGAGTTAATCAAATAACTAAATAAAACACTTGAGGAAGTTATTATGTAATTGAATTGAAAGAATGAGTTAATCAAATAATTAAATAAAACACTTGAGTAAGTTATAATCTAATTGAATTGAACGAAGGAGTTAATCTAATAACTACATTAAACACTTAAGTAAGTTAAAATGTAATTGAATTGAACGATTGAGTTAATCAAATAACTAAATAAAACACTTGAGTAAATTATTATGTAATTGAATTGAACGAAGGAGTTAATCAAATAACTAAGAAAAACACTTGAGTAAGTTATTATGTAATTGAATTGAACGAAAGAGTTAATCAAATAACTAAATAAAACACTCGAGTAAGTTATAATGTAATTGAATTGAACGAAGGAGTTAATCAAATAACTAAATGAAACACTTGAGTAAGTTATAATGTAATTGAATTGAACGAATGACTTAATCAAATAACTAAATAAAACACTTGAGTAAGTTATAATGTAATTGAATTGAACGAAAGGAGTTAATCAAATAACTAAATAAAACACTCGAGTAAGTTATAATGTAATTGAATTGAACGAAGGAGTTAATCTAATAACTAAATAAAACACTCGAGTAAGTTATAATGTAATTGAATTGAACGAAGGAGTTAATCAAATAACTAAATAAAACACTTGAGTAAGTTATAATGTAATTGAATTGAACGAATGAGTTAATCAAATAACTAAATAAAACACTCGAGTAAGTTATAATGTAATTGAATTGAACGAATGGAGTTAATCAAATAACTAAATAAAACACTTGAGTAAGTTATTATGTAATTGAATTGAACGAAGGAGTTAATCTAATAACTACATAAAACACTTGAGTAAGTTAAAATGTAATTGAATTGAACGAATGAGTTAATCAAATAACTAAATAAAACACTTGAGTAAGTTATTATGATGTGAAATAGGAGTGTTAGTTATGTAGAGCTCTACGTTAGAATTCTATGTAATTTAGGACTTTAATTTATAGTTTGTTTAGAGTTTCAGTTGCAATAGGACTTTATTTTAATTAGAGTTTGAGTTGTGTTAGGAGTTCTAATCACATTAGGCGTGTGAAATTAGTCACAGCCGTGTGAATTAGATAGATTAGTTTGTTAAGTTTTTGTTTATCTTTTATGTTTTACTAATTTTACTAGGTTTAGGTTACTTTGCTTTAATAGTTCTAATTAGTTTTGGATTATTTGTGCACTATAAATAGACCATTCGGTCATATTAATAAAGGTAGAGTATGTTTAAGTTAATTCTTGTGAATTACAGATTTAGGAGAGAATCCAAAACGAATCCGGAGAGAATCCAAAACCCTCTAGTTGAACTTTGAGACGAAATACGCCTAAGTTCTCCATATCCTGGTTACCAGTCGAGTTATTGAGACGAAATACGCCAATATACTTGATCTTTGCTACTGATTTCATTAAAGTTTCAATCTTTCATCTACAAAAGCCACTAAACTACATCAAAGAGCCTAAATTTCGTGAATCTTGTTTCAAGAATCACATCAAGTGGTGTGGCTGCTGCCTCCACCTTACGTTTTCTTGTTGATTCAAATCTGCTGATTTGCGTCACATTCTGCAGTCAGTCCGGTAAAACTGTTCGTCTGGACACGTTTCAAGTCGGAATTCAGATTTTCTTAGTTCGTTGAAAAGCTAACAAAGAGATCTATCTTGTGTTAAAATTTGAGCGCATTTCACCCAGTAACGAAGTCGCAGCACTCGCATACATCTGCGTCAAATTTCTGTCTCCCAGTTTGCCACCAGTAGTTTTAGGCAGCGCGTGACAATGCGTGTGCAATCGGAATTCTATGATTTTTGACTCGTTGGACTTCTAACATCTAGAGGTTTGTTGTGTCAAAATTTGATAATGTTCTCATAAGTATCGAGTTCTGTGCAGCGTTAAACTTCTATGACATCGTATCTGCTTGCTGTTTCATAATGGCTGATTACTATGACTATTATGACTACTATGCCTACTATGACTTCATGGATGAGATCAAAGAAGACTTTGAAGGAATGCTTGTTACACTTAATCAGTTGTGCAAATCACAGCAAGATCTCTGCGATGCAATGTGTTTAAATCTGCACAACAGTCCCAAGCACCGCAAATGGGCTCTATTACAACCGTGCCTTCCACAACAACATGGGTTCATTGTTTGAAGTGTCGAGGTCTTGGACACGAAGAACATCAATGCCCTAGTGACGAGTATGTTTCCAAGGAAGAACTTGATCCAGGAGCAAGTACAAGTGATTCAAATGAAGATGAGGTTCAAGAGTTGATGCTTGGCAAGGGGATGGACGGTGGTGCATGGTCCATTAGCTTCCATAGACTTGGAGGCAATGAAGGTCATTGTTGCATTTCATTAACATGCATTCAACAACGTTTTCAGTAGAGTTTGTGAGTTATGGCGTTTCCTAGTTCAAATAGGAAAGGGATTTACACTCCTAGTTCTGTTAGGAGTGTTGGAGGTTTCCTAGTTCAAGTAGGAATGTTGGTTATTTATGTTTCCTAATTGGATTAGGAAAGGTAGTTGGTTATACTCCTAGTTCTGTTAGGAGTTGGTTGTAACTAATCCTTGTTGGATTAGGAGTCTTATTGTTTTCGGTTTTGGAGTCTTTCTAGTGGTAGAACTAGATTAGGATTAGGAGTCTTAGGAGTTATGCATTACTTGGGCGTGAAGCATGCTTAAGTAATGGATAGATTTGTTTAGGCGTGTGGAGTAGTACTTGTCCTATTAGGACTCGGATAAGTAGGTCTATATATATGTTGCTGATTTCATTAATGAAAGTTAGATTTGATTTTTGTTTTAACAACTTATTGTTGAGTTTGATAATTCATGTGAATTAGAGAACATTAAGAACGTGAGATCGAGAGTTCAAAGCTGCGAGATCACAAAACGTTTGAACGTTCCTAAGAGCAAATCTTTTGAACAATCAAACACCACCGTTAGTTTTATGTTAAGAGCTAATCTTTTCATAGATTAACAAACGTTGAAGGTAAATAAGAGCTAATCTTTCTTACTAGAAACAATCTATCTTAGTTAGTCTCACAATTCGAGCCATCAATCAAGAGTATCGGAGAGTTGTCGGATTAACATAGATCAAGTTTGGTATCAGAGCAAGGCCCACTGTGACGGCGCGTGAGAGCGCGTGGCACATCGGAATTTTGATTTTTTTGGTTCTGTGGATATCTAACATACAGGGCTACGTTGTGTCAAAATTTCAGCCCTTTCCGTGCAGTAACGAAGTCGCAGCCAAACAAACAATCGAGCGTAATCATGGGAACAAGTGAAGCAGATGCACGAAGAGATAGATTGCTAGATGCTCTAGCAGACCAAAACAATTCCATTCAAGAAGCCCTAGAACAACTTAGGTTGGAGGTCATGACAAGGAAACCACCTGATGATCCAAGACACCATAAGGATGATGATAGGGGCATGAAAATAGAAGTGCCTGATTTCGATGGAAAATTGGGCGTCGAGGGTTACTTGGAGTGGGAACGATCCTTGGAGAGATTCTTCGAATACAAGGATACGCCTGAAGAGAAGAAACTCAAAATTGTCGTGCTTAAACTCACCAAAAACGCACCCCTATGGTATGAGGGGTTGAAGAGGAAAAAGGCACGCCAAGGGAAAAGAATAGAAAGTTGGGAAGAGCTCAAAAGAAAACTACAAAAACGATATGTTCCTACAACCTATCAACAAGAAAACTACGTAAAGTTTGCAACTTTGAAGCAAGGGTTGATGAGCATGAGGGACTATTTAGGAGAATTTGAACGCCTTTCAGTGGTGTGTGATATTGAAGAAAGGGAGGACCAAAAGTTGGCTAGATTCATGGGAGGCCTAGACCAAGAGATTACGGACAAGGTAGAATTGCAACCATACTTGTCTTTTGAAGAAACGTGCAAGCTAGCTATGAAGGTGGAAAAACAAAAGAAGTCTCGAACCACAAAGACTTACACTAAACCGTTTGTTGCTTTCAAACCAAACCCTACCACCACCAATTCAACTACCAAGGAGGGCAGTAAAGATTGGAGAATGGAGGCGGATAAGCGAAAAGGGAAGGAGAAGGTAGGAGGCAAGGAGATCGAAAAGGTTAAGTGTTTTAAGTGTCAAGGCTATGGACACTATAGAACAAATTGTCTTCTTTGCTAGGGTGATGACAATGCAAGACATAGAGGAAATTGAGGAGATTGAAAGAGTAGCATTGATGGCTAGGGAACAAGAAGAAGAAGAGGAGGCGGACATATGCAATCCGGAAACAGATGATGAGGAGCGTGTGTTGGTCCTTAGAAGAGCCCTCCATGTTACTAGTACACCGGAGCATGAGGAGCAAAGAGAGACCATATTCCACACCAAGTGTAGGGTGAAGGAAATGGTATGTAGCCTAATCATCGATGGAGGTAGTTGTGCCAATGTAGCCTCGGCAGATTTGGTGGAGAAACTACACTTGCCTACAACTAAGCACCCGAAACCTTATAGATTGAGATGGTTGGATGACGATAATGAGGTGAAGGTGAGAAAACGAGTGTTGGTCACGTTTTCTATTGGAAACTACCAAGATGAAATTGATTGTGATGTGGTGCCAATGAGTGTATGCCATATACTATTGGGGCGACCATGACAGTTTGATAGAAAGGTCACACATGATGAAGTGAGTAATGTTTACAAGTTCTCGATGGGCGGAAAGGTGAAGTCTTTATTACCCTTGCCACCATACAAAATTACTCGACGTACACCATCAACAACCAAGGAGACAATGTGCATTAGGGGAAAAGAATTTGAGAGGGAGATGTTGGAAGAGAATGTCGTGTTCATGTTGGTTTCCAAGGAAGTGACGGAGACTAGTGAAGAGAAGGATCCGGATTTGCAGCACTTGTTGGGCGAATTTGAGGATGTTTTCCCTAGTGATTTGCCACCAGGATTACCACCTATGAGAGGAATTGAACACCAAATTGATTTAGTTCCCGGGGCAGTGATACCTAATCCCGAGGAAACTAATGAGCTCCAACGTCAAATTGAGGAGCTTATGGAGAGAGGCTATGTACGTGAAAGTATGAGTCCATGTGCGGTGCCAGCCTTGTTAGTACCAAAAAAGGATGGAACTTGGAGGATGTGTATAGATAGCCGAGCTGTGAACAATATCACCATCAAATATAGATTCCCTATACCACGATTGGATGATATGTTAGATGAGTTATGTGGTTCCCAATTGTTCTCCAAAATTGATTTGAGAAGTGGGTACCATCAAATTAGGATGCGTGAAGGGGACGAGTGGAAGACCGCCTTCAAGACAAAGCATGGCTTGTTTGAATGGTTGGTTATGCCATTTGGATTGACAAACGCACCAAGTACATTCATGCGCCTCATGAATGCGGTTTTGAGGCCTTTTTTAGGCAAGTTCATTGTGGTTTACTTAGATGACATTCTAGTCTATAGTAAGACCAAGGAAGAGTATCTACAGCACCTACGCCAATTATTCCAAGTATTGAGAAGTAAGCAATTGTATGGGAAGTTGGAGAAGTGTTCGTTTATGCAAGAAGAATTAGGGTTCCTAGGATACATTGTATCTAAGGATGGAATCAAGGTGGATCCAGGTAAAATTGAAGCAATATCAACGTGGCCAATTCCAAGGACTATAACGGAGGTACGTTCTTTTCATGGTTTAGCTTCATTTTATAGAAGATTCATCAAGAACTTTAGCACTCTTATGAGCCCTATTACCGAATGTACGAAACAAGGGAAGTTTGAGTGGACTAAAGAAGCACAACAAGCCTTTGAACTAGTAAAGGATAAGATGTGCAATGCACCAATTTTGGGCCTACCAGATTTCTCTAAACCCTTTGAGGTTGAGTGTGACGCAAGTGGGACTGGAATTGGGGCAGTTTTGATTCAAGGTGGGAGACCTATATCATATTTTAGTGAGAAATTGGGTGGTGGAAAGCTGAATTACTCCACATATGACAAATAATTTTATGCTATGGTGCGAGCCTTAGATTATTGGAGCCACTATTTGAGACCTCAATCCTTTGTTTTACATTCTGATCATGAGTCGTTGAGGTACATACATGGCCAACACAAGTTGAATACAAGGCATGCTAAGTGGGTTGAGTTTTTGCAATCATTCACTTTTGTGTCGAAGTATAAAGCGGGGAAGGCTAATGTGGTGGCGGATGCATTTTCTAGGAGGCACACTCTTTTGGGCATGGTTAGTACTAAGCTTTTGGGATTTGATTTGCTTAAAGAGTACTATGCTAAGGATGTGGATTTTGGGGAGTTGTATGCAGCGTGTGAGAAGGGGTCTCATGGGTCTTATTCACGAGAGCAAGGATTTCTTTTCAAGGGGAATAAGTTGTGTGTTCCCAAGTGTTCTGTGAGAGATTTCTTGGTGAGGGAAGCTCATGGGGGAGGTATAGCTGGTCACTTTGGGATGAACAAAACATTGGAGTTAGTCCAAGAGCATTTCTTTTGGCCTAAGATGGTAGGGAGTGTCCAAGCTGTGGTTGCTAGGTGTGGGACTTGTCAACGTGCCAAGAGTACATTCCATAAGGGATTATACACGCCATTACCTGTGCCGGAGAGACCTTGGGAGGATGTGAGCATGGATTTCATAGTTGCTTTACCTCGGACTCAAAGGCAAAGAGATGCTATCATGGTTGTTGTTGATCGATTTAGTAAGATGGCGCATTTTATTCCTTGCAACAAGACTGATGATGCTTCACATGTGGCAACTTTGTATTTTTGAGAAATTGGTAAGTTGCATGGCATACCTCGTACAATTGTCTCGGATAGGGATAGCAAGTTCTTGAGTTACTTTTGGAAGACCTTGTGGAGGTTGTTGGGCACAAAATTGCTTTTTAGCACTTCACACCATCCGTAAACTGATGGCCAAACCGAGGTAACAAATCGTACCTTGGGTTCGTTGCTTCGAGGATTGGTGAGTAAAACAGGTAAGGATTGGGATGTGAAGCTTTGTCATGCGGAATTTGCATACAATCGAACTCCTACTTATGCCACGAAACATTCACCGTTTGAAGTTGTGTATGGAGTTAATCCATATTTGCCCGTGGACTTGGCTGTAATTCCAAAGCAAGATTATGTACATGGGGATGCCAAGAAGCACGCTGATGTCCTTATGAAACTCCATCACCAAATCAAAGAGCGAATTGAGAAGGTTAATGAGCAATATAAGAAGAAAGCAAACAAGGGACGCAAGCCTAGGGTGTTCAAACCAGGTGATCTTGTGTGGGTACACCTTAGGAAAGAACGTTTTCCAAGCAAACGCAAACATAAGCTCATGCCACGAGCTGAAGGTCCTTATCAAATATTGGAGAAGTATGGTGATAATGCTTACAAGGTAGATCTTCAAGGGGAGCATGGTGTGGCTGCTACATTTAATGTTGGGGACTTGACGCTTTATTTGGATGATGAGCAAGTACAAGAATTGAGGACAATTCCTTTCGAAGAAGGGGAGGATGATCCAGGAGCAAGTACAAGTGATTCAAATGAAGATGAGGTTCAAGAGTTGATGCTTGGCAAGGGGATGGACG
The DNA here is from genome assembly GCA_947646795.1 of Beta lomatogona. NCBI lineage: Eukaryota > Viridiplantae > Streptophyta > Magnoliopsida > Caryophyllales > Amaranthaceae > Beta > Beta lomatogona. The sequence goes on from CANSNZ010001021.1 coordinate 98,926, forward strand.
GTGGTGCATGGTCCATTAGCTTCCATAGACTTGGAGGCAATGAAGGTCATTGTTGCATTTCATTAACAAGCATCCAACAACGTTTTCAGTAGAGTTTGTGAGTTATGGCGTTTCCTAGTTCAAATAGGAAAGGGATTTACACTCCTAGTTCTGTTAGGAGTGTTGGAGGTTTCCTAGTTCAAGTAGGAATGTTGGTTATTTATGTTTCCTAATTGGATTAGGAAAGGTAGTTGGTTATACTCCTAGTTCTGTTAGGAGTTGGTTGTAACTAATCCTTGTTGGATTAGGAGTCTTATTGTTTTCGGTTTTGGAGTCTTTCTAGTGGTAGAACTAGATTAGGATTAGGAGTCTTAGGAGTTATGCATTACTTGGGCGTGAAGCATGCTTAAGTAATGGATAGATTTGTTTAGGCGTGTGGAGTAGTACTTGTCCTATTAGGACTCGGATAAGTAGGTCTATATATATGTTGCTGATTTCATTAATGAAAGTTAGATTTGATTTTTGTTTTAACAACTTATTGTTGAGTTTGATAATTCGTGTGAATTAGAGAACATTAAGAACGTGAGATCGAGAGTTCAAAGCTGCGAGATCACAAAACGTTTGAACGTTCCTAAGAGCAAATCTTTTGAACAATCAAACACCACCGTTAGTTTTATGTTAAGAGCTAATCTTTTCATAGATTAACAAACGTTGAAGGTAAATAAGAGCTAATCTTCTTACTAGAAACAATCTACCTTAGTTAGTCTCACAATTCGAGCCATCAATCAAGAGTATCGGAGAGTTGTCGGATTAACATAGATCAGAACTTGTCTTGTTCTTAAAACAAGATGTGGTAGAACCGAAGGCAACAATCCCTTCGTTGGATCAAGTGACTTTGCCTCATGACTCTTTGCGTGGTACAACTCCCCAAGATCCAATCTTGGACATACAAGAGGACTTCAAGATTACATCTTTGGCTTGTAGACGTTCCAAAGTTCCGATATTTGCTGCCCCATGTGCGACTAAAGCTTCCAAGAAGTGTTGGAAACCAAAATCTGCAACATCTACTACTGATTTTTGTTATCATATTGTCCTTCTCGGTACCAAACGACCACACCCATCATGGAATTGTTGTTTCTCATTCGTGCCCTAATGCATATGGATCATGGATTTTGCGCATGGATGATTGCTTGGCTACATCAAAACTTGAGGACAAGCTTTTTTTCAAGAAGGGGAGTTTGATGTGAAATAGGAGTGTTAGTTATGTAGAGCTCTAGTTCTGTTAGAATTCTATGTAATTTAGGACTTTAATTTATAGTTTGTTTAGAGTTTCAATTGCAATAGGACTTTATTTTAATTAGAGTTTGAGTTGTGTTAGGAGTTCTAATCACATTAGGCGTGTGAAATTAGTCATAGCCGTGTGAATTAGATAGATTAGTTTGTTAAGTTTTTGTTTATCTTTTATGTTTTACTAGTTTTACTAGGTTTAGGTTACTTTGCTTTAATAGTTCTAATTAGTTTAGGATTATTTGTGCACTATAAATAGACCGTTCGGTCATATTAATAAAGGTAGAGTATGTTTAAGTTAATTCTTGTGAATTACAGATTTAGGAGAGAATCCAAAACGAATCCGGAGAGAATCCAAAACGCCCTAGTTGAACTTTGAGACGAAATACGCCTAAGTTCTCCATATCCTGGTTACCAGTCGAGTTATTGAGACGAAATACGCCAATATACTTGATCTTTGCTACTGATTTCATTAAAGTTTCAATCTTTCATCTTCAAAAGCCACTAAACTACATCAAAGAGCCTAAATTTCGTGAATCTTGTTTCAAGAATCACATCATATTATGTAATTGAATTGAACGAAGGAGTTAATCAACTAACTAAGTAAAACACTTGAGTAAGTTATTATGTAATTGAATTAAACGAAGTAGTTAATCAAATAACTAAATTAAACACTCGAGTAAATTATTATGTAATTGAATTGAACGAATGAGTTAATAAAATAACTAAATAAAACAATTGAGCAAGTTATAATGTAATGGATTGAACGAAGGAGTTAATCTAATAAGTAAGCAAAACACTTGAGTAAGTTATTATGTAATTGAATTGAACGAAGGAGTTAATCTAATAACTAAATAAAACACTAGAGGAAGTTATTATGTAATTGAATTGAACGAACGCGTTAATCAAATAACTAAATAAAACACTCGAGTAAGTTATAATCTAATTGAATTGAACGAAGGAGTTAATCTAATAACTACATAAAACACTTAAGTAAGTTATAATGTAATTGAATTGAACGAATGAGTTAATCAAATAACTAAATAAAACACTTGAGTAAGTTATTATGTAATTGATTTGAACGAAGGAGTTAATCAAATAACTAAGTAAAACACTTGAGTAAGTTATTATGTAATTGAATTGAGCAAAGGAGTTAATCAAATAACTAAATAAAACACTGGAGTAAATTATTATGTAATTGAATTGAACGAATGAGTTAATCAAATAACTAAATAAAATAATTGAGCAAGTTATAATGTAATTGAATTGAACGAAGGAGTGAATCTAATAACTAAATAAAACACTTGAGTAAGTTATAATGTAATTGAATTGAACGAAGGAGTTAATCAAATAATTAAATAAAACACTCTAGTAAGTTATTATGTAATTGAATTGAACGAAGGAGTTAATCAAATAACTACATAAAACAGTTCAGTAAATTATAATGTAATTGAATTGAACGAAGGAGTTAATCTAATAACTAGATAAAACACTTGAGTAACTTATAATGTAATTGAATTGAACGAAGGAGTTAATCAAATAACTAAATAAAACACTCGAGTAAGTTATAATGTAATTGAATTGAACGAAGGAGTTAATCAAATAACTAAATAAAACACTCGAGTAAGTTATAATGTAATTGAATTGAACGAAATGAGTTAATCAAATAACAAAATAAAACACTTGAGTAAGTTATTATGTAATTGAATTGAACGAAGGAGTTAATCTAATAACTAAATAAAACACTGGAGTAAGTTATTGTGTAATTAAATTGAACGAAGGAGTTAATCAAATATCTAAATAAAACACTCGAGTAAGTTATAATGTAATTGAATTGAACGAAGGAGTTAACCTAATAACTACATAAAACACTTGATTAAGTTTCAATGTAATTGAATTGAACGAAGGAGTTAATCAAATAACTAAATAAAACACTCGAGTAAGTTATTGATGTGGATTCAAAGGCTTTTGTACAAGAGGAACCAATTACCTTGGTGTTGGATACTATGGGGTTTAACTTGTTTGCTTCTAAACAAGAATTTCTCACTTGTGTTACTTGGGCAGTTTCGAGGGACTTATCCTAAGCATTGTAGGAGTTTGTTTTTCGTCCTTATATATATAGATATAGGTTGTATTCGTTTCATTCAGATATAGAGAAATTTTAATTCGTAAGTTAATTACTTGCATGTGAGTTTAAGTGCTTACAAACCATTAACATCAATTCAGGAGTGTTTTGAAGTTAGTGCTTGATTGATTAGGCCAGGAGTGACTTAATCGAATCAAAACCCTATTTGATAGTCCAGGAATGTTCAATCAAATAGTTCTATCCCTTGTTTGAATTTCGTTTGAGTTTGTGCATCAAAGATTCAACCAAGAAACGATCAAGAACCTATCTTTCTTTCAAGATTCTTGGGATTTTGAAAACTTCACCAAAGTATGGAATCACATCCACATCAAATTGGTATCAGAGCTACAAGAAAGAAAGGCGGAGAAAAGGGGCTTGATTTCGTTCCAGATTCATCCAAATTTTGGTATGTTTTGTTCTATCTCGTTCTTGATTTCGTTCCAGATTCATCCAGAATTTTTTGGAGTTTCTTGATTCTAAATTGGACTATTTTAAGTCTAGTTTTCTGTCCTAAAATTTCGTGAAATTTGGAGATCGTTTGATACCTTGTCGAGACAGTTGTTGTTTGTTGTGTCAGTTTTGCTGGAATCTGGCATAGTTGATTTCTGTTGAAAACAGGGAGCGTTTTAGATCGACTTTTTGAGTGATTCCAATTCGAGGGGTCTTTGAACATCTGGAAATTTGTTGTGTTAAAATTTCTTGGAGTTTCATCACGATTTGAGGGAGTTTGAACCAAGGAAGTAAGGGGTTGTGTGAAGGAGTTTTTCGGGTTTTGAACAACAGTTTGGGGTTCGAAATCATGGGGGATCAGTCCGAGATCATGAGCGCTATTCAGGCACTCACTCTTAAGATGAACCAGGTGGAAGTGATGAACACTAGACTCGATGCACTCACGAGTATAGTGATGAAGAAAAAGAATAATATGTGGCCCGAAGGAGAGGAAGGTTCGGATGACGAGTTAGGTGAGAGGAGTAGTAATAGCCGAAGTTATGATCAGGATAGAGGATTGAAGTTACACCTTCCAGAGTTTGATGGTGATTCGGATCCTGAGGATTTCCTTGATTAGATTCGACAAATAGAGAAGGTGTTCGAATATAAGGGCTATGATGACCATAAAAGATACAAACTTGCGACAGTGAAATTAACAAAGTATGCATCTTTATGGCTGGAGGGGTTTAAGGCTCAAAGGAGGAGAGATAACAAGGCACCTATATATACTTGGTCGAGCTTGAAGAAGAAATTAAAAGCTAAGTTTCTACCTAGGGAATATGAGCAGGAACAATACATCAAACTTACCACTTTGGTGCAAGGGAACATGAGCGTGGCTCAGTATACAAAAGAATTTGATAAACTTGGCTTGATTTGTGATATACAAGAGAAGGAGCCCATGGAGGTTGCAAGGTACATTAGGGAATTGTCGAAGCACATAGCCAACCAGGTGGAGATATCTCATTACATCACCTTCGACGATGTGTGCAAACAAACTAGCCTTGAAGTTTGAGAGTAGAGGTAAGGAGCAACAAAAACCCAACTTTAGTGGGGGATACAAGGCTGGTTCGAGTAGTGCATACAAAGGGAATGTTGAACCCTAGTTTTAATGATGACAAAGAAACAAGATGCAAACTAAGTATTGGACTAACAAGTTGTTTAAGTGAGTGAATTTCAAGGTATCAATGAAAGGAACAAAGAGAATACTAAGTCAAGGAAGAAATCAAGTTTGGATTTTAAAGACTAAGTAAAGATGTTTCAAGATTTGGTACTAGAGCAGCATTGGAGCAAGAAGACTAAAGCGAGGCTTTTTGTTTCTAGTTCCATTGTAAAGGAACGAGTACGAATGGTAAGGAACTATGGCAGTTTAGAATGAGAATGAGCGTTTGTTCCTTTGTAAGGAACAGACGAACTGGCGCTGGACTAATAAGTTAAAGGAACTAACTATTAAAAGGAACTAGACTTAGGATGAAGCATTACAACGGTTCATTTATGTCAGTTGAGTAAATTATGCCTAGATTCTAGGTAACCGTTTTTATTTAAGGAAAAATATGATTTTAAGGAAAAGATTTTATTTTTCTAAAGATAATAAAAAATTCTTTTCGGTTTTTATGGAAATATTTTAAAGATAATATTTTTGGTAAAAGGATTTTATTTTGGTATTAATAATTAAAATGTTTTTAATTCAATCATATTTTCGAATTAAAGCTTAAAGTGGTTGCTAAAATTAAGGAGCAGTAACTTAATTCTCTCCCACGTTTAACAGTGATCATGGAGATCATGGGTTGGTTGAGGAACGTGTTCCTCCGGGTAAGGAACATCATGGGATAATGGTTTTACCACTAATACATGTTTTAATCCCATGTCCTAAGTTATTACCACTATAAATACTAATGTCTAATTAAGTTTCAATTTGTGTCTGACCAAGTGATTTAGTGAGTTTAACTAAGTAAAGTGTCAGTGCCTTCATTCTCTCATAAAAGCCATTTGTACTTTGCCTTCTTACTCTAAATTCCACTAAGTTTAATTGATCTATTGTATTTTGGTTTTTGGGGTAAGGGGACTTTGAGTGAAGTTCTGTAAGAGAGAAGCTTTGAGTAAAGCGAGTTAAAGTGAGAAAAACTTCAAGTGAAGTTGTGAGGAACAACTATTAAGGGAACAGTTGTTCAGGAACTTGAGTTTAGGAACTCAAGGTGTGGCCCATGAGTAGAATTAGGTTGTAACAAAGTTGTTTGGCCTAATTAGTGAAAGAGTTGAGTTTAAAATCCCTAGTGGTCGAGGTTGTTTCTTCTTGTTGGGCCCAAGAAGTTTTTCCTCGTAAAAATCCCTTGTCTTCCTTTAGCTTGTTTCTTTGTTCAAGTTACGTTTATTTCTACACATACAATTCACCCCCCTCTTGTATTGTTCCTAGTGAAATAACAATTGGTATCAGAGCAGGAACTCATAAAAGATAGGAAATCCTATTGAGAAAAAGATCCAAGGAACAATGAATACCACCGAGAAACTTGAGGAAGATTACTCTAAGCAAAGGCCTCCCATGTTCAATGGGAAGTTCTATTCCTACTGGAAGAACATAATGGAGATATTCATCAAGGCCGAAAACTACCAGGTATGGAGAGTCATTGAAGTTGGTGATTTCGAGGTCACAACTACAAATGAAAAAATGAGGTAATTCTAAAACCCTTCTCTGAATATGACAAAGCTGATTTCGAAAAAATGGAAGTAAATGCAATGGCTGTTAAATTGTTGCATTGTGGACTTGGACCCCATGAACACAATAGGATCATGGGATGCAAATCCGCAAAGCAAATATAGGATTTACTAGAAGTAACTCTTGAAGGAACTAATGAAGTCAAAAGATCTAAAATTGATTTACTAATGAATCAATATGAACTATTCTCCATGAAGACTAAGGAAAGCATACAAGAGATGTTTACTCGTTTTACTAACATTATTAATGAGTTAGCTTCTCTTGGTAAGTTTATTTCATCAGAGGAACAGGTTCGAAAAGTTCTTAGGAGTCTTCCTAAGGATAGATGGATGGCGAAGGTCACTGCTTTACAAGAAACAAAGACTTCACTAAGTTCAACTTGGAGCAGCTGGCTGGATCACTTATGACTCATGAGCTTCACCTTGATACTGAATATGGTGAAAGCTGTAAGTTAAAATCCATTGCCCTCAAAGCAGATGATGAAGATGACTCTGACTAAGAAGAAGAGGAAGCAGCACTCATGGTCCGAAAATTTCGAAAGATGTATAGGAACATGAAGAACGGGAACTTCAAAGGTAAAACTAAAAAATTTTCTAACAAAGTTGCTTGTCATAAATGTGGTAGTACATATCACTTCATCAAGGAATGTCCACTTTGGGAAAATAATAAAACCAAAGAAAGGAACAAGGAACGCTTCGCTAAAAGGAACAAGGAAACTAAAGCTCCTTTCTCTAAGGCGAACGTTCGAAAGGCAATGATAGCTGCTTGGGGAGATTCAGAGACAGAAGAGGAAGAAGAACAACAAATTGAAGAAACTGCAAATCTTTGCATCATGGCAAACACTGATGAAAAAGAAGATGAAGAAAATTTTGAGGTAAGCCAACATGGACTTGAATCAGACTTAGATGGCAAAACTAGGCCTGAAATTTATGATATTCTTTATGATGCAATTCTTGAATGTAGAGATGAACGTGAAAAACGCGAACAAACTGAACAAGCTCTTAAAGTATGTAAAGAACATATAGAATGGCTTAAGAAAATGAGAACGGATGTTGAAACTAGGTTCTTTGATTTGTTTGATAAAAATTTAAAAATCAAGGAATCATATGAGAGTGTGAAGAATGAAAATTATCTAATTAATTTAGAAATTTCACACTTAAATGAATTTGTCCCTGTTCTAAGTTCCTTTGATATTAGATCAACCCCTTTGAAAGGTTACAGATCTGAGATCGAAAATTTGAATAAAGAGAAAAATGTTTTAAAGGAACAGATCTGTAATCTCAAGAAGGAACTGGTTGTTGCAAGGAACAGAGGCAAAACGATGGTTGTTCCTAAATGGATTGAGAGACCACAAACTAAAAGAAAAGAAGGTCTTGGTTTTGAAAACTACAAGAAAAGGAACAAGAACAAGAAATATGTTGACCTTTTCTTGTCTAGGTCATTACATAAATCAATGTCAACTAAGAACTGGAATGATTGGCAAAAATGTGAAGATGAGTAATATGAAATGGCTTGTCAAATCAAATCCTAGTCAAGAACAGGAACCCACAAAAGAAGGGGTTTCTACAACTAACAACTAGTTGATTTTTGCAGGTTGGAGTGAGGGGGAACAACACTTGGTATCTTGATAGTGGTTGTTCTAAGCATATGACAGGAGACAAATCTAAGTTTCTCTCACTCTCAACCTATGAAGGTGGAAATGTGACTTTTGGTGACAATAAGAAAGGTAACATAGTTGCCATGGGTAAGGCTGGTAAGTCACCATCACATTCCATTGATAATGTATTTTTAGTTGAAGGTTTAAAACATAATCTGTTAAGTATTTCCCAATTCTGTGATAAGGGAAATGTTGTTAAATTTAATAGTGAAAAATGCTTCATCATTAACATTAACTCGAAGAATATCATCTTGGAAGGAACAAGGAAAGGGAACACATATATTGTGGATCTTGATCTTGTTCCTAAAAACAAATTGACATGCCTTAGTGCTATTGAAGATGATCCACTCCTATGGCATAAACGTCTAGGACATGCTAGCTTTTCATTACTTGACAATCTTCGATCAAAATATCTTGTTTTGGGATTACCATGTATAAAATTTCATATTGATCAAGTTTGTGATGCATGTGCCAAAGGAAAGCATATTAGATCCTCTTTCAAATCTAAAACTGTTGTGAGCACCACAAAACCTTTAGAATTAATTCATATGGATTTGTGTGGCCCTATGAGAATTCAAAGTAGAAGTGGAAAGAGGTATGTGTTAGTTATTGTTGATGACTACTCTAGGTATACTTGGGTTATTTTTCTCTCTAGTAAGGATGAGACTTATGATGAGTTCCTTGTCTTTGCTAAAAGAGTTCAACATTTGAGTGGTCACAAATTAATGCATATTAGATCCGATCATGCTAAAGAATTTGAAAATTATAAATTTGATGACTTAAGCAGAGACCATGGCCTAGATCATAATTTTTCTGCCCCTAGGACACCACAACAAAATGGGGTTGTAGAAAGAAAAAATAGAACTTTGGAAGAAATGGCTAGGTTCATGCTAATTGCTAGTGAACTTCAAGGAACTTTTGGGCTGAAGGCTTATCTTGCTTGTCACATAATAAATCGTGCCATGATGAGACCTATCCTCAACAAAACTCCTTATGAGCTTTATTTTGGAAAGAAACCCAATATTACTCATTTTAGAACATTTGGTTGCAACTGTTTTGTTCAAAACAAAGGGAAAGATAATCTTGGAAAATTTGATGCTAGGATTAATGAAGCAATATTCTTAGGATATTCATCACATAGTAAGGCTTATAGAGTTTACAATAAAAGAACTATGTGTGTTGAAGAAAGTGTCCACATAATCTTTGATGAATCTGACAATTTTAATCCAAGCAAACAGGTTGATGACTTTGAGATTAGCTTGGTACAACCAAATGAGAAAGATGCAGATTCAATTGAGGAAGAAGAAATAAAAGAGGAAAGGAACGAAGTAAATGAAAACATTCATAACAATGATGTTCCTGTTCCTCAAGATGATGGAGCTCTTCCTGTTCCTACTAAGGACGAAAATGTTGGAGGAACTGATTCAACCATTGCTGAAAGAGGAACAACTGATCAAAGCTCCTCATCCACTCATGGAACTCAAGAGGAACAACTTTGTTCCTATAAGGGAGTTTCAACCAAAACCTTGGAGACATCAAAAATTACATCCAAGTGGAACTCATAATAAGTGACATATCCAAAGGTACTCAAACTAGATCTCAGTTAAGGAATTTTTGTGCATTTCATGCGTTCTTATCAATGATAGAACCAAGAAATCATGAAGAAGCCCTAACTGATTCTGGTTGGATCACTGCTATGCAAGCTGAATTAAATGAGTTCGAAAGAAACAGGTATGGCATCTAGTTCCCCCTTCTAAACAACAAAAAGTGATTGGCTTAAAATGGGTGTTTAGAAATAAACTAGACGAGTATGGAACAATTGTAAGGAACAAAGCTAGACTTGTAGTAAAAGGTTATAATCAACAAGAAGGAATTGACTTTGAAGAAACCTTTGCTCCTGTTGCTAGACTTGAAGCCATTAGAATACTAATTGCATTTGCTGCTTATATGGGATTTAAACTATATCAAATGGATGTTAAGCGTGCATTTCTAAATGGCTATTTAAATGAATATGTATATGTTGAACAACCCCCTAGATTTGAAAGCAGTGATCTCCCAAACCATGTCTACAAGCTTGACAAGGCTCTTTATGGGATAAAGCAAGCACTTAGGTCATGGTATGAGAGATTATCAAAGTTCCTTTTAGAAAACAACTTTAAAAGAGGAAAGGTGGATAAAACCTTATTTCTAAAATCGAAAGGAACTGACATACTACTTGTTCAAATATATGTTGATGACATCATTTTCGGAGCAACAAATGAATCATTGTGCAAAGAATTCTCAAATCTCATGAGTAATGAATTTGAGATGAGTATGATGGGTGAGTTAAATTTCTTTCTTGGATTACAAATTAAGCAACCGAAAAAGGAATAATTATTCACCAACAAAAATACATAAAGGAACCGCTAAAGAAATATGGCCTTGAAAACTCAAAGATAAATCACACTCCTATGGGAACTTCAACTTGATTAGATGAAGATTCCATAGGAACAAGTGTTGATCAAACAAAATATAGAGGCATGATTGGTTCACTTTTGTATCTGACTGCTAGTCGTCCAGACATAGTTTTTAGTGTTGGTTTGTGTGCTAGATTTCAAGCTAATCTCAAGGAGTCTCATCTAACTGTTGTGAAGAGAATTCTTAGATATCTTAAAGGAATAGATGATCTTGGACTTTTCTATCCAAGAAGTGATACATTTGAGTTAAGAGGATATGCTGATGCTGATTATGCTGGGATCTTGTAAATAGGAAAAGCACCTCAGGTATGGTTCAATTTCTTAGTCATAGTTTAGTTTCTTGGAGCACCAAGAAACAAAACACGGTTGCTTTATCCACTTCGTTGAAGCGGAATATGTAGGCTGCTGCTGCATGTTGCTCTCAAATGCTTTGGATAAAACAACAACTTTGTGACTATAGAATAATCTTTAATTGTGTTCCTATTTATTGTGATAATACTAGTGCCATTAGTATTTCAAAAGATCCAGTGCATCATTCAAGAGTTAAGCATATACATATCAGACATCACTTTCTAAAAAAAAATGTGGAAAAAGGTTTGATTAAACTTGAGTTTTGTCAAACTGAAAATCAGATTGTTGATATACTAACTAAGCCTCTACAAAGAGATAGATATGAAAAATTAAGGCTTCAGTTAGGTTTAATAAAATTAAAATAATTGTTCCTATTCCAATTCCCCATGTCTGAATTGATTTGTCTTACTTTATGTGATATTAAGTGACTGTGATTAATTGCCTAAGACCATTGCAAATTAAGATGTTAAAAACATGTACATGGATTCAAAGGGATAAAGCAACTCACAAATGTCACATAATACTCCCCTTATTATTCCTAAGTTAAAGAAACATGCATGATATGAAGAATGTTGACTTTTAGCATAAGTTGTTCCTATAGCACAAGTTCCTTAGAGTTTATTTTCTTTCCATAAATTAAAAAAGTCCATAAAAATCAAAAATACGAAAATCCCAAAAATATAGGAATCATATTTAATCAAGTCACGATTCTCTTTTTATCTTTTCTTTTATTTTTATCTTTTTTTTTTTTTGTTTTTATCCTTTAATTTTCACGCGTGTAACTCTTCATTTACGGTTACATGCATCTTCTTCTTTCTTCCATCCCAAACCGTGTTCCTTAATCGCTTCACCTTTACCATTATTCATCTCCTTCACACCTCTTCGCACACCATAAAACCTCAAATTATTTTCACCAAATGGCAAAAACCTCACTCAATTCATCTTTTCCAAAAACAAAATCCCCTAAAACCTCTCAAATGGAAAACCCCTCTTATCCATCCAAAACCCTAGAAATCGAAAAATCTCAAGAAACAACAATGGCGGTAGAAGAGCAAAAATTGGAGTCACCTAGGAGAAGTGTGAGAAGAAGAAAACTAATTGGGGAAGATGATGAAGAAGAATCCCCGGAACAAGTTAAGGGGGAAGAAGAAGCTACACCTGTTCCTTCCAAAGGAACTGTTGCTTCTTCCTCTAAGAAACGAGTGGAAAGAAGTGATTCAAGGTATGTCTTAGGATTTTGTGTTGATTTGGAGTGGGCCAAGAAAGTAAGATTCAATGAATTAACCAACATACTAAAGGAACAGGGTATGGAATACCTGTTTGAAACCGCATTTAACAATGCCTTAGTTCCTTTAGCTATGGATGAATTTTGTGCAAACTTCATCAACACTGATGGAGTATGTACTACATAAGTTAGGGGGAAGAAAATAAAATTTTCTCAAGAAACTTTAGCGAAAATATGGGAAGTTCTTTGCAAAGGAACTGATCTGTATTTTAAGAGGAAAGGAACTGTCACCTTTCCCAATTTCTCCCAAGATGAAATTGTTGAATCTTTTGGGGGAACTGCTAGCCAAAACAAAATAAATCACAATCTTCTTTCTCCCGTCCACAAAATTCTGTTTAATCTTGTTTGGAGAGCACTCATTCCTCGAACTGAGAAGAGGAATGAGGTGGGTCTCTTAGATATGTGTTACATGTTTTGCCTTGACCACCACATTCAAATAAACTTTCCTTCTCTCTTTATCCAACATCTCACGCATTGCATTGAAAATCATTGTGTTGTTGGCTATGGTGCATTGATCACCTCTCTTCTTTCTCACTTTAAAGTGAAGACTACTGATTGGCCTACCTTGGGAATAAAACAAGGAAATATTCTCAATGAAAAGACTTTGTATGGTTTGGATCTCTCTGTGCAAGAGGGAGTGTTAACTCAAGGGAGGATTACTCCTAGTTCCTCTCACAAGAGAAAACTGCCCAGGGCAGTGGAAGAGGAACCAGTGGAAACCATACTGGAGAAACAAGTTCCTGCCCCCACAGAACCAAAGGAACAGAAACCCAAGAGGCGCAAGACTATTGCTAAAAAGCCTTCCCCTCCTGTTCCTAAAAGAGGTACACAAAGCACTAGATTGAAAATTGCTCAAACTGTTCATGTTCCTTCAAATAAGGACTCTCCTTTAGTCCTATCTGATGCAGAGGAACAGGAGCACAGCTCACCTAAGGAACCAACTCCTCCACCCTCACCTCAAGTACCAGTAACCCTCACCAACATCTCTTCCATCTCTCCCTCATCCTTCTCTGTTCCTTCCAGCTTTGAACAGTTGAAGGTTGAGATGAACGAACCAAATCCTTTCTCCTCTACATCTACTGACCTTCTAGCACAACCACCTTTTCTTCCTTCCATTTACACCACCTCACCATCTGTTTCTCTCCCAGGAACAGCTGGTCCTTCACAAGAAAACACCCCAGTTCCTCCACCTAAACCATCTTCTGCCTCTGGTTCTAAGGGAAAGGAACAAGTTCCTTCAGATGAGTTTGGTTGGGTTAACGAAGTATGTCTCCTCGCTCAACATATGATTAAGTTCTACAATCACCTTCACTTGGACTTTAGATGCTAAAAGCGATAAAATGATGGGTTTAATGAAAGTCCTTAGTGATACCGTGATTGAACAACAAAAGAACATGGAGATGATGGCCCAAGCCATTAACAGTTTGAAGCAGCAACTTGATGGGCAACATGGAGAGGGGGTGAAGAAGTTGGAAGAAGTGGTTGAGGAAGACATAGTTGAGGAACACCATTCCCCTTCCCTTCCTAATGTCTAGTTCTTGTTTCTCTTCAAGGAACAAGACTTCTTAGCTTTTGTTTCTTTTCTTTTCTTCTTTTTCCCTTTTGTACTTTAATGGAACAAGTGCTATAAATAGATGACTTTTGCTATATTTGTCTTCGTTTGTGATTTGCGTGCATAATTTCTTACTTGGAATGGCTAGTATTATGTGATTGATGTTTGAGCTAGTCTAACCTTTGAAATTCCTAACTTAACCATTTTTTGGTGCTTGTTAATGGTCTCAAGGTATTGTACATATCAGTCTTCCCAAAATCACCAAGAGTTTTGATCTTTTTGACGATGACAAAGGGGGGAAAAGATAAGGAACAAACAAAGTTGAATATGGAAAAATTGAAAAAATGAAAATCATGAAAAAATAAAAAATTTAAATCCTTAATCTGCCTTAATTAAATTATATAAATTATTATTTTATCTTTTTATCTCTTTCATTCTCTTATGTTATTTGTTGTTTTCCTTAGTTTGTAACTTTGTTGTCATCATCAAAAAGGGGGAAATTGTTGAACCCTAGTTTTGATGATGACAAAGGAACAAAGATGCAAACTAAGTATTGGACTAACAAGTTGTTTAAGTGAGTGAATTTCAAGATATTAATGAATGGAACAAAGAGAATATTAAGTCAAGGAAGAAATCAAGTTTGGATTTTAAAGACTAAGTAAAGATGTTTCAAGATTTGGTACTAGAGCAGCATTGGAGCAAGAAGACTAAAGCGAGGCTTTTTGTTTATAGTTCCATTGTAAGGGAACGAGTAAGATCATGGGTTGGTTGAGGAACGTGTTCCTCCGGGTAAGGAACATCATGGGATAATGGGTTTTACCACTAATACATGTTTTAATCCCACGTTCTAAGTTATTACCACTATAAATACTAATGTCTAATTAAGTTCCAGTTTGTGTCTGACCAAGTGATTTAGTGAGTTTAACTAAGTAAAGTGTCAGTGCCTTCATTCTCTTAGAAAAACCATTTGTTCTTTGCCTTCTTACTCTAAATTCCACTAACTTTAATTGATCTATTGTATTTTGGTTTTTGGGGTAAGGGGACTTTGAGTGAAGTTCTGTAAGAGAGAAGCTTTGAGTAAAGCGAGTTAAAGTGAGAAAACTTCAAGTGAAGTTGTGAGGGACAACTGTTAAGGGAACAATTGTTCAGGAACTTGAGTTTAGGAACTCAAGGTCTGGCCCGTGAGTAGAATTAGGTTGTAACAAAGTTGTTTGGCCTAATTAGTGAAAGAGTTGACTTTAAAATCCCTAGTGGTCGAGGTTGTTTCTTCTTGTTGGGCCCAAGAAGTTTTTCCTCGTAAAAATCCCTTGTGCTCCTTTAGCTTGTTTCTTTGATCTCCAAACCTACATCCACGCCTCTACAAGCACTTATGGAGGAGTTTGGGGACGTATTCCCTGATGAGTTACCCCAAGGATTACCTCCATTGAGGGGCATTGAGCACGCCATAAATTTGATTCCTGGAGCCCCATTACCTAACAAACCTGCTTATAGGTGTAACCCCGAGGATTCTAAAGAGCTTCAACGTCAAATTGAAGAGTTAATTGAGAGGGCTATGTTAGGGAAAGTATGAGTCCTTGGGCTGTGCCTGCTTTACTTGTGCCTAAAAAGGATGGGACTTGGAGGATGTGCATATATAGTAGGGCAGACAATAACATCACCATCAAGTATAGGTTCCCTATGCCTAGGCTTGAGGACATGTTGGATGAATTGCATGGAGCCACGATTTTCTCCAAAATTGACTTGAGGAGTGGCTATCATCATATGAGGATTAGGGATGGGGATAAATGGAAGACCGCGTTCAAGACCAAGCAAGGCCTATATGAGTGGATGGTTATGCCTTTTGGTCTTTGCAATGCGCCTAGTTCATTCATGCGCCTAATGAATGAGGTATTACGCCCTTTCCTAAATAAGTTTATTGTTGCTTATCTTGATGATATACTTGTTTATAGTAAGAGTCAAGACGAGCATCTTTTATGTTTGCGGGGTTTGTTTGAAGTGTTAAGGAACCAAAAGTTGTATGGCAAATTAGAAAAATGCACATTTATGTCTCCTAGCATTACTTTCCTTGGCTATATTGTTCTTTGGAGATGGGGTTAGGGTGGACCCCGAAAAGGTGGCTGCTATTTCTACTTGGGTGGTTCCTAGGAATGTTCATGAGGTTCGGAGCTTTCATGGATTGGCTTCATTTTATAGGAGATTCAATCGCAATTTCTCCTCTATTATGGCGCCAATGACAGAATTGATGAACAAGGGTGAGTTTGAGTGGACCAAGGGTGCTCAAAAATCGTTTGAAGAGGTGAAATCCTTGCTATGTAGTGCTCCTGTTCTAGCCTTGCCTAATTTTGACAAATTATTTGAGGTGGAGTGTGATGCTAGTGGAGTTGGGATAGGTGCGGTTTTATTACAAGAAAAGAGGCCGGTTTCATTTTTTCGGTGAGAAGTTGAGTGGTCCAAAGCTTAACTATTCTAACTATGATCGAGAATTCTTTGCCATTGTTCGAGCTCTCGATCATTGGTCTCATTATTTGCGCCCTAAACCTTTCATTCTTCATTTTGATCATGAGGCTTTAAAGTACATTCATGGACAACAAAAACTTAACCATAGGCATGCTAAGTGGGTGGAGTTCCTTCAATCTTTTACTTTCTCTTTGAAGTATAAGGATGGCAACAAGCAATGTAGTGGGCGATGCATTGTCTAGGAGGAGCTACTTGTTAACTATGGTTGATGCTAGAGTTCTTGGGTTTGAGCATGTCAAGGCTTTGTACAAAGATGATCCGGTGTTTGCTAAGAAGATGGTGCAGCATAGTCATGACTATTACGTCCAAGAGGGGTTTTTGTTCAAGGGTAATAAGCTATGCATCCCTAGTTGTGGCGTGCGGGAGTTACTTGTAAGGGAAGTGCATAGTGGAGGGTTGGCTGGTCATTTTGGTGCTCATAAAACCGTGGATATTTTGATTGAGCATTTTTATTGGCCATGTATGATCAAGGATGTTCAAGGGTGGTATCTAAGTGTGCTAGTTATCAACGACCCAAGAGTACCTTTCATAAGGGATTATACACGCCTTTACCGGTCCCAAACATGCCTTGGGAGAGTGTGAGTATGGATTTCATAGTTGGGTTGCCTAGAATTCAAAGAGGGAAGGATTCTATCATGGTTGTGGTAGATCGATTCTCCAAAATGGCACATTTTGTTTCCATGCACAAAACTGATGATGCGCAGCATGTGGTTGATTTGTACTTTCGAGAGATTGTGAGATTACATGGTGTTCCTAGGAGTATAGTCTCAGATAGGGATTCCAAGTTTTTGAGTCATTTTTGGAAATCTCTTTGGAAGCATGTTGGTACCAAGGCTCCTTTTAGCACTTCTCATCATCCGCAAACAGATGGGCAAACGGAGGTGACTAATAGGACTTTAGGAACTTTGTTGCGTGGTTTGGTAAGTAAGACTCAAAAGGATTGGGATGTGAAGTTATGCCATGCTGAATTTGCCTACAATCGTTCACATTCTACAACAACTACTCGGTCTCCATTTGAGGTAGTTTATGGTATCAATCCTTTGGTGCCTATTGATTTGTTACCTTTTCCTAGGGTGATCTTGTTCACGTGGATTCAAAGAAGAGGCTTGAATTTTTCCAGAAAACATGTGATCAAGTGAAGGCTAAAATCGAAAAGATGAATCAACAATACAAAGAAAGAGCAAATACGCACCGAAAACAAGCTGTGTTTCAACCGGGTGATTTAGTATGGGTTCATCTAAGAAAGGAAAGGTTCCCTGGAAAACTAAAGAATAAGTTGACGCCTAGGGCTGATGGTCCATTCAAGGTGTTGGAACGTTTTGGTGACAATGCATACAAGATTGATTTGCCGGATGATTTTGGAGGAGTTAGCACTACCTTCAACATTGGTGATCTTTCTCCTTACTATGATGATGAGAATTTGAGGGCAAATTCTTTTGAAGAGGGGAGAATGATGTGGATTCAAAGGCGTTTGTACAAGAGGAACCAATTACCTTGGTGTTGGATACTATGGGGTTCAAATTGTTTGCTTCTAAACAAGAATTTCTCACTTGTGTTACTTGGGCAGTTTCGAGTGGTCATGAGGAGTGAAGAAATGATTGTTGGCGTGTGTTAACATGCCTAGTTGAGTTCTACAAGGACTCTTTCATATCTTATTGCTTTATGTTTTCTTATCCGAGTTGTACTAGGAGTCATGGTTTTGCCTACATTCTTAAAACGATGGATTTTACATGATTCAATCTTATGTAGAGTTTGAGTAGGAGTATGACTTAGGGACTTGTCCTAAGCATAGTAGGAGTTTGTTTTTCGTCCTTATATATATAGATATAGGTTGTATTCATTTCATTTAGATATAGAGAAATTTTAATTCGTGAGTTAATTACTTGCATGTGAGTTTAAGTGCTTACAAACCATTAACATCAATTCAGGAGTGTTTTGAAGTTAGTGCTTGATTGATTAGGCCAGGAGTGACTTAATCGAATCAAAAGATTTATATTCAAGGCAAATGAAATAAATTGGGATATTAATAAAAAGGAGCTAAAAGCAGTTAAATATGATATTAAAAAGTTCGAACCTTATATTGTTTACAAAAAATTTATATTAAGAACAGATAATAGGATTGTTAAAGTGTTGGCTGGCACAGAAATTACAAGATTCCATTACAAGGAAGGAAATAAATAGGATTATAGCTGATATCAAACAATACGGGTTTACAGTTAAATTATTAAAAACTAATGAAAATTATTATGCAAATTATCTTTCTAGAGTTAGTTCACACAATTGATTCAAGAGAATGAAGAAAAAAACTATTGATAAATAAGTTATCACAAGAGCTTGATCTAGTGAAAAGAAGTAGAGAAAGCTCTAAAGATAATGGTAGTGGCCAGAGCTATCAATAACAAGATAATAGTGCTAAGCAAAGATACCAGGCCAAAGGCAAAGCTATTATAAGAAGAAGTTATGGATTCCCTTCTCAAAAAAGAGATTTCCTAATGATGGCGATGCATCTTCATCCTTGAACATCAACAAGGATCATTCTCTCATTGCTATGGTAAATGAAACTATGTTAGAGTTCAAAACTATGTCCCATGTCAAGTCTAGTGAGTTCGAAGTTCTTGTGAGCTTAGTTCTTACTTAGTTTGATTCGTTCATCATTTCCTTTCTTTGTTTTAGTTGTTGTTTTGAGTTGTATTTCAATTCCCTAAAACTTGTACTCCTAAGTATCATTGAGTTGTAATGAGAACTAGTTAAGTACAAGAGTCCTAGTTTGTTAGGAGTGTGTAAATGTTTGCGCATGAAGAGTCCTAGTACTAGTAGGATTGTTTGTTTAGAGTCCTAGTACTAGTAGGAGTTGCTTAGTGGTGTAATCATGTGCCAAGCATGCTTGAAGAGTGTCGTTGGAGTGCTGAAGAATAGTGGAGGAAGTTCATCTTTGAACTTGCTTAAAGATAGGAACTACTTCCTATTGATAAGCCATGCTTCAACCACTTCCACCGGTTTGTTTTGGACGTGCAACGTGAAGCTAAGGAGGGGGAATTCAGTTCCACAATCCAAGGGAGGCGTGTTGCTCATGTGTGGATGCCTCAACGCCCACTCTCCTTTGTCCTAAGCATCCAATACATCCATGATCAAGCCATGTTCGACATTATAGCTTAGTGGATGTAGTGCTTTATTTTTGTTAATTTATTTTAAGTCATTAAATCAGAAAATTAGGACATGAACTCTTGTATTTAAACGCTTGAAATCATCAATGAAAAGCAGATTGAAGTTTATACCCTAAAAAAAACCGAGCTAATTCTCAAACACTTGAATTGTTCTTGTTTCTTGGATTTGGAAACATTGAGTGATTTGCCTTTGCTTAATTAGTCCTAGCTAGGCTAATTTGTGATCTTAGGAACTTTAGTTAACTAAGGTGGTGTGACTGTATCCTTAGAAGATTAAAGAAAGCTAAACTATCCCTAGAACACCTAGTCGAAGTTCTTTACTTCTCCTTAGTGTTTGTGTTGTTCGAATTCAACCCTTGTGAGCTTCGAGTGTTACTCCAAGCCTACAACATCTTGGTATCAGAGCTGGAGGTTAAAGATACACTCTTTAATCACCTTAAAACACCCCTAAACACGCTTCCATTACAATCCCAAACCCCCACCTTAAAACCGAAAACAAAAAAAAGACCTAATCATGGAGATTGGTGAACAATCCGAACCTCCAAGCAATTGGCGAGCCACATTGAAATTTATGGAGGATGAAAAGAAGGAGAGTGATGCAAGGATGGCCTTATTGCAAGAGCAAGTTAGGCAATTATCCATTAGATTGCAAAATCAACGAGGAGATAGAAGTGGTGATGAACATTCTGATCGAGAAAATGATGACACTTTTTTAGCCTTTAGAAGGCCTCCACAACAACACCAACGCCATAACAATGATATCAAGGTTGATATCCCTGATTATGATGGCAAGTTGGATGCTGAGAATTCATAGAATGGATGAGAACGGTGGAAAGAGTATTTGATTACAAACAAATACCGGAAGATAAGAGAGTGAAGTTGGTAGCTCTTAAGTTGAGGAAGTATGCCTCTACTTGGTGGGCTAGTGTATGTGCCAAAAGGGAGAGAGCTGGAAAAGAAAAGGTACGTACATGGGAGAAGATGAACAAGCTTCTCAAACAAAAGTTCTTGCCAACCTACTATGTGCAAGAGAACTGATGCGTATGAGGATCATCAAAATTGTGACAATCCTAGTTCTGTTAGGATTCTTATGTAGTGTCCTAGTTCTGTTAGGAAACTAAGTGTTTTATTTGCTTAATAACTCTTTATTTTAGGTGTTTGCATGATAAAGGGATCCTATTATGCTTAGGAGTCTAATTACCTTTGTCATAGAGTCTTGTTAGGAGTCTTTAAGTTGTAATTCTAGTTGGGTTAGAATTCCAAATCCTAGTTGGATTAGGATTCTAATTGGAGTAGAATTATAGTAGCATTAGGACTTTGTGTTGATTAGAGTTTGATTGGCACAAGGATTCTAATCACATAGCCGTGTGATTAGAGATAGATTAGTTTGTTATTATTTTTGTTTATCTTTTATGCTTTGCTAGTTCTACTAGGTTTGGGTTACTTAGCTTTAATAGTTCTAATCCGTTTAGGTTTATTGGTGCACTATAAATAGGCTATTCGGCCATATTAAAAAAGGGGTTGAATAAATTTGAGAAATTCGAGTGCTTGTTTGCATTGAATGTTGGTCGTCGTACCACAAACATACAAATCGAGGTTTGTGTGCATCTCCTAATCGAGGTTAGTGAGAGATCCTCTAGTTCTCGAGGGAACACATAGAGCCTATCCTTATAAAGATCCAATCTTTATACCTATCATTACATAAAATTCGAACCTTTATTTGTTTACAAGTGAGATTCAAGTGTTCTTCATATTATTCTTGTTTTTAAAGCTTCCGCAATCACATCAAGTGGTATCAAAGCTACTCCGGTAAAACGGAGCATGAGGGTGCGTTTTTAGTCGGAATTTAGATTTGTTTGTTTCGTTGGAAAGCTAACAAGTAGATCTATCTTGTCTCAAAATTTGAGCTGATTCCGAGCAGTAACGAAGTCACAGTGAACGCAAACATTTGATGCAGATTTCTGTTCTTCCGGGCAGATTACATACTGTTAGAAAAAGAAAAACTGCATTCGATTGGCTTATTATTTTTTGATAAAATTTTGGTCGAGTGTTTTAAACACATAGGGCTACCTGGGTAAAAAATTTCATAAATTTTCGAGGTGTTTTGATTGCGTTTCGGGGTACATATTTCAGATGTATTTTCTGGGCAGTTTTTTTTTTTTAGTTTAAGAATTATGGACATGAGTGGATGGCCGCCTGAGATCTTAGAGGCTTATAAACAAATGCAACAGGCTACGAAAGTTGTTCAAGATTTGCTTCAACAACTTAAAGAGAAACAACATGAAGAAAAACAGCAACTTCCGATTGTTGAAGATGAAGAAAAGTTTGAAACTTTTTCTTGTTCTAAGGATAAAGATTTGATCTTTGAAGTTTCTCATGAGGAAGCGGTGGTACCTAATGTTGATTTGCAGAAATATGAGTCTTTAGTTAATATTTCTTTTGCTTTGGTTCCTAGGGTTGATGATGATATTGTTCCAAATGTTATAAATCTACATCTAAGGTTACCATGGAGTTTGACAAGATTAAATTTTCATGGGGCAAAGGATGATTTTTACCGAAGGAAGGTGTTAGTTGAGTACAATGTTGTGTGCTTGATATGTGGTGCTACTGATTTTCGTGGGATCATGTTCTTTTGCTGGGTTGTTCAACGCATATGGATGATTCCATGGCTTCAAAACTTGAGACAAGTTTTTTCTAAGGAGGAGAGTATGATGCGTATGAGGATCATCAAAATTGTGACAATCCTAGTTCTGTTAGGATTCTTATGTAGTGTCCTAGTTCTGTTAGGAAACTAAGTGTTTTATTTGCTTAATAACTCTTTATTTTAGGTGTTTGCATGATAAAGGGATCCTATTATGCTTAGGAGTCTAATTACCTTTGTCATAGAGTCTTGTTAGGAGTCTTTAAGTTGTAATTCTAGTTGGGTTAGAATTCCAAATCCTAGTTGGATTAGGACTCTAATTGGAGTAGAATTATAGTAGCATTAGGACTTTGTGTTGATTAGAGTTTGATTGGCACAAGGATTCTAATCACATAGCCGTGTGATTAGAGATAGATTAGTTTGTTATTATTTTTGTTTATCTTTTATGCTTTGCTAGTTCTACTAGGTTTGGGTTACTTAGCTTTAATAGTTCTAATCCGTTTAGGTTTATTGGTGCACTATAAATAGGCTATTCGGCCATATTAAAAAAGGGGTTGAATAAATTTGAGAAATTCGAGTGCTTGTTTGCATTGAATGTTGGTCGTCGTACCACAAACATACAAATCGAGGTTTGTGTGCATCTCCTAATCGAGGTTAGTGAGAGATCCTCTAGTTCTCGAGGGAACCTATAGAGCCTATCCTTATAAAGATCCAATCTTTATACCTATCATTACATAAAATTCGAACCTTTATTTGTTTACAAGTGAGATTCAAGTGTTCTTCATATTATTCTTGTTTTTAAAGCTTCCGCAATCACATCAAGAACTTTGCTAAGCTTCGTAACATTCAACAAGGTTCGAGAAGTGTTGAAGACTATGCAAGAGAGTTCGAGTCTTTCTTGATGAAGTGTGAACTACAAGAGGATGAACCTCAAACTCTTGTTAGGTTCTTGGGAGGATTAGACTCCAAGATTGCAAATGTGGTGGAACTTCACCATTATTCGACCCTTGAAGAACTTGTCATTTTGGCTGATAAGGTGGACAAGCAACAAAAGACCAAAGGTAAATGGGACTCCTCACGAGCCTTTACCAAAACCACACCCTATTCTAAACCAAACACATTCACTCCTAAACCTACCCCTTCTACTACTTCTAAACCACCCTTCAAGAAACCCGAAACTAATCCCATTCAAACTAAGGCTCCTAGGAGATGTTTTAGGTGCCAAGGATTAGGACACTTTGCATCCGAATGTCCTAATACAAAAGTGGTGACCTTGATGGAATATGAAGCCTTAGAAGAAGATTTCGAGGAGGAGGAACATGAAGAAGAACAAGAGGAGGAGGAAAGAGTACTCGGCCCTGATGAAGGGGAGTGCTTGGTTGTTCGAAGAGCACTTAGTGGGATGGCTGTCCAAGAGGAGCAACTTCAAAGGGAATCCATCTTTCATACTCGTTGCACAATTAGAGGAAAGGTATGTACTTTGATTATTGATGGTGGAAGTTGTACTAATGTAGCCTCTCAAACCCTCATAACTAAGCTCAACTTAAACACAACCCCTCACCCTAACCCTTATGTCATTCAATGGTTGAATCAAGGTAAAGGAATACATGTCTCAAATCGTGTATTGCTTAACTTTAGTATTGGAAAGACTTATAAAGAGGAGATTTGGTGTGATGTCATCCCAATGGACGCATGTCATGTGTTACTTGGGAGACCTTGGATGTTTGATAGGAGAGTCTTACATGATGGTTACAAAAATACATATACTTTCATGAAAAATCACAAGAAAATTGTTCTTGCCCCCTTGTCCCCAAACCAAAAGAACCCTAAACTCTTCAATCAAAAAAAGATAGCCTTAACCACCTTGATGAAATCGACTATTATGAATATGCGCCCATGAAGGAACTCATCCTTAGTGGTATTGATGAACCTCCACCTCCACAAAACAACCATCACCCTTTACTCACCCCTTTGCTTGACAAGTATGTTCACGCATTTCCACAAGAAATACCACCTGGTTTACCTCCTAAACGTGACATACAACACAAAATAGACCTCATTCCCGGAGCTAGCCTACCTAATAAACCTGCTTATCGGACTAACCCTAGAGAAACCGAAGAGATAAGAAGGCAGGTGGAGGAATTGAAGTCTAAAGGGTTGATTAGAGAATCCTTGAGTACATGTGCTGTACCTACACTATTGGTACCAAAGAAGAATGGCGAGTGGCGCATGTGTGTTGATAGTAGAGCTATCAACAAGATCACCATCAAATATCGTTTTCCCATTCCTAGTTTAAACGATCTTCTTGATGATCTTCATGGTTCTAAAGTCTTCTCTAAGATTGATCTTAGGAGTGGCTATCATCAAATTAGAATCTATGAAGGAGATGAATGGAAAACTGCATTCAAGACAAAAGAAGGGTTATATGAATGGCTTGTCATGCCATTTGGCTTGTCTAATGCACCTAGCACATTCATGAGGCTCATGAACCAAACACTTCGACCATTTCTTGGAAGATTTGTTGTGGTTTACTTTGATGATATTCTTGTTTATAGCAAGAATGAGGAAGAACATGCTTCTCATTTGGAGCAAGTGTTCGAAGTTATGGAGAAAGAGATGCTCTATGGGAACCTCGAAAAATGTCACTTCTTTTCCAACCAAGTGATCTTTCTCTGTTTCTTGGTCTCTAATGAAGGTATCAAGGTTGATGACAAGAAGGTGCAAGCAATAAAAGATTGGCCTACCCCCACTTCTATTCAACAAATTCGAAGCTTTCATGGCTTGGCATCATTCTATAGGCGTTTTGTGAGGGATTTCAGCACCCTCATGGCACCCCTAACTGAACTCATGAAGCTCAAGCACTTCCAATGGAACTCTCAAGCTCAATTAGCCTTCGAGGAAGTGAAGAGAAGGTTGACTACATCACCCATCTTAGCCCTACCTAGCTTTGATGAAGTATTTGAGGTAGAATGTGATGCATCCGGCGTGGGACTAGGTGCGGTCTTGTCTTAAAATGGTCGTCCATTGGCCTATTTCAGTGAGAAACTAAATGAAGCCAAGCGTAAGTACTCAACCTATGACAAAGAGTTTTATGCTTTGGTTCGTTCATTGGATCATTGGCGCCATTATGATACAAGTCAAGGTCAAGGTCAAGCTCCAAAAGATCCGATTTGTTTAGTCCTTGAAGTGTTCGGGTTCAATTTAAATTCAAACTCCTCATTTGTGTCATTTCTCAAGTGGGACGATGAGTCCATGGATGAAGCATGAAGATGACACCATTTCTAGAGTCTTAGTTGTTTTAATTAAGTCTTTAATTTTCAGCAAATAAAGGTCCGAAAAATCTTGTGATATTTCGACCAAGAATAGGCGTGTGATTTGGTTTAGGCGTGTGATTTAGTCCTTGTGCTCTAAGTTTGCAAGTTGTCATTGAGTTGTAATACTTTCCTTATTTCTTGGTGTGTTTAGGCGTGTGAAGGGGGATTATGGGCTGATTTGGTTGTTTCCTTATTTACTCCTTTATTCTCTCCTAGATTCAAGGGATTAGGATGTAAGGAATTAAGGAGTGTTTCCTTAATTCTTATGGCTGATTTTCGGCCTTGCTTGGTCCTTGGAGGACAAGTTTACTCTATTATAAATAATAGTTCCATGCTATTATTCAAAGCATGTGAGATTTACCTAAAAACTTTGTTATTGAATTTAATTGTGTGATCAATTACTTTCGGCCATTGAGTAATTTTCAGGAGTGATTATTTACTTAGTGTTTAATCTACTTTATTCCAGGAGTGGTGTAAGTGAGATTAAGAGTTAATTAAAATATTCAGGAGTGTTTATTTTAATTATCATATCTGGTGACTTAGAACATAAATTTCGGACTTCATTCATTCTTTAAATTCGAACCTTTGTTTGGAATTCCCTTGGTTGCTCTTCAACTTGGACGTGCAATCATATCACATTACCTTATTGCTAAGGAATCCATCCTACACTCTGATCATGAAGCTTTGAAGTATTTGCAAAGCCAACAGAAATTGCAAGCAAGGCACGCCAAATGGGTCGAGTTCCTACATGCATTTCATTTTGTTATCAAGCACAAATCCGGCAAAATGAATAAAGGGGCAGATGCTTTGTCAAGAAAGTATGTCCTATTGAATTCATTAAGGAGTCAAGTCATTGGACTTGAAGTTTTGAAGGAGAATTACAAAGAAGATCCGGATTTTGGTGAGATGTTCATGAAGTGTCAAAATCATGCTCAAGGAGAATACCATCTCTTCGATGGCTTTCTATTCAAAAACAACCAACTATGTGTCCCTAGGCATAGTGTGCGTGAATCTCTCATCAAAGAATTCCATGAAGGAGGCTTGGCTGGTCACTTTGGCATTGAGAAGACAACCACCATGGTAAGTGACTACTTCTATTGGCCACGATTAAAGAGAGATGTGGAGTATTTGATCAAACGATGCAATGTGTGTCAAAAGGCTAAAGGTCATTCTTTGCCTCAAGGCCTTCATTTACCATTACCAACACCTCAAGCTCCATGGGAGGATGTGAGTCTTGATTTCATCACGGGATTGCCACGCTCACAACACCATAAAGATGCTATAATGGTTGTTGTTGATCGTTTCTCTAAAATGGCTCACTTCATTGCTAGCCACACCACTCATGATGCTTGTTCAAACCGCCTTGTTATACTTCAAGGAAGTGGTTAAATTGCATGGTGTTCCGAGGTCCATGGTTAGTGATCGAGACTCCAAATTCTTGAGTCACTTTTGGCTCACGTTGTGGAAGAAAATGGGTACAAAGCTGAAGTTTAGCACCTCAAGCCATCCGCAAACCGACGGACAAACTGAAGTTGTGAATAGAACTCTTGGCACGTTGCTTAGAGCTCTAGCCACCAAGGGTCCAAGGCAATGGGAAGATCTTCTTCCTCATGCTGAATTTGCCTACAATTGAGTTCCTCACAAGGTAACTGGTCTTAGCCCTTTCGAGATTGTCTATGGATTAAATCCTTGTACTCCACTTGATCTTTCACCACTTCCAATTCAAAACAAGTTTAGTATGGAAGCTGATGAGAGAGCAAGAGAAATCAAGAAATTACATGAACTTGTTCGAGCTAGGATCATGAAGGCTAATGAGAGGTTGAAGCTACGCTAGGACAAGAAAAAGAAAGATGTTCAATTTGCACCAGGAGATTTCGTATGGATACATCTAAGGAAGGAACGATTTCCTTCCAAGAGGCGTTCCAAATTGAGTCCAAGATCAGATGGACAATTCAAGGTACTTGAAAAAATCCAATCCTAATGCATATAAGATCGAGCTTCCTGGAGATTATGGAGTTTCAACTACCTTCAATGTCTCGGATCTTAGTCCATTTCATGAGGATTTTGGTGCCATTCCAAGTTTGAGGTCAAACTCTTTTCAACAAGGGGAGGATGATGGCGATGCATCTTCATCATTGAACATCAACAAGGATCATTCTCTTATTGCTATGGTAAATGAAACTATGTTAGAGTTCAAAACTATGTCCCATGTCAAGTCTAGTGAGTTCGAAGTTCTTGTGAGCTTAGTTCTTACTTAGTTTGATTCGTTCATCATTTCCTTTCTTTGTTTTAGTTGTTGTTTTGAGTTGTATTTCAATTCCCTAAAACTTGTACTCCTAAGTATCATTGAGTTGTAATGAGAACTAGTTAAGTACAAGAGTCCTAGTTTGTTAGGAGTGTGTAAATGTTTGCGCATGAAGAGTCCTAGTACTAGTAGGATTGTTTGTTTAGAGTCCTAGTACTAGTAGGAGTTGCTTAGTGGTGTAATCATGTGCCAAGCATGCTTGAAGAGTGCCGTTGGAGTGCTGAAGAATAGTGGAGGAAGTTCATCTTTGAACTTGCTTAAAGATAGGAACTACTTCCTATTGATAAGCCATGCTTCAACCACTTCCACCGGTTTGTTTTGGACGTGCAACGTGAAGCTAAGGAGAGGGAATTCGGTTCCACAATCCAAGGGAGGCGTTGATATGAATTTAACGATATGAATTTTAAAGTCCAAAAATTTACAAACTTTAACCTAGTTTTAAGTGACGTCTTTTTATGTTTTTTATAATGAATGAATGCTGAAAATAAGAAATAAAAACAAGGATAGTACTCTTGATTCTCGCAGAATAAGAGGGTCTCTTCCTAATCGCAATTAGAAGATGAATACAAGTCGCAACAAGTATTGTTTTGGTTAACAACCGAAATAAGCAACGCTCACAATTCTCAAAATCGGTCTACTCCTTTTTATTAATGGACTAGGCGCCTATTTATAAGGAGGGCAGCAAGTAATCCTTGCCCCCAAGGCATTACAACTCACGGCTAGCTTTAAGTAAATAAGGAAAGTGCTTTCCTAAATTAAACCCTAGAATCTAGCTAAACTTAAGGAAACTCAAGCATAAGGAAAGATACTCAAGACTTTCCTAAAAACACTAGGACCACACGCCTACCCTTGGACTATTACAAGTCATCAGATTTTCGGCCACCTTATTACAATCGACTAAAAATAAAAACAACTTAATCAACTAATTTAACTAACAAACATAATAAAAGACATATTTTTCGTTACATGTAAAACCTTCACTTTAAGAGTAAAGTAAAACCATGCAACAACCTAATAAAGCAAATAAAGATAGTTGGTGAAGCAATCCATGCACGTATCTTGCATCGGGCGTCTTTGCTCATGTGTGGTTGCCTCAACGCCCACTCTCCTTTGTCCTAAGCATCCAATACATCCATGATCAAGCCATGTTCGACATTATAGCTTAGTGGATGTAGTGCTTTATTTTTGTTAATTTATTTTAAGTCATTAAATCAGAAAATTAGGACATGAACTCTTGTATTTAAACGCTTGAAATCATCAATTAAAAGCAGATTGAAGTTTATACCCTAAAAAAAACCGAGTTAATTCTCAAACACTTGAATTGTTCTTGTTTCTTGGATTTGGAAACATTGAGTGATTTGCCTTTGCTTAATTAATCCTAGCTAGGCTAATTTGTGATCTTAGGAACTTTAATTAACTAAGGTTGTGTGACTGTATCCTTAGAAGATTAAAGAAAGCTAAACTATCCCTAGAACACCTAGTCGAAGTTCTTTACTTCTCCTTAGTGTTTGTGTTGTTCGAATTCAACCCTTGTGAGCTTCGAGTGTTACTCCAAGCCTACAACACCTAAACTATCAAATACAGACTTCTCCCGAAACATTTATCAATGACGAAGATTACCCCAGCTTAGTCCCAGATACTACTTCCTTTAAAGACAAATTAACCCTTGGAACAAAACAGACAATGAACCCCTTAGTTAGACAGTATATATCAAATTTCCTGACTATTGCCAACAAACTAAACACAACTCTCAAGTTACTATCCAAGATAAACATGGAGAAATAGAAAGAGGATATGTTACTAATACTCTTCGAAAAACAAATGAGTTAATCGCATTACCAGGTTGTAGTGCAAAGTTAATAAAAGCAGCTTATGATTACGGATTACTCAATTCCGTATACACGCTAATCGAAGAAGAGTTATCCTTAATCCCTAGCCTATACAAGGTAACCAGAAATTATTTACAGATTGCAAAATCCAAATGGATTTTTATCCTGTGTTACACAGCTACTGAGGAAGTTACTTATCAAGAGATAAAACCAGCAATGAGGTTTGTGAAAATAGGATGTACATCTGCGTACATCATTCCTGAAGAAATAAAGGCTCAGCCAGAGATAAACTTTAATGAAGTGCAAGATATCCTTAGTGAAAAACGAGCTATAAAAATCAAAGTTATTTGTGAAGCTCTATGTCATGCTATTGCTACGCCTATATGGATTAATCATAAAGAGATAAATACATTAATAATAACTCAAAGTAGGGAATATAACCACGATCTTTGAAGAAACTATGAAAGCATGGGTATGGAGTCTCTTACATCCAGATGAGCCTCCTCAAATAAGATACATCCCAAACAATTTTATGACAAAAGATACGTTGAAGAAATATTGCAAGTGGATGCAACAAAATACTACACACCGATGGTAGATACAGGAGCAGCAACCACAATTATGAAAGAAAATTGAATACCATAATGGAAGAAATTAGATACACTATTCAGGATAAATGGTTTTAATAATAATAGTAGCAAAATTACCCTTTATCAAACTAATGTACAAATACAAATTTGGAAAAAAATATTAATTATACCTTGATTATATATTGCTTTTGATTAACAGGAAAAGATATAATATTAGGAAATAATTTTCTTAACCAATATAAACCAATTAGCATAGATAAAGATTTTAGCAGGAAAATGCATATAACAGAATTATTAGCAGGAAAATTAATTAGGCCAAGTAATTCTAAACATAGCAGTAGTGCATTTATAGTTAACAACCATTCAGAACAAAAAAGAGGAAAAACAAGAATGGTTATTGATTATATAATTCTAAATGAGAAAACAATTACACACAATTATCCAATACCTAAAAATGAATGGAATGTATTACCGTTTGGATAGAAATACAAGGTTACAATGACTTCTCAAAATTTGATTGTAAACGTGGTTTTCACCAATTAAAATTAATTGAAGAATCTAAACAATTAACAGCATTCAAAGTACCTAATGGATTTTATGAATGGAATTTATAACCATTTGGATATAAAAATGCCCCTGGACGATTCCAAGCATTTATGGATAAATATCTAAATCAATTACAAAATCGTGTAGTATATATTAATGACATACTAATATACTCCAAAACACAAGAAGAACATTATAAATTATTAGAACAATTCATAGAAATAATAAGGAATAGTGGAATAGTCTTAATTTGGGTTTTAGTTATTAATTTGATTAAAGCATCTTTTGTTTCAATATCTTTCCTTCTATGTGCTTCATATAACTAACTGTCATAACCATCTATTTTAGTTTGTAAATTCATGATTCTAAAATCTAAAATAAATTTTCTAATATCTATATTTCTTTTAACGCTTTTTATTTGTGTTTTCATATACTCAGTGAATCTTGTATTTGAGTTTTTCTTATAAACTTTGGTTGAATTGAATCCCTTCATTTATAATATACCTTAATCTGTTAATAATAGTTCTATCATCCTTCATATAAGTATTACTAATACGCCCTATTAGTCTTAAGCTTAAAAGCAAATTGAGTAAGATCACACCTTTTCACCTCACCACATAGGTTTTTACGTATTCTGTCCACAATGACCTTCTCATATTCAACGGCATAAAAGGACTACTACTACCAGTTGACTCTTGGTTTAAAAACATAATTTTCCTAAATCAAGGAGAGCATATTTAAGATAGTATAAGTCGTATATTAAGTTATAGAATTATTATTAGGCATCTCATCATTATTATATACTAAAGGATTGAATTAATACTTAGTTCATAAGAAAGAATTTTACCTTAGCTTCTTCCATACAAGGTAACCAGAATATTTTTGTGAAATCGAAATACATCTCTCTATCTTAAAAGAAAATTATTTAGCATTATTATAAACTAAAGGATTGAATTTATAGGCAATTTTGAAAGCATGGGTATGGAGTCTCCTACATCCAGATGAGCCTCCTCAAATACGATACATCCGAAATTAATAACTAAGCATAAATTCAATCCTTTAGTTATTTATTATTTTCCAAAAGTTGGTATCAGATTACAAACAGAAATTTTGGACTTGGAAGATAAGGAAGAATCCTCTAGCAGTACAACCCAGGCCCCATAAGTTTATCTCGAATTTGGGCCTTTATTTCTTCAAGAATGATGTACGCATATGTACATCCTATTTTCACAAACCTCATGGCTGGTTTTATCTCTTGATAAGTAACTTCCCCGATAGCTGTGTAACGCCGTGCAAAAATCATTTTGGATTTTTGTTTGTATCAGAGCTTGGAGAAGTTAATTTTAGGATTTTAAAGTTAGTAATAATTTATAGAAGTTAATTTCAGATTAATCTTCCATAGTTATGGAAGCAGCTAAGGTAAAATTCTTTCTTATGAACTAAGTATAAATTCAATCCTTTAGTTTAGAATAAAGCTAAGATCCGTAATAATAATTCTATAACTTCATATAGGACTTGTACTATCTTAAATATGCTCTCCTCGATTTCGTAAAATCATGCTTTTAAATCAAGAGACAATTGTTAGTAGTAGTCATTTTATGCCGTTGAATATGAGAAGGCTGTTGTGGACAGAATACGTAAAACCTATGTGGTGAGGTGAAAAGGTGTGATCTTACTTAATTTGCTTTTATGCTTAAGAGTAGTAGGGTGGATTAGTAATACTTATATGAAGGATGATAGAACTATTATTAACATATTAAGGTATATTATAAATGAAGGGATTTAGTTCAACCAAAGTTTATAAGAAAATCTCAAATACAAGATTCACTGCGTATATGAAAACACAAATAAAAAACGCTAAAAGAAATATAGATATTATAAAATTTATTTTAGATTTTCGAATCATGAATTTACAAACTAAAATAGATGGTTATGACAATTATTTATATGAAGCACATAGAAGGAAAGATATTGAAACAAAAGATGCTTTAATCAAATTAATAACTGAAACCCAAATTAAAAAAAATAAACTCTTAGAAATAAAAATAGAACTCAAACATATACAAAATTCGTTATATATATGACAATTAAATCTCAAATTAAAAAGGCTATAAGAAGAGCAAAATTAAAAATAATGATAACAATTTTAGAAGGAAATATTAAAAATTTAGGAAACCGAAAGAAAAGAAGAATGGCAAGAATAAATAAAGAAAAATCATTTTAGATTTTGTAATCTGTAAATAACTTCTGGTTACCTTGTATAGGCTAGGGATTAAGGATAACTCTTCTCCGGTTAGCGTGTATACGGAATTGAGTAATCCGTAATCACAAGCTGCTATTACAACCTGGTAATGCGATTAACACGTTTGTTTTTCGAAGAGGATTAGTAACATATCCTCTTTCTATTTCTCCATGTTTATCTTGGATAGTAACTTGGGGTGCTGTGTTTAGTTTGTTAGCAATCGTCAGGAAATTTGATATATACTGTCTAACTAAGGGGTTAATTGTCTGTTTTGTTCCAAGGGTTAATTTGTCTTTAGAGGAAGTAGTATATGGGACTAAGCTGGGGTAATCTTCGTCATTGATAAATGTTTTGGGAGAAGTCTGTATTTGGTAGTTTAGGAAATCTTTTTTTTGAGAGGGGAATCCATAACTTCTTCATGTAATAGCTTTGCCATTGGCCTGGGATCTTTGGTTAGCACCGTTATCTTTTTCTTGATATCTCGGCCGGTGTCATTATCTTTAAAGCTTTCTCTACATCTTTTCACTAGATCAAGCTCTTGTGATAACTTATTTATCAATAGTTTTTGTTCTTGATTCTCTTGAATCAATTGTTGAACTAACTCTGGAGAGATAATCTACATAATAATTTTCATTAGTTTTTAATATTTCAACTATAAACTCATATTGTTTTATATCAGCTATAATCCTATTTATTTCCTTCCTTGTAATGGAATCTTGTAATTTCTGTGTCAGCCAACACTTAACAGTCCTGTTATCGGTTCTTAATATAAATTTTTTGTAAACAATATAAGGTTCAAACTTTTTAATATTTAACTGCTTTGAGCTCATTTTTATTAATATCCCAATTTGTTTCATTTGCCTTGAATGTTCCTGAATGGTATCTACATATATATTCTTTTTTTTTTCATTATTGTATCCGTATTTCAATACTGCACCATAACCATTATTAATTTCGCTAGCATCGGTTTCTACTATCCACATAAATTTCTTATCTTCATCGGGAAACTTAATTTTGGTAATCTTCTAACTACTTCTTTGATTTTTTTCCAGAATTTTTTGAATCGGTATCAGTCCACCTAAAATCATGAGCTTTTTCAACTTTTTAGTAAGTGGTTCCGTAAATTCGATAATTTTGGAACAAATTCTCGACTTGGTTGACTATTCCTAAGAATTTTTGTAATTCTTTCTTGGTATTAATTTCTTTTTGAAATTCTATGATTTTTGAGCTATACTTTCTTGCATTTTTACTCTTGCTTTATCTATTTCGAATCCTAAAAATTCTATATTTGTTTTAAATATTTCCATTTTCTCTTAACTTAAGACTATTCCACTATTTTCTATTATTTCTATTAATTGTTCTAATAATTTATAATGTTCTTCTTGAGTTTTGAAGTATATTAGTATATCATTAATATATACTACACAATTTGGTAGCTGATTCAGATATTTATCCATAAATGCTTGGAATCTTCGAGGAGCATTTTTATATCCAAAGGGTAATACGTTCTATCCATAGAATCCATTAGGTACTTTGAATGTTGTTAATTGTTTAGAATATTCGGTTAATTTTAATTGGTGAAAACCACTTTTACAATCAAACTTTGAGAAGCAATTATAACCTTGTATTTGTCTCATTTTTAGTATTTTATTAGGTATGGGATAATTGTATGTAATTGTTTTCTCATTTAGAATTCTATAATCAATAACTATTCTTGTTTTTCCTCTTTTCTGTTCTCAATGGTTGTTAACTATAAATGCACTACTGCAATGTTTAGAATTACTTGGCCTAATTAATTTTCCTGCTAATAATTCTGTTATATGCATTTTAAATTCTTCTTCATCTCTTTGTGTATTATTAAAGGGTTTTTGAGATATGATACTATTTTGATCTTTTAATGTAATTTGTATTTCAGTTTTGTGTTTATGCCAATTTGCTAATGGATTTTCATTACATAGTTCTTCTAATTTTATTTTTAAAGGGGTAATTTTATCTAAATATAATATTCCAATATCTATTTTTGCAAAATTGATGTTTTCTTTCTTTGTTTTCATTCTTTGATCTAATTTTTCTTCCGCCTCATTTTTACATTTTTCCCATTCTTGGGATATTCTTTCTCTATTTTTTACTATTTTAGCTTTCAACTTGTGTTTACATGGGGTAAATAATGTAAGAAAATCTTTATCTATGCTAATTGGTTTATATTGGTTAAGGAAATTATTTCATAATATCATATCTTTTCCTGTTAATTCAAAGCAATATACTCGAGGTATAATTAATATTTTGTTCCAAATTTGTATTTGTACATTAGTTTGATAAAGGGTACTTCTGCTACTATTATTATTAAAACCATTTATCCTGAATGGTGTATCAAATTTTTTCCATTTTGGTAAACAATTTTCTTTCATAATTGTGGTTGCTGCTCCTGTATCTACCATCGGTGTGTAGTATCCACTTTTATATCCTTCAAAAATTATTTTTATAAGAATATAAGTTAAATTACTCATTGATTATTCCTGTTTTAAATTGAATTTGGTTACAAGTGTACTCAAAGTAGTCTGATTCTATTTTCCAGGGTTTGACTTTGTTTAAAAATTCTTTTCCTAATATAATTTTGTCACTTAGGCTTACTTCATGTTCGATATTTATATATTGTGTTGCAATTTTTGTTGTAACAATTACTTTTCCTTTAAGTTTTAAATTATTGTACATTATTTTATCTAATAATTTATCTATATAGATTGAATTATTTTCCATATTTACATTTATTTGTGCTTTTAAGTTTTCTCCTTCAATTTGTATTATAATATAATAATCTTGTGACCTTAATTGAATAGGTTGATCATTATCTTTTTATTCTCTAGATCTAGAAAAACTCATTCTTCTTTTTACTATATCTAGTTCTCCATAGCTGGGTTTAGAGATAATTATAATCCTTTATCCATTGGTTATAAAAGCTCCATAAATGGGGTAGCTATAGTTATTGGTCCTAGTTTATTTTTAGTATAATCGGGTGTTGATTAGTTAGTATGTAAGCATTTTAACATTGTCTTGTCATTACTTTAGATTCATTTAGCATCTTTATTCTATCTAGTTTCCAATATAAAACCAATGCCTTTTCTATATTCTTATGAGTTAAGCTTATTGAATAATTTGGTTTAATTATGAACCTTACCTTTTGGTAAATTAGATTTCCTTTAAGTTCAGCTATAATAGCTTTCTCTATAGGTTCTTTAACTCTATCATATGTTAATTCTAATTCCAACAGAGTATCTATTCCTTCTTTAAAACATGCTTTTCTTATTATCTCTGTTGCTGCCAATTCTACAAATCTAAAAGTAATTGGTTTATTTCCTAAAGATCGGTTAATTTTTGCTATTTCTTCGTTTAGCGTTTCTTTTGTTATTAGTGGAACTTTAGTATTACCTTGCACTTGAGTTATATCAATACCGTGTTCTCTATCAGCTATCACTAAATACTCATTCTTATCTTTTTTAAATATTTTATTGATTAAGTTTCTATCAAATATCTTATTTGTTGACAAAGTAAATCCTTCACACTTTAATTGATTATACTTTTGACGATAAAAAATAGCTCTTTGGTTTTTAATTTATGGAGTAATTTCTTCATCGTAATCTACTTCCTGTAATTCTTTATCCATCACTTGTAGTCTCAACGTTATCTTCTTCGCTAATTATTATTTCATCACTTTCTGTTTCATATTGTAGAACATATATTTCTTCTCCTGGCAGTATATTATTTTTCCCTATTTCATATTCAGCTATATGAAATTCAATAAAGTTAATATTTTTATTTACTTTATTTTTACATTCTCTTGCTATATGACCTATTTGTCCACAATTGTAGCACCTACAATTCTTTGGGTTGTTAACATACTTATAAATTTTTCTTTTTATATAATAATTTATGTTCGATTTGTTCTTGTGTCTATATTTTCCATATGGTTTAAACCTTTTATACTTCTAATGCCTAAGCTTTGGTCTTTTATTTCTACGTTTTTTATTTTATCTATAGCATCCAATAGCTTGTTTTCTAAAAGCTTTTAGGTTGTACAATAGTTTTTATACCAAGTTTGTCAAAAAAATATTTGTTCTCCTAAGGTACCGATTTAGGTTCTTTAGAGTATGCTTCTTGAACCATAGTATTTATAGGAATGGGTAATGTTTCAAAGTAAAATTTTCGAAATATAGCTAATTGCTCGCTTGTTTATGTTCCCAATTCATAATAATTCATTTGAAAAGCACAATTGTATCTTTTTAGATCTTCCGGGCACATAGAGCTTATTTCCATATTATATAATTGAGATTTACTATATTCTTTCTTAGCTTCTATATGTTTTAAATCTGCATTTAAATTTCCAAATTCTCTTCTTATAGCAATTTCATATATTTTTCAACATTTCTGTTGACTCTGTCATTTCATGTCCTTCTATCTTAGTACTTCTTATTTCCGTTTTTATCTATAGTTCCTTTGTGAGTTAACCGACCTTTTACCTATTCCTGTGATAGTTCCTTCAATATAATTAGATGCAATATTAATCTGGGATTTTTGCTTCAATTAGTTTTGCATTTATTTTAGCTACCCAATTTTGTATATCTTAATCAACATTTTCTGAACAATCTAAATTTAAGGTCTCTCCTACTTGAATATCTTTTGGTATATATTTATCTTCTATTTTGCTTCTATACTTCCATATATGTTCATTATTTCTATTGTTACTACTATAATTTATTTTTCTTAATATAGGTTTATAATGTATACTAGTCTTCATGTAATAATAATCGTCATCTTCTATAAGTACATTAAGATCTTTTTGTTTTTCCGTCATAAATTCGGATTCCGAGTATTTTGAGTAACTATATTCTTGACTAGATTGGTCCGATTTGAAATCTTCATTGTTTTCTTGATACGAAATCGTTGCTAATTCCGAAATTCTACTAAGTACTAATCTCAATCACAACAAGGGAGCGATTTCACGGTTTAAAGATTAGTACTAGTTTAATTATGTTGAGCAACGAAGGAAAGGAAGTTAATTAAGCTACTTAGTTTAATTAACGTTTTGTAATTTACGGTTTTGTAAAACGGAATATTTTGTTTGGCGTAAGTTGTATT
This sequence comes from Beta lomatogona, assembly GCA_947646795.1. NCBI lineage: Eukaryota > Viridiplantae > Streptophyta > Magnoliopsida > Caryophyllales > Amaranthaceae > Beta > Beta lomatogona. The sequence continues at coordinate 137,098 of CANSNZ010001021.1, forward strand.
TTGGAACGTATCATGCATGGGGACGTGAATTACACAAGGGACGTGTAAGGGGGACTCTTGGAGGTGAAACGAACACAACTCAACTAAGAATAGTGTTTAGGATAGAATTGAACACAAGCTAAAAGAATCACTCTTAAAGCTAGTAATTCGGTTTTTAGTTAAGGAAGTGAATCACTCTCGACCTTAAAACTAAAAGGATTTTAATTAACAAAATAAGTGAATCACTCTCAAATCTTGTTAATTGGGTTTGAACTCTTGTAGTTTTACCTCCCAAGAAATTCGTGCAAATTAGAGTTAAAAACACTCGGTTCTTAATCTTTAAACTCAACGGTTTATAACAATGTTTTTCAACAACCAAATCTAATCTTCATTCATAATCAAGATTACATACTTATAGTACAAGAGTTAAAAGCTTAAAACACCAGCTATTACATCTAATACACTAAAGAGATTTAAACAAAGCATTTAAAGTACAAAATATCTTCTAAGGCTCGCCGAAATCAGCACCTCTATTCTCCTAGCCTTTTGCTCCTATTGGATGCTTTAAAATGACTGCAAACCAATGCAAAGATTACCTATACTTGAAGTAACTTCCTTCCATGTGTGAATCATCATCATTGTTGCCTAAAATGTGGCTGCCCAAATCAGAAGAAAGGAAGGACAAAAAACGCCGCAATGCAGCCCCTTTTCTTTCCTCCATTCATGTCCTTTCCTCCTTGCTTAGGAAAGGTTGTAATTGGACCCCTTGCTGTAGGCTTCTTGGTAAGCATGAATAAGCAAGGTGCTTCACCTACTAGCTTCATTAGATCATCCATTGCATCACAAAAACCATCATGAAAACCGTAGCTTCTAACAAAAATGATTGATTTTTCTTTCTTTGGTGCTAAGTGATTTCAAAGCATGTTTAGTGAGAGTTAAGCATGTTTAAGACTAAACTAACACTAACTAATATTAAGCACCTCAAGCACACACCTCCCCAACACCCATGGGCAGTTGCTAGCTTACTTAGCTTCTCTTCCATTATTGCTTAGCATGATTACGTTAGTACTAATCTTTAGGCCATGAATCTCTCCTTTGTTGTGATTGAGATTAGTACTTAGTAATACCTCTTGATTTGCAATCGATTTCGTATCATCCTCTCCTTCTTCAAAAGGAATTGTCCTCAATTCTTGTACATCTTCATCTTCTAAGTAGGGGGACAAATCACCTATATTGAAGGTTCGTTGCCACGCCATATTCTCCGGGAAGGTCTATTTTGTAAGCATTGTCTCCACAACGTTCAAGGACTTTGAAAGGTCCTTCAGCTCGAGGCATGAGTTTATGCTTCCTTTTGCTTGGAAATCTTTCCTTCCTTAAGTGAATCCACACCAAATCTCCCGGAGCAAACACTCTTGGTTTTCGGCTTTTGTTGGCTTTCTTCTTGTATATCTCATTTGCTTTCTCTATGTTGGTGCGTATTTCTTTGTGAATCTTCACCATTATTTCAGCTTGTTGCCTAGCATCTCCATGGACATAAGAATCCTTGGGTAATGAAATAAGATCAATAGGTACATAAGGATTTACCCCATATACCACTTCGAATGGTGAATGTTTCGTTGCAAAAGTTGGAGTTCGTTGTAAGCAAACTCCGCATGACATAGCTTCGACATCCCAATCTTTTCCGGTTTTGCTCACTAAGCCCCCTTAACAAGGTGCCTAGAGTTCGGTTGGTCACTTCAGTTTGACCATCTGTTTGGGGGTGATGTGAAGTACTAAACAGCAACTTAGTACCCATCATTCTCCATAGGGACCTCCAAAAGTGACTCAAAAACTTACTATCTCGATCCGAGACAATAGTTCTTGGTACTCCATGTAAACGAACAATTTCCCTGAAATACAAACAAGAAACGTTAATAGCATCTTCTGTTTTATGGCAAGGCACGAAGTGTGCCATTTTTGAGAAACGATCCACCACCACCATGACCGAATCTTTCCCTCTTTGCGTTCTAGGAAGTGCCACAATGAAATCCATACTAATGTCCTCCCATGGCCTCTCCTGGTCTGGTAAAGGAGTGTACAACCCTTTATGAAACGTGCTCTTAGCTCTTTGACAAACACCGCAACGAGCCAAAAACAGCGTGCACTTCTTTAATCATATGTGGCCATGAAAATGTTCCTGTAATAACCCCATGGTTTTGCTAATGCCAAAATGGCCAGCCAAACCACCTCCATGAGCTTCTCCTAATCAAGCAAATCCCTGAATGGACACTTAGGAACACAAAGTTTGTTCCCTTTGAATAAGAACCCCTCCATCTCGATGATAATGGTCTTTCGGACCATTTTTAGTAGCCACGAACAGGTCACGTGTCTCATCATCAAGAACATAGAACTCTTTAATCAATTCAAAACCAAGCACCTTGGAGTCTATTACATTCGGTAATACGTGCCTCCGAGATAAAGCATCTGCCACAATGTTAGATTTTCCAGCTTTGTACTTAGCAACAAAATTGAAAGATTGTAAGAATTCTACCCATTTAGCATGACGAGCACTAAGCTTATGTTGTCCATGAATGTATTTTAATGATTCATGATCGAATGAAGAACAAAAGCTTGTGGTCGCAGATAGTGACTCCAATGATTAAGAGCTCTAACCATAGCATAAAACTCTTTATCATAGGTGGAATAATTCAATTTAGCATGATTAAGCTTCTCACTAAAATAAGCAATAGGCTTGCCACATTGAATCAAAAACAGCTCCAATACTCGTTCCACTTGCGTCACACTCAACTTCAAATGGTTTAGTGAAATCAGGTAAAGCTAGGATAGGCGTTTTACACATTTTCTCTTTTACAAGTTCAAACGCCTTTTGAGCTGCGTCACTCCATGCAAATTTTCCATGTTTAGTGCATTCGGTTATAGGAGCTAATAAAGTGCTGAAATTATTTATAAATCTCCTATAAAATGAAGCTAAACCATGAAAAGATCTCACCTCGGTGATAGTTGTAGGAACCGGCCAAGAAGAAATCGCCTCTACTTTGGATGGATCCACTTTCACACCCTCATCGAAATGATGAAGCCAAGAAAACCAATCTCTCTTTGCATAAACGTGCACTTTTCAAGCTTGCCGTGCGGTTGTTGCTCCTTTAAGACTTTGAACAATTGTTGCAAATGATTTAAATGATCATCCTTGTTAGAACCGTAAACAAGAATATCATCCAAATATACAACCACGAACTTTCCCAAAAATGGCCTAAGTACTTCATTCATCAATCTCATAAACGTACTAGGGGCAATTGTGAGACCAAATGGCATAACCAGCCATTCATACAACCCATACTTCGTTTTGAAAGCCGTCTTCCGCTCATCTCCCTCTCTCATGCATATTTGGTGATATCCACTCCTCAAATCAACTTTCGAAAACACTTTGGACCCACTCAATTCATCTAGCATGTCATCTAATCTAGGGATAGGAAATCCGTATTTTATGGTTATGTTATTCACAAAGACGGCTATCAATACACATCCTCCAAGTTCCGTCTTTTTTGGCACAAGTAAAGCCGGAAAGCACATGGACTTTTACTCTCCCTCACGTAGCCTTTCTTCATCAACTCACCGATTTGGCTTTGTAATTCTTCACTTTCCTTAGGATTACATCTATAGGAAGGTTTATTTGGAATTGGTGCTCCGGGAATGAGATCAATTTGGTGCTCAATTCCACGGTTAGGGGGTAGGCCAGGTGGTAGGTCGCTAGGAAACACATCTCCAAACTCCTCTAACAACTCCCTCAAGTCCGAATCTTCAACCTCCACTCCCTCGTTCACCTCCTTAGCAACCGGAATGTATACAACCTGATTAGCTCCCAACTCCCTCTCGAATCCTTTTCTTCCTAAAAACACACTTCCACACACTAGGTTTTCTTTTGGTTTGGGCTTTGTGTTTCGGATTTTTGAAGGGGGTAATGGTAGTAAGGTTTTGATTTTGCCATCCTTATTCACCTTATACACATTAGTAGAACCATCATGAATAACTTGTCGATCAAATTGCCAAGGTCTACCAAGTAATACGTGACAAGCAATCATAGGGATTACATCACATAGAATTTCATCTTCATAATTTCCAATTGACAACGTAACTAAAACTCTATTTTTCACCCTCACTTCACTATTATCATCTAACCATTTCAGTTTATAAGGATGTGGATGTTTAGTAGTAGGTAATGCTAACTTCTCTACAAGTTCAGTTGAAGCTACATTAGTACAACTACCCCCATCTATGATTAACGTGCATAGCTTCTTATTCACTAAGCATTTCGAATGAAAAATGGTTTCTCTTTGTTCCTCATTTTTTGCCACGACACTACAATATAAGGACCTCCTAAGAACCAACATTTCACCTTCCATTTCCGGATTACACACGTCCTCCTCCTCACTTTCACTTTTATCATGTTCTATCTCCAAAAGAGATTCTTTTTCCAACTCGTCTATCTCCTCTATATCCCTTATAGTCATGATTCTTTTAGTAGGACAATTAGCTTGGAAATGACCATAACCTTGACACTTAAAACATTTCACTTTCAAAGTTTTATCATCTGAAACTTTCTCCTTATCTTTCTTAGTGAAATCTGGTTTTTTGTTCTTATCAAAGTTACTAGTACTAGAATTAGCTTTAAAAGTACTAAATGGCTTTGAATAAGACTTACTTGTAACTGCTTTCTTCTTTTGGCTATCGATTTTGAGAGCCACTTTGCAAGCTTCATCGAAAGTAAGGTATGGATACACCTCGACTTTCTCTCGTACATCTTCGTTTAGGCCTCCTAAGAACCGGCCTAGTTTTTGCTCCTCCATCTCTTCTATTTCACAAACAATGGAAAGCTTCTCAAATTCCTTGATGTACTCTTCCATGGACATGGCGCCTTGCTTGAGGGTAGACCATCTAACGTATCGATTTTGCTTGTAGTTAGTTGGAACAAAACGCTTCCTCAATTGCTTCTTCAATTTCTCCCATGTAGCAATCTTGGATTGGTTCTCCTTCACCCTTTGTCTCTTCATACCTTCTAACCAAATGGATGCATATTTGGTTAACTTCAAAACAGCTACCTTGTACTTCATCTCATTCGGAGTGTCTTTGTATTCAAAGAAACGTTCTAAAGACCGTTTCCATTCAAAATACACTTCTGGATCACTAGTTCCATCAAATTCATGAACTTCAATCTTTAACCCTCTATCATCAGCCTTAGAACTCCTCTCTTCCTCATTAGATTTCTTTTTGAACATTTCTAAGGTTAATTGGGTCATCATCTCTTGTAATGCTTCGTTTTGCCTAGCTAGTGCTTCTAACATGGCGTCTCTCCTAGCATTATCACTTATCTCGTCTCCCATTTCAGAACTGAGCTTTGATACCACTTGAAATGAACACAACTCAACTAAGAATAGTGTTTAGGATAGAATTGAACACAAGCTAAAAGAATCACTGTTAAAGCTAGTAATTCGGTTTTTAGTTAAGGAAGTGAATCACTCTCGACCTTAAAACTAAAAGGATTTTAATTAACAAAATAAGTGAATCACTCTCAAATCTTGTTAATTGGGTTTGAACTCTTGTAGTTTTACCTCCCAAGAAATTCGTGCAAATTAGAGTTAAAAACACTCGGTTCTTAATCTTTAAACTCAACGGTTTATAGCAATGTTTTTCAACAACCAAATCTAATCTTCATTCATAATCAAGATTACATACTTATAGTACAAGAGTTAAAAGCTTAAAACACCAGCTATTACATCTAATACACTAAAGAGATTTAAACAAAGCATTTAAAGTACAAAATATCTTCTAAGGCTAGCCGAAATCAGCACCTCTATTCTCCTAGCCTTTTGCTCCTATTGGATGCTTTAAAATGGCTGCAAACCAATGCAAAGATTACCTATACTTGAAGTAGCTTCCTTCCATGTGTGAATCATCATCATTGTTGCCTAAAATGTGGCTACCCAAATCGAGAAGAAAGGAAGGACAGAAAACGCCGCAATGCAGCCCCTTTTTCTTTCCTCCATTCATGTCCTTTCCTCCTTGCTTAGGAAAGGTTGTAATTGGACCCCTTGCTGTAGGCTTCTTGGTAAGCATGAATAAGCAAGGTGCTTCACCTACTAGCTTCATTAGATCATCCATTGCATCACAAAAACCATCATGAAAACCGTAGCTTCTAACAAAAATGACTGATTTTTCTTTCTTTGGTGCTAAGTGATTTCAAAGCATGTTTAGTGAGAGTTAAGCATGTTTAAGACTAAACTAACACTAACTAATATTAAGTACCTCAAGCACACACCTCCCCAACACCCATGGGCAGCTGCTAGCTTACTTAGCTTCTCTTCCATTATTGCTTAGCATGATTACGTTAGTACTAATCTTTAGGCCATGAATCTCTCCTTTGTTGTGATTGAGATTAGTACTTAGTAATACCTCTTGATTTGCAACTGATTTCGTATCAGGAGGTCTCTTGAGCTTTGCTTGCAAGCTAAGGGAAGCTTCCCACTTGCTTGAAGAAAACCGCCAACCATTAAGTCAACAAAGCACACAAAACACTATTGCAGCACTATTCCCCCATCCCATCTTGTTGGATCGCCTAGCTTTAAGGGATATTTGTGTTTAAATTGCTTTGTTTAATTACTTTGGTGCTTAGATATTTATGGCTGATATTTTAAGCCTTCTTTATCTTGTACTTGATATATGCAATGAATCAAGAAAGGAAAAGCAGATTAGTTTTGAACTTAAACTTTGTGTTTATTCGAACTTTTGGAGATTGAAACATCCGAAATTTCTCTTGTGATTAAGAAATGATCTTAATTTCGAAACCCTTGAGTTAAGTGAGTTAAACTTAATTTAAGAGAGAGTTAATATAATTAGTGAGTTTAAACTAATTAAATCCACTCTCAAAAACCCTCCTAAATCAGTTTCTAAGTGAGATAAACTTCAAAACCGATTTAGAATCCTTAAGTAGAAATAAGTGAGTGAAGCTTATCAAGCTTAAGTTATATTTTCATACACATTTTCGCATCAAGTGGTATCAAGAGCTCAGTTCTGAAATGGACGACCAGAATGCTAGGAGAGATGCTATGCTAGAAGCACTAGCTAAGCAAAACGAGGCATTACAGGACATGGTAGCAAAGATCACCTTAGAAATGTTCAAGAAGAAACCCAATGAGGAAGAAAGGAGTTCTAAGGCTGATGATAAGGGTTTGAAAATTTAAGTTCCAGATTTTGATGGAGCTAGTGATCCGGAATTATACATTGAATGGGAACGTTCTTTGGAGCGTTTTTTTGATTACAAAGATACTCCGGATGAGAAGAAATACAAGGTTGCTGTTTTGAAGCTAACCAAATATGCATCCATTTGGTTAGAAGGCTTGAAGAGGCAAAGGGTGAAGGAGAACAAATCCAAGATTGCTACTTGGGAGAAATTGAAGAAGCAATTGAGCAAGCGTTTTGTTCCAACTAACTACAAGCAAAATCAGTATGTTAGATGGTCCACACTCAAACAAGGCACCACGTCCATGGATGAGTACATCAAGGAATTCGAAAAGCTTTCCATTGTTTGTGAAATAGAAGAAATGGAGGAGCAAAAATTGGGCAGATTCTTGGGAGGCCTAAATGAGGATGTGCGTGGGAAAGTGGAGGTGTACCCATACCTTTCTTTCGACGAGGCTTGCAAAGTGGCTCTCAAAATCGACAGCCAAAAGAAGAAAGCCACAACAAGTAAGTCTTATTCAAAGCCATTTAGTACTTTTTAAAGCTAATACTAGTACTAGTAACTTTGATAAGAACAAAAATCAGATGTCATTCCGAGAGATAAGGAGAAAGTTGTAGATGATAAAGCCTTCAAAGTGAAATGTTTTAAGTGTCAAGGTTATGGTCATTACCAATCGACTTGTCCTACTAAAAGAGTCATGACTATAAGGGACATAGAGGAGATATACGAATTGGAAAAAAAAAATATCTCTTAGATTTGCAACATGATAAAACTGATTTAGGAAACGAAAGTGATAATCCATAAATGGAGGGTGAAATGTTGGTTCTTAGGAGGTCCTTGTACTCTAATGTCGTGACTGAAAATGAGGAACAAAGAGAAACTATTTTTCATTCGAAATGCTTTGTGAATAAGAAGCTACGCACGTTAATCATTGACGATGGTAGTTGTACTAATGTAGCTTCAACTGAACTTGTAGAGAAGTTAGCATTGCCTACTACTAAACATCCACATCCTTATAAACTGAAATGGTTAAATGATGATAGTGAAGTAAGGGTGAAGAATAGAGTTTTAATCACGTTTTCCATTGGAAATTACGAAGATGAAATTCTATGTGAAGTGATTCCTATGACTGCATGCCATATTCTACTTGGTAGACCGTGGCAATTTGATCGAAAAGTAATACAGGATGGTTGTTCGAATGTGTATAAAGTAAACAAGAATGGCAAAACCAAAACCTTATTCCCTTCAAAAATCCGAGACACACCACCTAAGCCAAAAAAGAACCTCGTGTGTGGTAGTGTGTTTTTAGGGAGAAAAAGATTCGAGAGGGAGTTGGGAACAAATCAGGTCGTGTATGTTCTAGTTGCTAAGGAGGTGAACGAGGGAATGGAAGTTGAAGATTCGAATTTGAGGGAGTTATTGGAGGGATTTGGAGACGTGTTTCCTAATGACCTACCAAATGGCCTACCCCCTAAACGTGAAATTGAGCATCAAATTGATCTCATTCCCGGAGCACCACTTCCAAATAAACCTTCCTATAGATGCAATCCCAAAGAAAGTGAGGAGTTACAAAGCCAAATCAGTGAATTGATGGAGAAAGGCTACGTGAGGGAAAGTAAGAGTCCATGTGCTGTTCCGGCTTTACTTGTGCCAAAAAAAGACGGAACATGGAGGATGTGTATTGATAGCCGTGCTGTGAACAATATAACCATCAAATACCGATTTCCATCCCTAGGTTAGATGACATGTTAGATGAGTTGAGTGGATCCAATTTGTTTTCGAAGATTGATTTAAGAAGTGGATACCACCAAATATGCATGAGAGAGGGAGATGAGTGGAAGACGGCTTTCAAAACGAAGTATGGGTTGTATGAATGGCTGGTTATGCCGTTTGGTCTCACAAATGCCCCTAGTACGTTCATGAGATTGATGAATGAAATACTTAGGCCGTTTTTGGGAAAGTTCGTGGTTGTGTACTTGGATGATATTCTTGACTATAGTTCTAACAAGGAGGATCATTTGAGTCATTTGCAACAATTGTTCGAAGTTATAAGGGAGCACAAATTGTACGGGAAACTTGAGAAGTGCACGTTTATGCAAAAGATTGGCTTCCTTGGTTTCGTCATTGCTGATGAAGGTGTGAAAGTGGATCCTTCCAAAGTAGAAGCGATCTCTTCTTGGCCGGTTCCCACAACTATCACCGAGGTGAGATCTTTTCATGGTTTAGCGTCATTTTATAGGAAATTTATAAATAATTTCAGCACGTTATTGGCTCCTATAACTGAATGCACTAAACATGGGAAATTTGCATGGAGTGACGCAGCTCAAAAGGCGTTTGAACTTGTAAAGGAGAAAATGTGTGACACGCCTATTTTAGCTTTACCTGATTTCACTAAACCATTTGAAGTTGAGTGTGATGCAAGTGGAACGGGTATTGGGGCTGTTTTAATTCAATGTGGCAAACCAATTGCTTATTTTAGCGAGAAACTAAATCAGGCCAAATTGAATTATTCCACGTATGATAAGGAGTTTTACGCCATGGTTAGAGCTCTTAATCATTGGAGTCACTATTTGCGACCACAAGCTTTTGTTCTCCAACATAAGCTTAGTGCTCGTCATGCTAAATGGGTAGAATTCTTACAATCTTTCAATTTTGTTGCCAAGTACAAGGCCGGAAAAGCCAACATTGTAGCCGATGCTTTATCTCGGAGACACGTATTGCTTAACATGGTGTATTCCAAGGTACTTGGTTTAGAATTGATTAAGGAATTCTATGTTCTTGATGAGGAGACACATGACCTGTTCGTGGCTACTAAAGATGGTCCAAAAGACCATTATCATCAAATGGAGGGGTTTTTGTTCAAGGGGAACAAACTTTGTGTTCCTAAATGTCCCGTTCGGGATTTGCTAATAAGAGAAGCTCATGGAGGTGGGTTGGCTGGCCATTTTGGCATTAGCAAGACAATGGAGTTGTTACAAGAACATTTCTCATGGCCTCATGTGATCAAAGAAGTGCACGCTGTTTTGGCTCGTTGTGGTGTTTGTCAAAGGGCTAAAAGCACGTTCCATAAGGGGTTGTTCACTCCTTTACCAAGACCTGAGAGACCATGGGAGGATGTTAGTATGGATTTCATTGTGGCTCTTCCTCGGACACAAAGAGGGAAAGATTCGGTCATGGTGGTGGTGGACCGTTTCTCAAAATGGCACACTTCGTGCCTTGTCATAAAACGGAAGATGCTATTAATGTTTCTTGTTTATATTTCAGGGAAATTGTTCGCTTGCATGGAGTGCCAAGAACTATTGTCTCGGATCGAGATGGTAAGTTTTTGAGTCATTTTTGGAGGTCCCTGTGGAGGATGATGGGTACTAAGTTGCTGTTTAGTACTTCACATCACCCCCAAACAGATGGTCAAACCGAAGTGACCAATCGAACTCTAGGCACCTTGTTAAGGGGCTTAGTGAGCAAGATGGGAAAGGATTGGGATGTCAAGCTATGCCATGCGGAGTTTGCTTACAATAGAACTCCAACTTTTGCAACAAAACATTCACCGTTCGAAGTGGTATATGGGGTAAATCCGTATGTACCTATTGATCTCATTTCGTTGCCTAAAGACTCTTATGTCCACGGAGATGCTTGGCAACAAGCTGAAACAATGGTGAAGGTTCGCAAAGAAATACGCACCAACATCGAGAAGGCAAATGAGTGGTACAAGAAGAAAGCAAACAAAAGTCGAAAACCGAGGTTGTTTGCTCCCCGGAGATTTGGTGTGGATTCACTTGAGGAAGGAGAGGTTTCCAAGTAAAAGAAAGCATAAACTCATGCCCCGAAGTGAAGGACCTTTCAAGGTTCTTGAACGATATGGAGACAATGCTTACAAGATAGACCTTCCCGGAGACTATGGCGTGGCAGCAACATTCAACGTAGGGGACTTATCCCCCTACTTAGAAGATGAAGATGTGCAAGAATTGAGGACAATTCCTTTCGATGAAGGAGGAGAGGATGATACGAAATCGTTGCTAATTCCGAAATTCTACTAAGTACTAATCTCAATCACAACAAGGGAGAAATTCACGGTTTAAAGATTAGTACTAGTTTAATTATGTTGAGCAACGAAGGAAAGGAAGTTAATTAAGCTACTTAGTTTAATTAACGTTTTTGTAATTTACGGTTTTTGTAAAAACAGAATTTATTTTGTTTAGCGTAAGTTGTATTTTGGAACGTATCATGCATGGGGACGTGAATTACACAAGGGACGTGTAAGGGGAACTCTTGGAGGTCTCTTGAGTTTTGCTTGCAAGCTAAGGGAAGCTTCCCACTTGCTTGAAGAAAACCACCCACACAAAGCACACAAAACATTTGCAAAGCACTATTCCCCCATCCCATCTTGTTGGATCGCCTAGCTTTAAGGGATATTTGTGTTTAAATTGCTTTGTTTAATTACTTTGGTGCTTAGATATTTATGGCTGATATTTTAAGCCTTCTTTAACTTGTACTTGATATATGCAATGAATCAAGAAAGGAAAAGCATATTAGTTTTGAACTTAAACTTTGTGTTTATTCGAACTTTTTGAGATTGAAACATCCGAAATTTCTCTTGTGATTAAGAAGTGATCTTAATTTCAAAACCCTTGAGTTAAGTGAGTTAAACTTAATTTAAGAGAGAGTTAATATAATTAGTGAGTTTAAACTAATTAAATCCGCTCTCAAAAACCCTCCTAAATCAGTTTCTAAGTGAGATAAATTTTAAAACCGATTTAGAATCCTTATGTAGAAATAAGTGAGTGAAGCTTATCAAGCTTAAGTTATATTTTCATATACGTTTTCTTTTTTTATCTTTTATTAAATATAATCTTCCTTTCATAATTTCTACAAATTATCTATTATGATTTGTTTTATATATTTGAAATGGACCATCATTATATCTTATTATTTCTTCATCAATAATTTTTTCATCTTTATTCATTATTCTAGTTGTTTATGACTCTCTTATAGTCTACTTCTATTCTTTTCTTGAAAAGTAATTCGGGAAATAACCGATAATCTCATAACCCTGTTCTTCGAATTCTAGTCGAACTTTTGTATTGCTAGCCTCAGTCTTGCTATCCTTTAATAATTGTATAATTAATAATATGTTTGTATTTATTATCTTTAGGTTATTTACTAGATTACCTTCTTGCTCTAATTTACTCATATGTATAAGATTCATTTATTTTTCTTATATTCATTATGATCATTGTGTGCTTTTCTAGCTATATCTTCCTGTTCTTTTATTTGTATATTTAACATTTCTATTTAGTTGTCTAAGTTTTTTAATTTTTCTTCAACATTATTGTCCTTTGTTAGTTTTGCTTTTTCTGCTATCCTTTCTTTATTTATTCTAGCCATTCTTCTTTTATTTCGGTTTCCCAAGTTTTAATATATTCTTCTAAAATTGTTATCATTATCTTTAATCCTGCTCTTCTTATAGCCTTTTTAATTTGCGATTTTATTGTCATATATAACAAATTTTGTATATGTTTGAATTCTATTTTTCTTTTTAAGAGTTTATTTTTCTTAATTTGGGTTTTAGTTATTAATTTGATTAAAGGATCTTTTGTTTCAATATCTTTCCTTCTATGTGCTTCATATAAATAATTTTCATAACCATCTATTTTAGTTTGTAAATTCATGATTCGAAAATCTAAAATAAATTTATATTATCTATATTTCTTTTAACGTTTCTCATTTGTGTTTTCATATAGGCAGTAAATCTTGTATTTGAGATTTTCTTATAAATTTGGTTGAACTCAATCCGCTTCATTTATAATATACCTCAATACTGTTAATAATAGTTCTATCATCCTTCGTATAAGTATGACTAATCCGCCCTTCAACTCTTAAGCTTAAAAGTAAATTAAGTAAGATCACACCTTTTCACCTCACCACATAGGTTTTACGTATTCTATCCACAATGGCCTTCTCATATTCAACATCATAAAAGGACTACTTATTTCTGTTTTATCTATTGTTCCTATGTGAGTTAACCAGTTTTTAACTATTCCTGTAATAGTTCCTTCAATATAATTAGATGCAATATTAATCGGGATTTTTTGCTTCAATTAATTTTGCATTTATTTTAGCTACCCAATTTTGTATATCTAAATCAACATTTTCCGAACAATGTAAATTTAAGGTCTCTCCTACTTGAATATCTTTTGGTATATAGTTATCTTCTATTTTGCTTCGATACTTCCATATATGTTCATTATTTCTATTATTACTACCATAATTTATTTTTCATAATATAGGTTTATAGTGTCTACTAGTCTTCATGTAATAATAATCGTCATCTTCCATGAGTACATTAAGATCTTTTTCTTTTTCTATCATAAATTCGATTCCGAATATTTTGAGTAACTAAATTCTTGACTAGATTGGTCCGAATTAAAATCTTTATTTTTTCTTCTATATTATTGACTTCAAGTCTTTCTACTCCACTATTGTTTCTATAGTATTATTCATTATTGTTTCGTCATCCGATTCTTGAATTTATGATATTTCACTTTTTTCTTTTACATTCAATATAAGTTGTTCTCCTATTTTGTCAAATATGTTATTATACTCTATTTTAAACATTTTTGTATTTCATCGTTAAAATTATGTTCTACTCTATAAACTTGTCTAATATTTGTTTAGTATTATGATGTATAATTTTTATTGATTCTTCTATTTTCCCGATTCATTCATCATATCTTCTCTCTAATTTATCTAATTTTTTATATATGTCATTTATTGTTTTGTTTTCTTGATTGTTACTTTCTATGTTTGTTATTTCTACTAAATCCCTTTCGTTAGGTAATCTTCTTTCTCTTTCAAATTCATTTTCTAATATCATTCCTTTTCTATCTTTTATTAAATATGATCTTCCTTTCATAATTTCGCAAATTGTCTATTGTGATTTGTTTTATATATTTGAAATGGAAAATCATTATATCTTATTATTTCTTCATCAATAATTTTCTCATCTTTATTGATTATTCTAGTTGTTTAATGACTCTCTTATATTCTACTTCTAGTCTTTTCTTTTAAAGTAATTCGAGAAATAACTGAGAGTATTCTTTAAATATATTTTTATCGATAATCTCATAACCCTGTTCTTCTAATTCTAGTGGAACTCTTGTATTGCTAGACTCTGTCTTGCTATCCTTTAATAATTGTATAATTAATAATATGTTTGTATTTATTATCTTTAGGTTATTTACTAGATTACCTTCTTGCTCTAATTCACTCATATGTATAAGATTGATTTATTTTTCTTATATTCACTATAATCTTTACGTGCTTTTACTAGCTATATCTTCCTGTTCTTTTATTTGTATATTTAACATTTCTTTCGGGTTGTCTAAGTCTTTTAATTTTTCTTCAACATTATTGTCCTTTGTTAGTTTTGCTTTTTCGCCATCATTTCTTTATTTATTCTAGCCATTCTTCTTTTATTTCGGTTTCCTAAGTTTTTAATATCTGCTTCTAAAATTGTTATCATAATTTATAATTTTGCTCTTCTTATAGCCTTATTAATTTGAGATTTAATTATCATATATATAACAAATTTTGTATATCTTTGACTTCTATTTTTCTTCCTAAGAGTTTATTTTTTTAATTTGGGTTTCAATTACTAATTTGATTAAAGCATCTTTTGTTTCAATATCTTTTCTTCTATGTGCTTCATATAAATAATTGTCATAATGATGCATGGCTCGTGCAAAGATTACTTCATCGACTATCTTAATTTGCTTTCGTAGAAATGTTACATGGTTTTACTTTACTCTTAAAGTAGAGGTTTTACATGTGACAAAAAAATATGTCATTTTATTTTGTTAGTTAAGTTAGTTGAGTTGTTTTTAATTAAAGTTCAGTTGTAATAAGGTCCGAAAATGTTAGATTATTTCGGTGCTTTAGAGTCTTGGTTGTCATGGTTGTATTTTTAGGAAAGTTCCCTTAAGTTGGAAGATTAGGAGTGGCGTGCAAAGGGGAAGATTGTGGCCGTGTGATTCTTGATGTAATTAAGGAAAGTATTGCATATCTTTCCTTAAGTTTTTGTTTCCTTAAATTTAGCTAGAATCTAGGCTCGAATTAAGGGAGGAAACTTTCCTAAATTACTACTAGTTGGGCGTGTGATGTAGAGTCTTGGAGGGCAAGGAATTCTTGCTTCTCTTAGCCTTATTAATAGGCGCCCAAACATAATAAAGAAAATCAGATTTGTGTGAATTGATCATTGAGTTATTCGAATGCTTGTGCATTGAGTATTTGGTCGTCGTACCAAGAACATACAAATCGAGGTTTGTGTGCATCTCCTAATCGAGGTTGGTGAGAGATCCTCTAGTTCTCGAGGGAACAAGAGCCTATCTTTGTTTATTTTACTTCTTATTTCTCAATTTGTCAATCATAAAACACCATAAAAACGTCACTTAGATTCTAGGGTATACATTGTGAATTTTCGGACTTCAAATTCATATCAGTTTGGTATCGAGCAGTGTGGTTGTGGAGGCGCGTGAAGGAGCGTGCTTACTTGGATTTGGCTGAAATTTTGTGTGGTCACAGTAGACATCTTGATGTTCGTTGTGTCAAAATATCGTGTTGATCCGATCAGTAACGAAGTCACAGCAACTATAAACATTTACGTAAACTTTCTGGCAGATTCAATCAGTTCTAAGGTAAACTTTAGGAAACTCGTTCTCCTAGCATATAACGAATTTTTGAGAGTTTCTTGGCTTAAAATTGGACTACTTTTTGTCTAGTTTAAGACTGGAAAGTTTCATAATTTTGAAAGAATTTTTTCTATTTAGTCGAACAAGTTTTTGATAATTGGGCAAAACCGAACTAATCCGAACCAGTTTTTGATGAATTGAAACCGCAAAACAATTGGTTGCGTATTTGTTGATGAAATTTTGGTCGAGTGTTCCAAACACGTTGCCTCGTCAATGGTAAAACTTTTTCGGTTATTGTTGATAGTGGTTCATGTACTAACGTATGTCTTGTTTCTATGGTGAATGATGCACGATTGCCTACTCAACCACATCCTAAACCATACAAGTTGAGTTGGTTGGATGCTTTGCTAGTGGTGTGTGGGTTAATAAACAAGCCCTTGTCTCTTTTCGAATTGGAGGATACATGGACAGATTGTGGTGTGATGTGGTACCAATGACGGCTTGTTCTTTACTTCTTGGGCGTCCATGGCGAGTGGGATAGGAGTGTGATTCACCATGGAAGGGACAACATATGTTCGGTTCTTATGAATGGGGAAAGAATTGGCTTGAAACCACTACCACCTAAGCATGTTCCTATGATCAGTGAGGAGAGTGTTGGGGATGTGTTGCCTACGTCCTTAGATGTCTGCTCCTAAGGGTGCTCATACTTGTTTAAGCTCATGTAGGAATGAAGTGCTAGAAGTACCGACAACAAAGAAGGAGAGGCGCAACAACTTGCTGCATATGCGCCATGCTACTAGCTTGGATGTTGGAGACTATGTTTGGCTTTCGTTGGCTGCACAAAAGCTCCACATTAATCATAAGCATGATGAACCAATGGATGAGGGGCCATTTGAAGTTGTTAACAAACTTGGGCATGAAACGTATAAGGTGTTGCTAGGAAATGGAATTTGTGCTACATTGGGTGCAAATGACCTTGTTCCTTGCCTTGACAAAACTTCGAGGTCAAGTTTCTTTGAAGAAGGGGAGTATGATGCATGGCTCGTGCAAAGATTACTTCATCGACTATCTTAATTTGCTTTCGTAGAAATGTTACATGGTTTTACTTTACTCTTAAAGTAGAGGTTTTACATGTGACAAAAAATATGTCATTTTATTTTTGTTAGTTAAGTTAGTTGAGTTGTTTTTAATTAAAGTTCGGTTGTAATAAGGTCCGAAAATGTTAGATTATTTCGGTGCTTTAGAGTCTTGGTTGTCATGGTTGTATTTTAGGAAAGTTCCCTTAAGTTGGAAGATTAAGAGTGGCGTGCAAGGGGAAGATTGTGGCCGTGTGATTCTTGATGTAATTAAGGAAAGTATTGCATATCTTTCCTTAAGTTTTTGTTTCCTTAAAATTAGCTAGAATCTAGGCTCGAATTAAGGGAGGAAACTTTCCTAAATTACTACTAGTTTGGCGTGTGATGTAGAGTCTTGGAGGGCAAGGAATTCTTGCTTCTCTTAGCCTTATTAATAGGCGCCCAAACATAATAAAGAAAATCAGATTTGTGTGAATTGATCATTCAGTTATTCGAATGCTTGTGCATTGAGTATTTGGTCGTCGTACCAAGAACATACAAATCGAGGTTTGTGTGCATCTCCTAATCGAGGTTGGTGAGAGATCCTCTAGTTCTCGAGGGGAGCAAGAGCCTATCTTTGTTTATTTTACTTCTTATTTCTCAATTTGTCAATCATAAAACACCATAAAAACGTCACTTAGATTCTAGGGTATACATTGTGAATTTTCGGACTTCAAATTCATATCACATAACCATCTATATTAGTTTGTAAATTCATGATTCTAAAATCTAAAATAAATTTTCTAATATCTATATTTCTTTTGACCTTTTTTATTTGTGTTTTCATATACTCAGTGAATCTTGTATTTGAGATTTTCTTATAAACTTTGGTTGAACTCAATCCCTTCATTTATAATATACCTTAATCTATTAATAATAGGTCTACCATTCTTCTACTCTTAACCTTAAAAGCAAATTAAGTAAGATCACACCTTTTCACCTCACCACATAAGTTTTACGTATTCAGTCCACAACGGCCTTCTCATATTCAACGGCATAGAAGGACTGCTACTACCGTTGTCTCTTGGTTTAAAAACATGATTTTCCTAAATCGAGAGAGCATATTTAAGATAGTACAAGTCCTATATGAAGTATGGAATTAATATTACGGATCTCAGTATTATTATAAACTAAAGGATTGAATTTATACTTAGTTCACAAGAAAGGATTTTACCTTAGCTTCTTCCATAACTATGAAAGATTATCCTGATATTAACTTCTCCAAGCTCTGATACCAACTTTGTGTGGTTAAGAAAATTATAGAAAAACTACCAAAATTTTTGAAGTAGAGAGAGAGGGAGGTAAGAGAAGAATTTTTGTTATGAACTCCTTGATGATCCCCGACCAAGGTTTTTCTTTGTTATTTATAGGCAAACAATATTACATAGTACGTACATAAAAGTTAATTTTAATTTAAGCCATACAGGTGGCTATTTTTCTAAGGTTACAACAGATTTTGGCTTATCACCTTATCACTTATCCTTATCTTTTATAGTAACTCCACCATCCTTCGCATCGGTTATATCAATTTGTGGCGCCCGGGTTGTACTACTAGAGGATTCTTCCTTATATTCCAAGTCCTCAATCATAGGTACAGGTTGTCGCGCTTGTAATCCCCAAGTAAATTTATGGATTTTTACGGTATTTTTATGCTTATTTTGGCGATTTGCACATGTTTGGTTAAATTTATGTATTTTATAAATATATTTTAATGTATAGTTAATTATATTTAAATATATATTAGTATTTTAACGATTTATTTCTTTAAGGTTGACTATTTGAACGTCAAAGAAATTAGTTTAATGATTTATGCAAGTCAAATATTTTATTAAAATCATGCTTTGAAAAGTATTTGAAATGTTTGAAACACTTATTGGATTTAGAAAAGGATTTGTAAATGGGTGTGAGGAGCCCAAACCTTATATAGCTTAACCTATGGACATTAACCCATCAAAGCCCAACTCTTTTTGTTTTTGGACCCTAATGGGGGAAAACTATAAATACCCTTATTTACCCAAATCCCCACACATTAAAAACATTATTTTCTCTCTCCCTCTTTCTCACTTTTGGCCCTCCTCTCTTTCTTTCTTTTCTCTCTTCCTCTTCGGCCTTCTCTTCCTCAGTCGTTCTTCACGGCGGCTCGACCACCAGCGGCGACCCCATCGGACCACGGCAGCAGCCAGTCGCGCCCTCGTGCCGCGTGTCCTTTCCTCCCTCTTCCCTTCGTTGGTTGTTATTTCTTCCTCAAGTTTTTGTTTTAATGCAAAGTTTGTATTTTTAGGGTTTGTTTTAATTTGTCCGTGTTTAAAAGTTATAAGTTGGTGATTTATTATTGAATCTAAGTTATATAATTTATGTGTTGTTGGAAATAAAAATCAGATTTGCATATTTGAGTTTAAAGTAGGTTTTTAATTATCAAAGCATGAATTTTTAGGGTTTTGAAAGTTAGAAAAACCTAGTAGTTTATTTTCAATTATAAAAGTTATTGTCTTTATGAATTTAAGCATGTTTAAGTATGTTTAAAGGGAGTTTTAAATAATTATATGCTGCTGGAATTTTTAGAAAGGTTGTTATTAATGGAGTTTTAAGGATTTTAATGACTAGTATAGTAGTACTATGCTAGGAAGCTTTAGTAATTGAAGTTTTAATGTTGGAAACAACTTTTAAATATTTTTAAAAGGGGTTTAAAGTATTTTAAAGTTGCTTTGGAAATTATTTAAGTATTGATTATAAGTTTATGTTGGTTATTTTAGGCAGTGAATTCTCTCTAGGCGACTTTTAAGTTGCTTAAGTGGCATTCCCGGTTTGTCTACACAAGGTACGTACACTACACAAGGTACGTAATACCTATGTGCTCGATTGAGATAGTATCATGGTTTAAGGAAGGAAAATATGTAGTATCATGTATATGAACTATGTTGAGTTCATATGTGATATTTATTATGTTGGATTTTGCATGTTTTATCTTTGTGGTGTCAACATGTGGATTATGAAATTATATTCGAGATGTATATATCATGTTTGTATGGAAGATTGATGCAAGCATGTTGGTTGGGAACTTTATTGTTATTAATTCACATGGGGAATTAATATATTTATTAGTATTGGATCATGATTGATCATTGTTCCCTTTGAGTATTTCATTGTTTTATAAGGACCGAGGGCCTTATTTGGTAAGTTGATATTTTCTACCTATGAAAGGTAATTTGGTTGTTGGTTAGGTTCAACAAATAAGAAAGTTTGGATTAAAGTTGAAAGTAATCTTGGATTTTGAAGTTGTGTGATCACTTACCTAATCCTAAGATAAAAGAGAATTGTGATTGTTTGATGATTTTATTAATTGTGTTGCTTGTGAGTCATAACAAGTAATAACCGGTAAATCATGTCAAGTGAAACTGGATAGCAATAGCTTTAGGCGGTGCACGCCGAAGTGTGGACAATTAGGAGTTGGAGTACATGGTGGTAGCCCATGGCTTTTTTGCGGGTTTCTGGTTGATCACCGTTCCTATTTTATTAAAAGGTTCCTCGATATCGTAGGTCATCTTGGAATACGGAGTCGAGTCCAGTATTTCGTCTTCCTAGGGGAAGGTTCGTTTTAGATGAGACAACTCAGTCTATTGACTATTCCATTCATTTAAAGTAATAAGAATGTTGTCTGCAAGAGTTATTATGTTATTATTTATTCTTGCCTATTATTTATTAGTATCATGTTAGGATTGTTTACTTGTTTAGTATGTAGTACCTCCTTGGCCGATTACGTGCTTTTGTTGTGTGTGTTGATCATGGCTTTGCCTTATTGATCCTGTGATGACCCATTTTGGTGAGTAGTCTCTAGAGATCATAGTCCATCTAACAGGTTCAAAGATGATGCATCATTGGGATCGGGATTTTGGAGAGCTTGTGTAGTTTATATTTTGTACTTTTGAGTTATACATGTTATAGTTGGTTTAGTTTGGTTTTAAGGTTGACTTTGGTTGTTGGTTTTTTTTGGAGTTGACTTTATGGTTGACTAAGTTTATCTATAACATTTATTATTATTGTTTTCTGCTGCAAAATTCTGAATAAGCCGATACGTTTTCACACGGGCGATAATACTTTGATAATTCTCTATGTTTTATATTAATAAGGTATTTTAGAAAAGAGAGAATTGTCGGGGTGTTACAAAATGGTATCTGGGAGCTTTAGGTTTTTATTGGCCTTTCGTGCCAACTTTAAGTCTTTAGGCGCCTAAGTTACTTAAAATGAATTTCTTAGAATTGAGCTCCTACTTATTCGTGGTATTTAAATTACTTTCGAAAATTCTTTTTCAAAATTCTAATATTATTTTGATTCGAATAATTTTATTTTTAAAGGGTCCGAAAATTTTATTTTTTTTTGTTTGGTGTCTGATTTTTTTTTTCGAGGATTATGTTCGAAATTTTCAAACTATATTCCTTTATGTTGTTCGTTTTTTCTCGGTTCCTTATAAAGTCAAAAATTATTTATTTCAATACTCTAGTTATTTTATTATTTTCTGAGAAATGGGTAGCATAGGAAGGGCATATAGGATAGAACTATTATATGTCTGCATTAAATAGTTAGTTCAGCATGATTATATTTTTCTTCCCTTCTAACTGTATATGTTATTTATATGCTTTATGTTGTGGGTTATTCTTGTTTATTGTTGATTGTTGGGATTACACGTTAAGTGAGAGTACCTATTGCTTATAGAAGTTAAATTATTGTTATAGATTCCTAGCCATGTCTGAAAGAGAAGATACTAGAGTAGGGAGCTTTTACAACCCTATCGTACTGAGTGATGATGAGAGCGATGGAGGTTATGAGTCTCGATGATGATAGCTATACCGAACTAGAGTTCATTATGCGTAATGTATTAAGAGCGAGTGTGCCCGATAGTGATGATGAGATCCTTCATGAGTTTGACCATGCTAGAGGACGGACCAGGAGCGATATCTACTATGCTTCCTTTAGATATGAGACCGATTCTGAGTCAGAGGAGAACGAGCCTCAACCAAAAAGGAGATCTACGAGATTTAGAAGATATGTTTACTATAATCTGAGGACATTGATGATTTTGTAGATGAGCTTTTCACTCCCGGAAAATTACGGGAATCCGAGAATAAGTCTCGATAATGTTTCACATTAGTTTATTTATTTATTCATTTTATGCTTTAAAGAATAATGTTGGATAATTCGTCCAATGATGATTTGAATTATGGTACCTTTATTTTATTTTTAGCAAAAGTACAACATTACGGATTAGGGGAAATTGTTATTAACATCTTTGGGAAATAAAAGTTAAATATTTAGTTATCCAAATGAGCAAGAATTTTTGGGCGCGAATGGGAATATTTTTTTATTATTTATTTGTTATGATTGAATTTTTATTCATGATTCCTAAACTATGTGTTCTTGATGTGAATATTCTTCATGGATGATTGATGATGATTATTCCGTAATATTGTTGTAACTTCATGAGAAATTGTTTGTTGATGCGATCTTTATGGTCAAATCAAATGTTGCCTTCGTGAGAGAATGGCATGTAAATATGTATCGAACCTAAAGTAAGAGTGAGTTAATTTCGGGTCACGCACTAGAATGACAAACAACATTAACGATTTAGCCGGCCGCTATTCGCCTTTTGGCGTAGAAACTGACTCAAGAGAGAACCGAGCGTCCCGATTCTGCTGGGGATATGTTTGAGAGGCTAGCTAAAGTTAAACCACCATATTCTAAGGGGGCAAGGTGATCCTACATTTTTTAGAGAACGGGATTAGGGAGTTTGAGAAAATCTTTGGGGCCGTGAACTGCCCCGAGACTATGATAGTAGGTCGCCGTGCTTTGTACCTAAAGGATGAGGCCGATTTGTGGTGGAGAGAAAATGGGGTTAGTCGAGTGCTGTTGAAGGTTTTAATTCGGATTCTTTTTTTACGCTGAGAGGGAAGTTTTACCACCGCCTTTATGAGGAAATAGAAAGCCCGAGAGTTTATTAACCCGAGGATGGGGACTATGACCATTTATGAGTATTATATCAAATTCATAGCACTGTCGAGATTTGCACTCGAGGTAAGTAGCCACTAAGGAGTTAAAGGCTCAAAGGTTTGACCGATGAAATCCGGTGGGGTTAGGTGGTGAAACTTTTTCATCCCTAGATATTGTGTATGGGAGAGCCGCCCGTATTTATAGTCTTGCACGAGGCGTGATAAGAAAAATGTTGTAATGGGTGAGAAAAGAAAAGATTTCAATGCTTTGGGAAATCAAGGTAACTTCAAGAAGAGTAAAAATGGGAATGAAAATTTCCAAGGAGAAATAATCAGGGGTTACAATAATAAGGGTCAATATGAGATAGTGTACCACTGTAAGAAGTGCAATAATAACCATCCAGGCAAAGGGCTGAGGGAGAATTAGTGACTTGTAACTACTTGCGGAAGAAGGCCCTGGGGGAGTATGAGTGCTTTGCTAAGCAAAAGAAAGAGCAAAATGGCAATGGGAATGGTAACGGTGAGGTCCGGATTTAACTAGTCGGCAAATCAAGGTTCGAAGCCTGTAGGGGACCGAACAACCGGGGAGCTACAATAAGCTCTGCTTATTGAGCAGCGAACCGGACGAACAAGGCTCCGAGGTAAACTGTTCGTGATGAGTCGCAAATGAAGCCGAACGATCTCGACGTGAGTGTCTCGGTACTTTTTCTATTAACTCCGTGCTAGTTAAAGCATTATTTAATTCGGGCGACTTATTCTTTTGTTTCGTAAATCTGTTATTAAAAGTGCGGGGTTAGTAGAATTTGAGGTGATTGATTTCTTTGTTAGTATACCTACTTGGTGAGACCATAAGGTGTACCAAGTTGTTCGAAGTTTGCCTCCGAAGATAGGAGACTGTGTTTTTCCTTCCGATTTGGTAGAGTTTAATATGGGAGACCTAGATGTAATTTTGGGGATGGATTGGCTAAGTTTATACAAGGCCAAAATAGACTGTGAAGTTCGTAAAGTAGTTTTAAAATCCTTTGGGAAAATTGACCTCGTATAGACGTTTTGGGAAGTCCAAGAACTTTGGGGTTATTTCTACAATGCAAGTAAAAAAAGTTGATGAAGAAGGGGTGTGAGTTATTTTTTCCGTAGTGTGCAAGATATGAGTAAAGAAGTCGGGGTAAATATTGAGGATGTTCCATTATGAATGAGTTTATGGATGTGTTTCCGAAGTGAGATTTCGGTATACCACCCGCTAGAGCGGTAGAGTTCACCATAGACTTAGTTCTTGGAACTACACCTATATCTAAAGCACCCTATAGAATGGCACCTCGGAGATGAGTGAATCAAGACGTAATTGC
The DNA here is from genome assembly GCA_947646795.1 of Beta lomatogona. Taxonomy (NCBI): domain Eukaryota; kingdom Viridiplantae; phylum Streptophyta; class Magnoliopsida; order Caryophyllales; family Amaranthaceae; genus Beta; species Beta lomatogona. The sequence continues at coordinate 161,440 of CANSNZ010001021.1, forward strand.
GAGAGAGATGTTCAATAAGGGTTATATGTAGGCCTAGTGCATCACCTCCGGGGAGCTCCTGTATTGTTTGTTAAGAAGAAAGATGGGAGTATGAGGTTGTGTATCGATTATAGGGAATTGAATAATGTAACCATCAAGAACAAGTATCCTTTGCCTAGATAGATGACCTATTCGATCAATTGAATGGAGCGAGCGTGTTCTCGAAGATGATTTGCGTTCGGGTATCACCGATTGAGGCTAGCTAATAAGGATATACCTAAGACTATGTTTAGGACTCGTTATGGTCACTATGAGTTCAACCGTAATGCCTTTTGGGTTAACCAATGCACCTGCCATATTTATGGACTTGATGAATAGGATTTTCCATGAGTTCTTAGATAAATTCGTGGTTATATTCATTGATGATATTCTGATTTATTCAAAGAATGAAAAAAGTGCATGATGAACACTTGAGGATTATATCGGAGACGCTTAGGAAAAATGAATTGTATGCCAAGTTCTCTAAGTGTGAGTTTCATTTGGAGAAAGTAGCATTTTTGGGTCACTTGTGTGTCTAAAGGGAGTCTCTGTAGACCTCGCTAAGATTGGTGTGAGTGAGTGGCCAACTCCGAAGAATGTGTCTCGATATTCGAATTTTCCTAGGTCCAATGGCTATTATAGAAGATTTGTGAGAGATTTCTCGAAGATAGCGAGGCCAATGAAAAATTTGATGAAAAAGGAGTCAAAATTCGAGTAGAGTGAGAAGTGTGAGGAAGCTTTTCAAATTTTAAAAGAACGTTTGACCTCCGCACCCGTTTTGATCCCGCTCTGATGGGAATGAGGGATTTGAGGTGTTCTTCAACGTATCTTTTGTCATAAAATTGTTTGGGGATGTATCTTGTTTGAGGAGGCTCATCCGGATGTAGGAGACTCCATACCCATGCTTTCATAGTTTCTTCAAAGATCGTTGCTATATTCCCTACTTTGAGTTATTATTAATGTATTTATCTCTTTATGATTAATCCATATAGGCGTAGTAATAGCATGACATAGAGCTTCACAAATAACTTTGATTTTTATAGTTTGTTTTTCCTTAAGGATATCTTGCACTTCATTAAAGTTTATCTCGATAAGTAACTCCCAGAGATGTAATACCGTACAAAATCATTTTGGATTTTGCAATCCGTAAATAATTTATGGTTACCTTGTATAGGCTAGAGATTAAGGATAATTCTTCTCCGGTTAGCGTGTATATGAATTGAGTAATCCATAATCATAAGTTGTTTTATTAACTTTGCATTACAACCTGGTAATGCGATTAACTCATTTGTTTTTCGAAGAGGATTAGTAACATATTTCTCCATGTTTATCTTGGATAGTAACTTGGGGAGCCGTGTTTAGATTGTTGGCAATAGCCGGGAAATTTGATATATAATGTCTAAGTAAGGGGTTCATTGTCTCGTTTGTTCCAAGGGTTAATTTATCTTTAAAGGAAGTAGTGACTAGGACCCGAGCGAGGTAATCTTCGGCCATTGATAAATGTTTTTGGGGATAAGTTTGTATTTGATAGTTTAGGAAATCTCTTTTTGAGAAGGGGAATCCATAACTTCTTCTTATAATAGCTTTACCTTTGGCTTCGTATCTTTCGTTAGCACCATTATCTTGTTCTTGATAGCTCTGTCACTTTGCCATTATCTTTAGAGTTTTCTACTTCTTTTTACTAGATCAAGCTCTTGTGATAACTTATTTATCAATAGTTTTTGTTCTTGATTCTCTTGAATCAATTGTCAACTAACTCTGAGAGATAATATGCATAATAATTTTCATTAGTTTTTAGTAATTCAATTGTAAACTCATATTGTTTGATATCGACTATAATCCTATTTATTTCCTTCCTTGTAATACAATCTTGTAATTTCGTGTCACCCAACACTTGACAAATGTCCGTTATCTGTTTCTTAATATAAATTTTTTGTAAACAATATAAGGTACAAACTTTTAATACCATATTTAATCGCTTTTAGCTCCTTTTATCAATATCCCATTTGTTTCATTTGCCTTGAATGGTCCTGAATGGTATCTACATATATATTCTCTTTTTTCATTATTGTATCTCGTATTTCAATTCCCGCACCATAACCATTATTAATTTCGCTAGCATCAATTTCTACTATCCACACAAATTCCTTTATCTTCATCAGGGAAACTTAATTTTGGTAATTTTCTAACTAGTTCTTTGATTTTTTTAAATTTTCAATCGGTGTCATCCACCTAAAATCATGTTCTTTTTCACTTTTTAGTAAGAGGTCTCAGAACCTGTGATAATTTTGGAACAAATTCTCTTACTGATTTACTATTCCTAAGAATTTTTGTAATTCTTTCTTGGTATTAATTTTCTCTTTGAAATTCTATGATTTTTTAGCTATATGTTCTTGCATTTTTACTCTCGCTTTATCTATTTCGAATCCTAAAAATTCTATTTGTGTTTTAAATATTTCCATTTTCTTTTACTTAAGAATATTAATTGTTCTTAGTAATTTATAATGTTCTTCTTGTGTTTTGGAGTATATCAGCATATCATCACTAGATACCACACAATTTGGTAATTGATTTATATATTTATCCATAAATGCTTGGAATCTTCTAGGGGCATTTTTATATCCAAATGGTAATACGTTCCATTCATAGAATCCATTAGGTACTTTGAATGTTGTTAATTGTTTAGATTCTTCGGTTAATTTTAATTGGTGAAAACCACTTTTACAATCAAATTTTGAGAAGTAATTATAACTCACATTTGTCTCATTTTTTAGTATTTTATTGGGTATTGGATAATTGTATACAATTGTTTTCATTTAAAATTCTATAATCAATAACCATTCTTGTTCTTCTCCTTTTTATTGAATGGTTGTTAACTATAAATGCAACTACTACTATGTTTAGAATTACTTGGCCCAGTTAATTTTCCCGCTAATAATTTCTGCTATATGCATTTTTTTAAATTCTTCTTCATATCTTTGTGTATTATTGAAGGGTTTTGAGATATTATACTATTTTGATCTTTTAATGTAATTTGTATTTCAATTTTGTATTTATGCCAATTTGCTAATGGATTTTCATTACATAGTTCTTTTAATTTTATTTTTTAAAGGGGTAATTTTATCTAAATATAAAATTCTAATATCTATTATTGCAAAATTGATGTTATCTTTCTTTGAACCTAGATTTTCTTCTTCTCCTTTTTATATTTTTCCCATTCTTGAGATATTCTTCTCTATTTTTTTCTATTCTAGCTTTCAACTTGTGTTTACATGGGGTAAATAATGTAAGAAAATATTTATCTATGCTAATTGGTTTATATTGGTTAAGGAAATTATTTCCTAATATCATATCTTTTCTCGCTTAATTCAAAGCAATATACTCTAGGTATAATTAATATATTGTTCCAAATTTGTATTTAACATTATTTTGAGAAAGGGTAATTCTCGCTACTATTATTATTAATCCCATTTATCCCGAATGGTGTATCTAATTTCTTCCATTCTCATAAACAATTTTCTTTCATAATTGTAGTTGTTGCTCCTGTATCATCATTGGTGCATAGTATCTACTTTTTATATCCTTCAAAAATTATTTTAATAAGAATATACTTTAAATTACTCATTGATTATTCACGTATTAAATTGAATTTGGTTATAAGTGTACTTTCAAAATAGTCTCGATTCTATTTTCCAGGGTTTGACTTTGTTTAAAAATTCTTTTTCCTAATATAATTTTATCACTTAAGCTTACTTCATATTCGATTTTATATTTTGTGTTCCAATTTTTGTTGTAATAATTACTATTCCTTTAAGTTTTAAATTATTGTACATTATTTTATCTAACAATTTATCTATATAGATTGAATTATTTTTCATATTTATATCAATTTGTGCTTTTAAAATTTCTCCTTCAATTTGTATTATAATATAGTAATCTTGTGACCTTAATTGAATAGGTTGATCATTATCTTTTTGTTCTCTAGATCCGGAAAAACTCATTCTTCTTTTTACTATATCTTGTTCTCCATAGCTAGGTTTAGAGTATAATTTTAATCCTTTATCCATTGGTAATGAAAGTTCTATAAATGGGGTATCTATAGTTATTGGTCCTAATTTGTTTTTTTTGTATAAACTTGGTGTTGGTTAGTTAATATGTAAGCATTTTTACATTGTATTGTCATTACTTTAGATCCATTTAGCTTCTTTATTCCATCTAGCTTCCAATATAGAACCAATGCTTTTTCTATATTCTTATCGGTTAAGCTTATTGAATAATTTGGTTTAATTATGAACCTCACCTTTTGGTAAATTAGATTTCCTTTAAGTTCGCCTATAATAGCTTTCTCTATGGATTCTTTAGTTCTATCATCTGCTAATTCTAATTCCAATGGAGTACCTATTCCCTCTTTAAAACATGCTTTTCTTATTATCTTTGTTGCCAATTCTACAAATCTAAAAGTAATTGGTTTATTTCTGTTGATCGATTATTTCGTTTATCTATAGTTCCTATGTGAGTTAACCGGTTTTAACGAATCCTCTCCGAAAAACAAACGAGTTAATCGCATTACCAAAGTTGTAATGCAAAGTTAATAAAAGCAGCTTATGATTACGGATTACTCAATTTCGTATACACACTAACTTAGAGAAGAGTTATCCTTTATCCTTAGCCTATACGAGGGTAACCATAAGTTATTTACAAATTAGAAAATCTAAAATGATTTTTGTATGGTGTTTACACGTCTAGGGAAGTTATTTATCAAGAGATAAAACCGACCATGAGGTTTGTGAAAATAGGATGTAATCTGCGTACATCATTCCCCGAAGAAATAAAGGCCCGGCCCAGAGATAACCTTTAATGAAGTACAAAATATCCTTAGTGAAAACGAGCTATAAGAATCAAAGTTATTTGTGAAGCCCCGTGTCATGCTATTACTAAGCATATGGATTAATAATAAAGAAATAAATGCATTAGTTATAACCAAAGTAGGGAATATAGCCATGATGTCAAGAAAAACTATGAAAGCATGGGTATATAGTCTCCTACATCCCTGATGAGCCCTCCTCCGAACAAGACACATCCCGAACAATTTTATGACAAAGAATCGTTGAAGAAATATTGCAGAGTGGATG
>CANSNZ010001022.1:3000000-3235636 GCA_947646795.1 Beta lomatogona
TCATTCAGAAACATATTATATCATGCAAAAACTACATTAGTTCTGAACAATCCACTATATCATTTCGACACTCACTATATCATTTCAACACTCATTATATCATGCAGAAACTCACTATATCATGCAGAAACCACATATTTTTATATGTTAAAGTACATGTCATGATACATTACACAACTTACATCTTCTTGCATGTTCAAACATTAAGAATAAAACCCTAATCCATAATTCATTAGCAATGTGCAAAGTTGACCGCTGACAATCTAATATATAAAACTTTGAATATTCTAATTATAACATGAATAGGTTTTGTAGAACAATCCTAATTCTAATTGAAACTCTTATAAGAACCCTTATTCTAATTGAATCCTTAATCCCAATTGCAGTAGGTAGGTTACTTTAATACTTTAACCCTAATTCTAATTTAATAGCTAATTCCAATTGCAGTAGGTTACTTTAATATGTTAGTATAGTCAATATTTCCTTTTATATGTTACTTTAATATAAACTTTTAAATATAGTATAAAGGGATCTTATTATAAAGTACTTTTTAAACACTTTCTAATGGTACAAAAATTATAATTTTACGAACTATATATTAAAAGTTATAATCAAATTTACTATATTTAAGTTTTTCATTGTGAACCCAACTCTATATATTCTTATCCTAAATTCTATTTGTATTTTAATCAATTTAGAACTCTATTTATATTAAAAATAAATATGACATGGCACTTAATGAGCGTGACAAATGGCGTCTAATGAGGACGCCAAATGTCGGGACCACGTGAGTTGGGTTCCTTTCTTTAGTACTCATTGTATTTACAAATCAAATAAAAGTATTTGTCATATAGATATGAAACAATTTGTTAAATTATGAAGGATTGATAATATTGCTACAGTATGTTGCTAAGGTATGTTGCTATGATATGTTGCTACGATGCCCTTCAAGCCTCAATAGACCAACATGATTAACAATATCAACCCTCTTTCTAATATGTTGACCATGTCCCATCTTATCCAACATTTATGTTTGGATGAGACGGAGGATGCATTATTTGTTTCTTATCAAAGGAAAAGAAAATATGAGGAGTATATTTATTAGAAACCGTACCTTGTGGAAGAACTCAATGTGAAAAGCCGACCGCTAAAAATCTATAATATGTAGTTCACATAATTAGCTTCAGTGGAAATAAAATATAGGGAAGAAAACTCAATGTGTAAAGTTGACCGCTAACAATCTAGTATGTATAACTTTGAATATTCTAATTATAACATTAATAGGTTTTATAGAACAACCCTAATTGTAATTGAATCTCTTATAACAATCCTAATTCTAATTGAATCCCTAATTCCAATTGCAGTAGGTTACTTTAATACTTTAACCCTAATTCTAATTGAATCACTAATTTCAATTTCAATAGGTTACTTTAATACGTTAGTATAGTCAATATTTTCTTTCATATGTTACTTTAATATAAAATTTTAAATATAGTATAAAGGGATCTTATTATAAAGTACTTTTTAAACACTTTCTAATGGTATAAAAATTATAATTTTATGAACTAGATATTAAAAGTTATAATCAATTTACTATATTTAAGTTTTTCATTGTGAACCTAACTCTATTTATTCTTATCCTAAACTCTATTTGTATTTTAATAAATTTAGAACTCTATTTATATTCAAAAAAATTACATGGCACTTAATGAGCGCGACAAATGACGTCCAATGAGGACGCCAAATGTCACGACCTCACGAAATACTTTAACCCTAATTCTAATTGAATCGCTAATTCCAATTGCAATAGGTTACTTTAATACGTTAGTATAGTCAATATTTCATTTTATATGTTACTTTAATATAAAGTTTTAAATATAGTGTAAATGGATCTTATTTTAAAGTACTCTTTAAACACTTCCCAATGGTACAAAAATTATAATTTTACGAATTATATATTATAAGTTATGATCAATTTACTATATTTAAGTTTTTCATTGTGAACCCAACTCTATTTATTCTTATCCTAAACTCTATTTGTATTTTAATCAATTTAGAATTAACACTGTTTATATTAAAAAAAAAAAAAGACATGGCACTTAATGAGCGCGACAAATGGCGTCTAATGAGGACGCCAAATGTCGCTACCTCGTGAGCTGGCTTTTGTACTCAGTTTTATATATTAGTTATATGATTTCTGAATTTGTATATATTTTTCTGCCAAGGTGTTTAATTTTTGGCGGCTCTTGATTCTGTTAGTAATTGATAATAGTATGTTTCTACATGATGTAGTGGTTTCTGAATGATATAGTAGATTGTTTAGAAATGATGTAGTTTTGCATGATATAGTATGTTTCCGAATGTATAATGACTTTCTACATGATATAGTGGGTTTTTGAATGATAGAGTGGACTTTTCAGAAATGATACATACTTTTGGCTTAGTGCACACTAATGTTAATATGAACCGGGTCCATGCAAGTCATCTGTATTGCTTATATATGTAAATCAACTATTATTATGGTATATGTTGCTGGATTAGTTTCGACGTATTTTCATGATAGCAACTATTAACAAATTTTACTAATTGAAAATTAGGAGATATGAATGGTCAAAAAAGTATTGTATTAGCAAGCGTGAAAATTAAAACGACATTACAATTATAAAATAATGGAAGATGTAATTGCCAATTAGGTCATTAGAATCGTATCTTTTCGGGTTGGCCTAATTCAGTTTAAAGGGTTATAATTTTGGGAGTAATGGAATTAGTTTTGGATTGGTTACATAGATATATTGTTTGACATATCAAGCACATTCAAATATGTTGAAGATCAGTGAGATCACACATGATTACGTGAGTGATTTAATTGATTGACCTATATATATACTTGTGCAGTTGGATGCAAATTTGAATCTCTTTGATGTATATCCAATCATAGACATTGGAAAGCATCCTTTCAAGTATTTCAATATGTGGAGCAGTGCTCCAAATTTCACCGAACTGATTTCAAGTTGTTGGCAAGAGCAGGTACAGGGGATCCAGTGCAGAGATATCCAAGCATATAAGAAGATGACGAAAGTGAAGAATGATCTCAAGAAACTTAACAATGAAGGCTTATCTGACATCAAGTGCAGAGATATCCAAGCATATAAGAAGATGATCATGAGTAAGGAGCAGTTGTATAATGATCCTTCAGATCTGAATCTGAGGAACAATGAGCTGGAAGCAGTGGATGAGTATAGAAGGACAGTATAGAAAGACTCATAAAGCTTATTTGTCTTTCTTGAGTCAAAAGGCAAAGCTGCATTGGTGTAGAGATGGTGATGAGAATTTTGCTTTTCTCCATCAGTTAATTAGAGCTAAAAGATTTTTTTTTTTGACATCAGGAAAAAATACAAAAACAAAAAACCAACTAAAAGGTAGACATTCTATGTATTCAGCACCATCGCGCTAAATGGTGTGCTCCATTAACCTGGTCCTTATGCACCTTTGTAATGGCGCACCAAGCAAAATTCTTTGCCACCTTTCGAATACTTTGGATCGTCTGGCTTACTTGTATATCTTGCACCTTGTTTGTGAGTAGTATTTGGATCAAAAGCACCTAGTCGATGTAGAATTGAGCTGAATTAATGCCTTCGTCCCGAGCCCAAGAGAGAGCACGTAAGCATGTTGTAGCTTCCGTGGCAAGGGTCGATTGTGCATAGAAACAACACCCTTGCTTAATCATGATTTGCCCTTGTGGGTTGGAGGCTACCCAAGCTTCTCCCCCCCAACATGAGGCTTTGTCCCAAGACCCATCTAATTGTACCAAAGCCAACGGTGTACCCAGTTTGGGTTGACCCATATTTGCCACAAGAAAACCAGGTGGCTGAAGCAATTCTTGAGGCCTAGAGCTAGGATTCAGATGACCTTGTGCAAAACTGGAATGTTGGCTTACACTATCGATGATGTGATTAGCTATGATAGACTAGCTATGATAGACATAGAAGCTCGAACTCATCGAATGACTTGGTGGTTACGTGTCTTCCAAATTGCCCATAATGTACCCACAAAAGCAGGTAGTCCAATGCCATTATGACCCTCCTCCACCCTAGATTTAAGAACCCATTGTGTCAACCATTGACGGAAGGGAATGTGAGGATTGGTTGTGGATTGAACCCCTATTTGTGCAATATCCCATGCTTCTATCGCAATAGGACAAAAGCGGAAAAGGTGTTGACAATCCTCGATGTCATACAAGCATAGTGGACAAGTATCACACGAACTTATAGTTCGTCGGAAGAGATTGTGTTTAGTTGGTATGCTATTGTGCCAAAGTTTCCAAACAAATAACTTCCATTTAGGCATGATGTCCGAACTCCAAAGGACACGAAAAAATCGGATATCGTTTTGAGTGTTCATGCTGCAAATATCATTTTGTTGTTTTTGGAGTATAAAGTAGTACCCCGATTTTGTAGAATAATCACCAGACTTGGTTAAAGGCCAGTACTGGGAATCCTGAACAAGAAGATTAGTATGCAATTCCATACTTTTAATAATGCGAGCACTTGTTGGTTCGAAGAGATTATTGATGCGTTTAATATTCCATCCTTGGTTATGTGGAAGGATGAAATGAGCCACCTTGAGCTGGGAAGTTTCCCGAATGGAAATGGAGTCTCGGAAAACCGAGATTTGTCCTTGAGCCCACTTTGTTGTTGAAGCACTAATATGGTGTCCATTACCAACTTTCCAGCTACAATTGTCATTCAATAATGTAGTAGCCATGTTTAAACCTTTGCGGCCCCACGAGCTGGAGCGAGAAGATGGAGGATGAGTGTGAGGTAATGGTCTAGCTCTCCTTTTCCCTCAAGGACTCTCCGACAATTCCATGATTTCCGGCGATACTTGACTTTGCCTATATTAACTTCCCAAAGAAGAATCCCCAGTACAATCCCAAGTGACAACTTTCAACGCTCAAGACAGATCAACTACATTCCAATATCAGATCCAGTACATTTCAATCAAGGCTCTTAATGCCTAATTCAAGGCAAGCTCACCCAAAGTGGGGGCTTCCTACGTGTGGTGGTTCCTCCGATTCAAATCAAACTCCCGAAGAGTTGTAATCCGCGGACCTCGTGTACGGACCCCGGTCATTTGCTAAAAAAACGATTTTCGAAAATCATTCTATTCAATCCTACTCATTCTATCATTCTACATATCCACATCTTCTAGCCCTGCAAAATCCTGACCTTGCATTGCAGCCTTGCAAAACCCTGACCTTGCATTGCATTTCATACATTCTAGTCTTGCATAACCCTGACCTTGCATGATGTGTCATCCCTTAGCTTTGCATAACCTTAATCCTTGCTAGCTTCTTATGCATCCTTAGAGAGTCTAAGTTTGCATTATTGCATCACTATGTGTTTATGTGAGTTGTTTGCACCTATCTGCTAACATCTTTCCCTGCAGGTAATCATATTGCTTGTAGTTATTGTCCTGCTTTCTAACTTTATTTTGCAGAGACCGACGGTTACAGATCAGTTCTAAACTGCAAAGCGTTTAGAATCGTTCTCTGTCCCGACACCGTATACTTTGACTATCGGTTTCATGAACCTCAGTAAAAGTGGGGGCTTCTGTAGACACATAATCGTGTCTCCCTATTTAAGGATCCGATGATGAAACATACCGTGGTCTTAATTGGTCCGACCCAAGGGTAGAGCAGTCCGAAGAGCAATTCAAAACCATTTCGAAAAGTGTTAAGGTCCTATTTTAAAGCCCAATTAATTATTCATGATAATTAATTGTATTTGAGCCCAATTCTTTGAAAAGCCCAATTAATTGATAATTAATTGATTTATTTTAATAAATAAATATTTTCAAAAGATAATTTTTTTAAGTCAAGATCAGATTTTATCCCGTAAAATCAGATTTCCGTAATTAAAGGATAAAAGAAATTTTTTTAAACGCGTTCTAAATAAAGCTGGCAAAGGCACGGCAGGAGCCAGGCTGGTGCGCCTAGCGCACCAACCTGCCTGGGGCAGGATCCTGCGCCTGGCGCACGTCTGTGCGTCAGGCACAGCTCTGTCCACGTGTCAGGTGCACTAATCTGCACTTGACACGTGGATTTCTGACTCATTTAGAGTCCTGCGTCAGACGCGACTCTCTGCTTGAGACGCGGATTTTCTTTCTTATCTTTTTCAAAGCGCGTACCACGTGTATGCTTTTTACTGGTCATGCCGCATCATGTGCTTGCCACGTCAGCTGCGCCTGGCGCAGCAGGCGCGTGAGGCGCAATGCTGTTTTTCATATAAGTAGGTCGAATTTCTGTATAGATCAGAGGACAGATTTTACACATCAACACACTTAGAACTCAACGAACATATTGCGATTTTCTCTCTACAAACTACAAAACCTCCCTACAAAATTCACACCTTTCAAACACAAACACATTCAATCTACTACTTTCATACATTCAGATTTTCAGACTTCACGATTGCTCGTCCCGAAGGTTGTTCATCTCTCAGACCCAAGCCACGGTATAATCCTGAGGGTACTTAAGTAAATTATTTTTATATTGAAGTTACTAACAGTTTTCTTTCCTGATGTGGATCTTTAATATAAAATCGCTCTACTGTATATTCTAATTCCTCTTTTCTCTTTCTTTTTATTTATTTTTCATTACTATTATACTTGCCTGATCATTATATGCATGCTATTATGATTGTCCTGCTTTAATGCTTTTATCACCCACATGTTATTTTTCCTAATCAATGACCTAAAGAATTGCTCTCATTAATTCAGATAATTTGGACAACCTGTTAGGAACCCTGTAATATTGATTGCCTAATAACATTTCACTAAAAATTAGTCTTTTTATGTGTTTCCTGAACCAATCTAGACTAAATATTTTTAGGGTGTATAAAAACATTATTTGATTATTCTTTGGCATAAAATCGTCAATGAATCGATATTTAGTAGAGGCCAACTTTGGGCGAATGTGGTTCATTATGGCTATATTCGTACACTCACCCCCGAACTCAATCTTTGGTTCACTTTGACCATCTATGGAGTCATGACGGGGAAATCTACATTGGATAATTTGTCCTAACGATTTTCCCATATCCAATTAGGTTTATGATTCTTCCTAAAAAGAATTGTTGGCGACTTCTTTCAATACAAAACAATTTTCAATAAAACCTTAACAGTGGGGTAGTCAAATCTAATACGCGCTCACACCGCGTAGGCGAAATAAAAACACGCCTACAATCCCAAAACCATAGTCAAACCATGACATCATTCAAAAGCTACTAGACATGCAAGTCTCCCACAAAAACTCAAATAAGTCTAAGTGTCCTTGAGACCTAGCATAATATAAGACTCCCTATTGTCTTCATAGAACTCATCTACTAGAAAAACTATGAGAAGCTTCCCTCTCATTCCCCATCCACACTCTGCTAGCCCAAGCAATCACAAGTCTAGAGGTCATTTCCATCTGCAAAGATATTATTAAATAATTCCACAGTCAGTGAGGAGTAACTAGCATTTCTCCCAGAACAAAAGAAATCAAAGTGTAATTCAGAAATAGATTAGTAAGAAAGGAAAAACATAAGGTCAGGAACACTATTACATGCATCCATATCCATAAAGCTCACAAGTAATACAAATGAAAAAGTAAATACCAAGTAAATAAAATAAAATGAATAAATCATCTCAAGAGTACTTAAATAATAATAAAAAGCAAAGGTAAAACAAGTTATTGAGTTAGAAACCGAACACCAGTGAATCGCAATTCACTTCCTAAGGTTTGTCAGATCGCAATCTCCAGGTCAGTCTATGGGCTTATGTTCCCCACTGCCTGTGTCTAAGAATAGCCAAACTCCCGATGCAGGGTAGAAAACGCATAACTCCCTGACCTCTCGGACGACAACAATTAACCCAGGTGTACCCCTAGTTCGCAAACCAGGTGGTTGGCATGTTCTTCATCGGGGACTACATCTATCCCACCAGATGTTCTTATCTCAAAAACAAAATCATAAAAAGTATCATTCATCTCAAAACTATTCGTCAAAGGGATGCCACCCGGCCTTATATCCACAATTGATCAATAGATTTCTCTTCAAAATTACTCAAAGTGGTAACTTACAAACTTACAACAAATGTCTCAAACAACAAATACTTTGAACACCACTAAGCACAAACCACGATAACAAAAGAGTTTTTATAGCACTAACAGTATCAATTAGAAATGAATCACATCATATAAGATCACCAACTTCAAGTAAAACATACGTACAAGCACATACGAAAACCATACAACACAAAACTGTGCGCTCAGCGCCAACCTGTGCGTCTGGCACACTGACTATCCTGCGTCTAGCGCATCAGTGTGACGCCACCATCAATTAACACCAAAGCTCATTACTACATCAAAACATAAACAATTAAATCATTTTTACAAAAACTAAACGTAAATATAATGATACTCAATTGTAACCAAAGTAAACCACAAATCATCAGCTTTCCAGAATATTAAAGGTCTCAATTTAATCCTGATTATTAATTCCTTAAATAATTAAAAAAAATAAACTCAAACTCTTAAAAAAATCACAATAAAAATTATTAAACAAATAAAACCGAACCGTAAAATCTTATAAAAATTATCATATAACCATCATGGCTCTACTAACACAGTAAAAAATTTATTTCTTATTTTCGGGATCTAAAAGTAATTTTGAACATTAATTTCCAGATTACTCAATAAAGCCAATAGATTACTTAAAATTAGAAATAGACTCCCAAAAATTACCAAAAACTTACATAACATGCATAGACCTACAGTATGACATATTATTTAAAGAAACAGATTTTTCGACCTCAAAATAAAATATTCACCATTTAAATACCAACAATCACGAAAATGCAAAAATAGAGAATTCAATTAATTAAACTCATAAACAGTGGACAAAAATTATTCTAAGGCATGAAAAACATACCAAACACATAACAAGGTTCATGCAAAATATCTTAGACAATTATAAAATTCGTTCACAAATTATTTTATAATTAAGCCATAAACACACAAATTACCAATTAAATTAATAAAATAGGAAAAACTCAATTAATAATTATTTGTTGCACACAATATAGTCACATCATACATAATGAACACTCACGTAAATTTTCATCAACAATTTCATATAAAAAGTAATTAAAACAATTCCTAACGTAATAATCTAATACCGAAATATACCCTAATCTCTATCGTTCTAAGATAACTACTAGTTACCTGGATCGTCGGAGGCGAGCTGAAAACTACTGTGACAATCTTGAATTATACGTGCACTCCTCTTCTTCTTCAAACCCCTAAATCACCACGAACGAGGAATAGGCAAGTAGAATAAGTTAAGAACAATTGGATGAAGAATAGAAGTAGAAAATTTGAGAGAGAGTAATGACGATGATGACCGATTTTTTTTTGCAAGAATTGCAGTAATGATAATCTGATCTTAATCAGATTTTTGGTGGTTTAAAAGAATTAATAAAAGAGGTTTAATAGGTGAAATAATGAGGGGGTTTTGGAGGTTATAAAAATGTAAGACACCAAAATGAGTTAAGAAAAATATCTCCCCTTCCCTCCACATGGCCGGCTGACCCAAGCCAAATCCACACCAAATATTTTCGGCCCAATCATCAAAGATTCATGCGACAAAAGTCCGTTACGCGATAAATCAATAACTTTCTAAATCGCGCCTAAACTTTAAAAATACTTAATAATGAAAATAGTTCTAATAAATTATATTATAAATATAAATACATTATACATGCTTAGCACGTCAAATAATAAAAATATTTCAGCTCCCAATAATTTATAAAAATAAAAATCATTAATTTAGAGAAAATAATAGTTTTAGGGAAAACTTTTGCGAAAAAAACTAGGAGCAAAATTATGGGGTGTTACAATCTCCCCTCCTTAAATAAAGTTTTGTCCTCAAAACTTCGAAAACACAACACATAAGACAAGCACACAAAGAATGCCTGAAACGAATAGTTCCGGGTATTTCAGTCGCATCGAATCTTCGGTTTCCCACGTAGCTTCTTCGTAATTTCGACTTCTCCAAAGTACTTTAAGCAAGGGAATCACCTTCCTTCTCAGAGCACGGTTCTGACGATCCAATATACGACTAGGTCGCTCTTCAAAAGTCAAATTCGGCTCGATTGAGACCGACTCAATAGGAATCACATGCGAAGGATCACTACGATACCTACACAACTGTGACACATGAAATGCATCATGAACCTTCGACAGCTCTGGCGGCAAAGCCAAACGATACGCGACCTCCCCAATCCTTTCAAGAATCTCATAGGGACCTACATACTTCGGACTCAACTTGCCCTTTTGACCAAACCGCATCACTCCCTTCATAGGAGAAACCTTCAGAAGCACCTTATCTCCCACCTCAAAGGAAATAGGTTTCCGATGCAAATCTGCATACGACTTCTGCCTATCTTGAGCAGCCTTCATTTTAGCTTGAATTGCTTTCACCTGCTCAACAGTATCTTGAATTAACTCCGGGCCCAAAATCAATGAGTCACTGATGTCGCTCCAACAAGTAGGACTACGACACTTCCTTCCATAGAGAGCCTCATACGGAGCCATTTGGATACTAGCTTGATAGCTGTTGTTATAAGAGAACTCCACTAGGCTAAGCAACTTGACCTAAAACTATTGAAATTCTAAGGCACAAGCACGAAGCATATCTTCCAAGGTCTAAATAGTTCTCTCAGTCTGACCATCGGTAGCCGTATGAAATGCAGTACTGATCTTCAACTTCGAACCAAAAGCCTCCTGCAAAGCGGTCAAAAGATGGGATAAAGATCGCGGATCACGGTCAGAGACGATGTCTTTGGGAACCCTATGATGACGAATAACTCATTATCTAGCATAAGCTTCAGCCAACTCTTCCATAGACCAAGTGTTCTTCATCGTAATAAAATGAGCCACTTTGGTCAGACGATCCACAATCAGCTCCACAACATTCTTCCTACCAGCAGCCCTAGGCAAACCCATCACGAAGTCCATCGAGATCGAGTCGAATTTCCAAGCAGGAATATGCAAAGGTTACAACAAACCACCAGGCCTCTGATGCTCAATTTTCACCTTCTGGCAGATCAAACACCTAGCGACAAACTCGGCGATCTCTCTCTTGATACCAGGCCACCAAAAATTAACCTTCAAATCCTTATAAAGCTTGTCACCACCAGGATGAACAGAATAAGGAGTACTATGAGCTTCCTCGAGAATCTTTCTCTTAAGCTCACCATCATTGGGCACACACGATAAACCTCAAGCTATCATCAGCACAGATCTCAAAATTCTCTGCACGACCTTACGTCTTTGCTTCACAGATCTTCTCTAGCTTCGGATCACCCTTTTGCTTACTTCCCAACTACTGGAACAACTCAGGCTCAGCACTCATAGAACCCAACATCGCAGACACATAACCCTGAGGAACAACCTCGATATCAAGCTTGCGAAACTCTTCACACAATTCACAAGGCACCACCATAACAGCGTTTAAAGAATGCTTATTCTTGCGACTCATAGGGTCCGCTACTTTGTTCGCCTTAACCTCTTGGTAATCCAGAGTCAGATCATAATCCTTGATCAATTCAAGCCACTTTCTCTGCTTACGTTAAGATCACGCTAAGTGAAGATGTACTTCAGGCTCTTGTGGTGAGTATACACCTTACACGGAACACCATACAGATAGTGTCGCCATATCTTAAGTGCAAACACCACAGTGGCTAACTCCAGATCATGGGTCGGGTAAATCATCTCATGCACCTTCAGCTGCCTCGAAGCATAGGCTATTACCTTCCCTTGCTACATCAAAACACAACCCAGACCATTCTTCAATACATCACTGAACACTTCATACCCAACACCCTCAGATGGCAGAGTAAGAACAGTAGCAGAGGTCAAACTCTTTTTCAACTTCTGAAACGCCCCTTCACAATCCTCAAACCAGACGAACTTGCAGTCCTTGCGCATCAAGCGAGTCAGAGGTTGAGCTATCTTGGAGAAATCTTGGACGAACCTCCTATAATAACCAGCAAGAACCAGAAAACTCTGAACCTCGATCACCTTCTTAGGACTCTCCCACTCGACAACAACCTTGACCTTAGCGGGATCCACCTTAACTCCTTCCTTTCTGATTACATGCCCCAGAAAAGCAACTTCTTTCAGCTAGAACTCACACTTAGACAGCTTTGTGAACCACTTTTGCTTGCGCAGAACATCCAACACCAGTCTCAAATGTCTCATGCTCCTTCTCGTCCTTAGATAAACGAGAATATCATCGATAAACACGACTACACAAGTATCCAAGTACTCGTGGAAAGAGTGATTCATTTGATCCATGAAAAGCGCAGGAGCATTTGTGAGACCAAAAGGCATCACTTCAAATTCATAGTGCCGATATATGGTGTGGAAAGCAATCTTTGGAATATCTTCCTTCTTAACGGGGATTATAACCGGATCTCAGATCGATCTTGGAAAATACCCCAGCACCCTTCAATTGATCAAACATATCTTCAATGCGAGGCAACGAATATTTATTTTTTATCGTTACCTTATTCAGCTTACGGTAATCAATGCATAGACGCATACTCCCGTCTTTCTTCTTGACAAACAGAACAGGAGCACCCTAAGTAGACACACTAGGCCTTATGAAGCCCTTATCTATCAGCTCTTGCAACTCAGACAACGCCATTCTATATGGAGCCTTGGATATTGGAGCAATACCCGGCACTAAATCAATGCAGAACTCTAGATCTCTTTCAAGAGGGATACCTGGCAACTCTTCAGGAAATACATCAGGATAATCCCGAACCACCGGAATACTCTCGAGCTGCTCTTCAGACGACAAATCCTTCACCATGCAAAGGTATACCACATCACCCTTCTGACGCATCTTCCGCATTCTCAGAGCGGACACCCACTTAACACCCTTCTTCACCACAACGCCAGGATAAGAAATCCTTTTAGCCTTAGAATCTCGGAGCAGAACCTTCTGATCACGGCACTGAATGCAGGCATGATACTTCGATAACCAATCTATTCCGAGAATCACATCAAATTATGACATAGCAAACTCCTTAAGATCAGCTCACAATTCAAAACCCATAATGCTGACAGGCACGCCCTTAAAGTCAGAATGACAGGGATAATTCTCACCGGACGGAATAGAGATAAGAGTCTTAACAGGTGATCTAGAGGAGAGATTAGCTTTTCGAACGAAGGAACTAGCAACAAAAGATACCGTAGCACCACTATCGAACATAACATAAGCATGCATATTATTTACAAGAAAAGTACTAGAGATAACATCGGGATGGACGACGACTTCAGCTTGCGTCATCACATAAATCCTGTTCTTCGGAGGAGTAGAAGAATCAACTGGCTTATCAGGACCAGCAGAATGAGACAGAGCTCTAGGATTCTTAGAGCACTGGAATGACTTGTGCCCCACCTCCTTGCAATAGAAACAAACAACAGTCGATCCACCACAGTTCTTCCCTGGATGAGCAACCTTAACACAGATTCGACGCTTTCTCGGATCAAAGCTCGGACGATAACCAGATTCAGAACCCTGTTGATAACCTCCTCGACCAGACAGCTCATACCTCTTGTAGCAGACTTCTTTACAGCAACCACCTTCGAGGAATCTCCTCTTTCAAAGAGGCATGAATCCAGGCCTGACAATACGCCAAGGCCCCAACCGGATGGAGAAACAAAACAGGAGATGCTGGCGGAAGATCCGGCAAGGACGGTAGCTGTTGGAACGGACATGAACCCAAAGGTCAGGATCAACCTGGTGACTCTCCTAAGAGAAAACGCGGACGTTTTCGCATTCTCGGCGGATGAGATGCCGGGAGTTGACCTGGCCGTGATGGTACATCGTCTAAATGTTGACAGCACTATCCGACCTATTAAGCAAAAGAAGCGAAATTTTTCGGCCGAAAAGAACAAGGCCATCAAAGAGGAAGTTGATAAGCTGCTGGCTGCCGACTTCATTGAGCCGTGTGACTACCCAGAATGGTTGGCCAATGTGGTCATGGTGAAAAAAGCTAACGGCCAATGGAGAATGTGCGTAGATTTTACGGACCTCAATCGAGCCTGCCCGAAGGACTGTTATCCGTTACCCAGAATTGACCAGCTAGTGCACTCTACTAGCGGTCACGCACTGCTCAGCTTTATGGATGCGTTCTCGGGCTATCATCAGATCAGTTTACTCGAGGCCGATAGAAAGAAGGCAGCATTCATCACAGATTAAGGCGTATACAACTATAAGGCAATGCCATTCAGACTCCGTAATGCTGGAGCAACTTACCAGAAACTGGTCGATAAGGTATTCGCGGATCAAAGGGGGAGAAATAGAGAGGCATATGTTGACGACTCTATCGTCAAAAGTAAAACTGACCGCGAACACCTAGACGATTTGGAAGAAACCTTCAGAACGTTGAGGAAGTATAAGATGAAGCTCAACCCAAAGAAATGTGTTTTTGGGGTGAAAGCAGGGAAGTTCTTAGGCTTTTTGGTAAGCAAAAGGGGAATTGATGCAAACCCAGACAAAGTCCAGGCCATTGTCGACCTGCCTGAGCCAAAAAGCGTCAAGGACATTCAAAGGCTAACAGGGAGAATGGCGGCCCTCACTCGATTCATTTCAAAATCAGCAGACAAAGCTTTGCCTTTCTTTACACTGCTAAGGGGAAATAAGAGGTTTGAGTGGGGAGAGGAGCAAAGCAAAGCATTCCTGGCGGTAAAAGAGCATTTGAAGAAGCTACCCATCATTACGAGGCCCGAGACTGGAGACACATTACAACTATATATCTCGGCTTCACCAAAAACAATTGCGGCCGTGTTGTTGGTAGAAAAGGAGAAGAGGCAACAACCGTTATCAGCTGGTAGAGAAGATGGCTGGAATAGTATTGATTAGCCCTGAGGGAAACTCACACCAGTACGCCATCAAGTTTGCCTTCCCGGCATCAAACAACGAAGCAGAATATGAAGCGGCAATTGCCGGTCTGAGAATGTGTTTGGCAGCCGACGTTAAAGATGTACTCCTGAAAACGGACTCACAGTTGGTAAGCGGCCAGCTAAGAGGAGAATTTGATGTCAGAGAGGCCAACATGCTAAAGTACGTGGAAAAGGCCAAAGAGTTGATAGCTCAATTGAATCATTTTGAGATTCAAGCGATACCGAGGACCGAGAACACGAAAGCGGACGCATTGCCCAAATTGGCAAGTTCTAATTCATTTAGCATTGAGAAAACCGTCACGGTGGATATCTTGAAGGAAAAGAGCATCGCGGAAAAAATTGTGACCGTCAACAGCATAAACCAGCAAGGGGAGTGGTTTAGTGAGCTGGTGGCGTACAAGCTGGCTGGGACGCTTCCCGGTAATCCTTCATATGTTAAGAAATTGAAGCGACAAGCAAGCTGGTATGTCATATACCAGAATGAGCTATACAAAAAATCATTCAGCTTACCTCTACTGAAATGCGCAACCGCATGGGAGTCCGCAAAGATCCTTGAAGAAATACACGAGGGCTTATGTGGCAACCATATCGGCGGAAAGGCTTTGGCACTTAAGGCATTGATAGCGGGTAACTATTGGCCAAGTATGCTGGCGGATGCCCAGCGCTACGTCAAGAAGTGTGATAAGTGCCAAAGATACGCTCCCGTCATTAACAGGCCAGCCAATGATCTACAGCCTATCCTATGCCCAATTCCGTTCGCCCAATGGGGAATGGATATCCTGGGACCGTTCACCACAGCAACTGGGGGGAGGAAGTTCCTAGTAGTGGGAATTGATTACTTCACAAAATGGATAGAGGCAGAGCCGACAGCAAAGATCAAAGCAAATCAGGTCAAGAAATTCATCTGGCAAAATATTATGACAAGATTTGGGATTCCCATGGCTATTGTTTTCGACCATGGCGTGCAATTCGATTGCCGTCCTATACAAGCTTTTTTAACGGAATTTCGAGTGAAGTTTGCATACTCAGCCGTTTGCCATCCCCAGAGCAACGGACAAGCAGAGGTCGCGAACAAACTGATCCTGAATGCCTTGAAGAAAAAGCTAGATGAATTCAAAGGTGGATGGGCTGATATGGTGCCGGCAGTACTGTGGTAAAAAAGAACAACCGAAAAGGAAGCCAAGCTAGCTTTTGGTACAGAAGCGGTGTTGCCAGTAGAGATGGGTTTGCCCTCTTACCAGGCGCTCAAGGAAAATCTAGACTTCTTGGCAGAAGTAAGGTTGGTAGCAGAACTGAAGGCGGCTGCCTACAAAGACAGATCAGCAAGGCTTACAACAAGAAAGTCTTGGAGAGGCCATTGGAAGTGGGGGACCTAGTCCTTCGCAGAACGGCAGCCACCGGTAAGGCCCATGTTGATGGAAAGCTAACCGCCAATTGGGAAGGGCCATATGTCATCGCTAAGAAAATTGCCCCTGGTTCCTTCATTCTCAAAGGCATGGACGACAAGGAGCTTAGGAATTGCTGGAATGCTAGCGTCCTAAAGAAATATTATGTTTCATTTTTCAAATGTAATCGGCCAAGAGCCACCTTTTTATTACATAAATAATACAAACCTTTGCTAACATTCCGTAAATTATCTTATTATTTATATATTAATGGATTGCATAATTGGTCAATGTTAATTATTAAACGGTCATATGACAGACCTAGCACAGATCAAAAGCCATATGACAGGCTCAAAGTACGTAAATGGTCATATGACAGACCTAGTACAAATCCAAAGCCATATGACAGGCTAAAGTGCGTTAACGGTTACATAACAGACCAAGCACAAAAAACCAAAGCCATATGACAAGCTAAAGTACGCAAATGGTCACATGACAGGCTCAAAGTATATATACGGTCATATGACAAACCAAGTGTGAAAAGATTAGAGCGTTAACAAAACAGTAACAAAAACGCAAAAGTACTTTCCATAGAATAAAAGCTACTGGCTTGGCGGCCAACTACAGCAAAAAATGATGGCGGCCAATAAAAGGCTTTCAGTCGGAGTCAAGTACTTCTAGATTAAAAACACAAATTCAGTTTACAAACGCCAAAATGGGCCGAATAAAGTGTTGATCAAAATACTCAAAATATTACAAGCTATAAACTATTGGAGGAGCAAGAAGAGCTGAGAGAAGGCTGCCAAAAACTTCAAGAAGGGGGGCGTCCTGGTCAACTTGTTCTGCCACGTCACGAGGATCCGCATCTTCTATAGCATCCTCGTCGGCAAATTTTGGATCCCCCTCGAATGGTGACAGGTGTTGGCCGGCAGCATGAGCTTCCTCAATCACATTCCAGTCAAACCCTGGAATAGTCTTGCACACGCACCTCATGGCGGCCGCCCAACCGCCATCGTACCTTTTGTGGAGAACCGTTGCGTACTCCTCAGATTGCTGAAACTCAGCAATAGCCTGAACCCTTGCTTGTGCCCTGGCGTCCAGTACTGCAATATTCTTTTCGGAGTTAGCGGCCTCCAGAGCCTGGGTCAATGAATTAACATTCTCCTCGGTCTCTTCCAGTAAGGCGGCCCTCGATCTCAGCGTTGTCAGCTCAGCTTCCAGAGGCTGCAACTCTGCTGTCTTCGCTGACAGCTTGCCCTCCGTCTCCTTCAGCAGATCCTGGCAAGTCTCCAACGACTGCTTATAGGTGTCCGCCAACTTCTGATACTCGATATATTGCTCTATCAGCTCAATAGCAGCGTTGTTGGCCTGCGAAGATGAAAAGAATATGTCAATAAAAGAAAAGAAGGAAGCAAAAAGCAAAACGAGTTAATGATAATAAGACGAGTACATAAACGTACCACAAGTTGGTCGTGAGCCAACCTAGCAGCGGGAGTGACCAAGGACCCTGCCGGCCTGTCTACCGGCAGTTGCATGCCCTTTAGAATGCGGTAGGCAAGGATGCCACCGTTCTCAGGATTGTCGGCATACAGCGACTCATCCTCTCTGACGTCCTAGTGAGGTTGGTAAATCTTGCCAGGGACGACGGGCCGGCGAGCAAAGGAGGCCGCCACAGCATCGCTTAGCGGTACCTCTTTCTTCTTGATCCACTCATGGTATCGAGAGAAGATGCCGGGAGATAAGTTAGACAGAAAGCTGGGCATGGTAATCAGCTCTCGGATCTTATCGCGGATGGAGGAGTAAGAGCCTGATAGCCAGGAGGCGCCGCTAACATGTCCTGGAGCAGTGGCAGCGACAGCCCGCTCCCGAATCTCTGGAGCATCCGCGGTCAGATCCTCCACCTGAACATCAGGGGTGTGGGCAGAAGAAGCAGGGTCCGCCAAAACCTGCCTTTTGTTGACAGATGTATCCGCCGCAACTTGCTCGCGGGGCCGCCTCCTGTTCCCACCTCCCTTGGCAACAGGTCGGGAGATAGAGGACCTAATCGGGACGGCTGGCCGCCAGTATCAACAGCAGCGGCAGCAACAATCTGAGCAGGGACGTGAACAATATTCGCCCCGCCGCGACCACGGCGAATATTCTGAGGGCCGTGGCGGTTCCCTCCCCGGCGGCCATTGGTAATCCCGTGCATGGTCTCGTATTCTTGTGAAGGAGCAGGTGGTAAATTGGTTAGCGGCTTGAAGTTCTCGTCCACAGCTAGTGCGTCGAAGTCAAGGCTGTCCCCAGGATGTACTTGGAATGAGGAACCCAGTATTTAGGCTCTTTAACCTTCACCTCCTTCCCGTCCTCATAGGTGACTAAGTAATCCTCCGTGTCAAAGTAGTCGAAGGCCGCTAACTTTTCCTCAGTTAGCGGAATAAGAGGTAAATGCTCCATATGCGGACGAGGCTCGGTGAAATGACGACGCACTGGGTAATCCTCAGGAACTCGTAACCAAAAGAAAGCATCCTGCCAGCCCTTCAAACCAGTCATTTTAGGCTGAACTGTCATCTTCTTGTCGGCCGTAGTTAGCGACCACCAACCCGCCTGCCTAGAAGATCCATTTTTCTTCAGCCAATGGATGTGGCGGAACAAGTTCAGCGTTTGCGGAAAATCCAAGAAACGTACAACCCAGATGTACGCTATCAAATTCCGGACCGCCAAAGGAGTCAACTGAGCCAAGCTCACGTTGAAAGCGTTTAAGATCTTCACCAAAAAAGAATCCAGAGGGAAACGGAGGCCAAACTCGAAATGATGAGTATACACGGCCACGTGACGGGGAGGACACGCCGTCACAATGGCCCCCCTCTGGTGGGACTATCAACCGATAACCCGAGGGAAGACAATATAAATCCCGAGCAACTATCGGGTAACCCAGATCAATGGCGTCCTGACGCCAAGGCAAATCAATCTCGACACTGATAGGACAGGCACTGAAATCATTCGGCAGCCATAAAGCATTAGAGCCAGGTCCAGTCTCAATCTCCTCCATCGGATTTGAACTGTCGACCCTTAATTCGGCAGTACGGGAAGATTCCCCAACCATGTGGGCAGGCAAAGGCATAGAAACGTCAATGTTTGCGTCCGTAGAGTCAATCGCATTCCCAGTGACGCGGACATCAGGGCTCGCTATAGTGCGACGGTGATAAACGGTCTCTGGGCGGACCATAACGGTAGCAATGGAGTCACTGTCGTCACCTAAATCAATAATATGAGGGTTAGGAGCCGCAGATTGCTTTAAACGATCGAAAAAGTCGGTCGTTACCTCCACCCCAGCATCCGCTAGGCTATCCAGCCAAGCATGCTCTCTAAGTGGTGCTACATCAGAGCCGGGAGCAACATCGGTCGGAGGATGCCTAACGGATCGTCTAGCAAGAATCTGATGCCTAAGCTCCCTAAGCGTCTGCCGGTCACCACTCTGGCTAGCGGATAGATACCTCCTGGTCAGACTATGCTCCTCAGGGGTAGCAGGGTCGTTAAGGAACTTAGATCTCATCTCTCTTTCTCTCTCAGCTGTTAAGGGGATGTCCGACAACAACCTAGTCCTCCCCACAGGGCTAGAACCAGAAGAGGGCTCGCTATCGGCCAGGGGAGAGGAATGTTCACTTTCGGTCATAAATGCATCACTAGGGGTATTCTGGCTATCAGACTGGTCCGACATGATGAAAATACAAAAAGAAACTTTAAGCTTGGAAAAGAAATGGAGAAATACCTGGAGAAGTAAAATCGCTAGAGAAAGATGAAGGCAAGGAACAAAAGGTCGCCGGAAAATAACGAGCGAGAATTCCAAGGAATGAAATGGAGTGGAAAAGCCCGAGCCTGAACGAAAAGACCACCGGAAATGCAGAACTGTCACGGCAAAACTCAAACTCAAAATCTCAGAGAAATCCCAGAAAAACTTCTTCAAAAGAATGACGAAATTCTTGGTACAGTGAAACCGGAAAGAAAAAACTAAGAAACTTGGTAACTTTTCGGACCAATCTGAGCAAGAAAAATCAGTTTTTGACCAAATGAAGCTATGGGTATGGAGGTTCGTGAGAGAGGAAATGGAAAAGGAAGATGAAAAACTTGAGAATGATAGAAAAATCCGGAAAAAAGGACAACTGGTGTCCATATGTATAGTGAATAGACGGCTGAGATTGAAAGACCTATCAACTCCCTCTCCAGATACCTGCCAAGTGTCGAAGCAGGGTAAACCCTAATAAAGTAATGGGCGGGAATTTCGAAAGAGTAATCATTAACTTTTCAAACTCTTTTAACTCCCTACGACGACACGTGGCACCCAACGAATGAAATTTCCCAAAAAATGGAGCACGGGAACAATGATTCGCGTCCACCGACAACATCCTTAGCGGTCAAGGCCCCAAAAGATGCTGGGGGGGCTAGTTGTATGGGTATAACCCAAGTAGGTTAGCGGACCCCAGTAAGGGGTCCGCGAACGCCTTATCGGACGCGAATACTTTAAATGTCGCCCACAGCTCTATCAAGTCAGTACGCCAACATGGTCCGACAACGTTGGCGGTCCCCCAACAAGACAAAATAAGGAAATCTTCCCAATTGTCAGAAGCACCACAACCGTACACGTGTAAAAGGATTACGCACCCTGTCGGGTGAATAGTACTTCTATAAATAGCCAAATGGTACTAGTTACGTAGCAATGGTGGGCTGGGCCGGGCGGCCCCGGGGCCCCCCTTACGAGCCGTTGGCCCGCCCCCCATTTCGCTCCGTGGGCTGGCTGCCACGGTCAGAATTTGCCCGCGGGCCGAACGCCTTTCCTTTGTTTTTTAGCCTAAAATTGTCAAAATACAAAAAAAAAAAAAAACGGCCGCCCAGGGGGGGGCCGGGCCGGCGGCAACTGAATTTAGGCCTTTTCTGCAGTACATTCTCTCACACTCAGAGTTCTTATCTTTCTCTCTCTACTCTCTCTCTCTAAATCCTATTTGGACACGTGCTGACTTGAGCGTCGGAGGGGGTTTCCTCGCATCCTCCCCGAGGGTAGTTCACGTTTGCTTCCTGTGCAGCTGTTCACCAGCGGACGCTAACCCCAGTCTTTGGCGGACTTATCTCAAGACCGCCAACCGTTTCAACTCCGAAACAGTAGGGATATAATCAGATCGCTCCACTCTAATACCCAAAGGTGAACCACCCCAAACTCGAGCTGTGATTTCGCAGTCTCTGAAAAGATGACTTTCTGTTTCTTCAAATTTGTTACATAGATAGCAATTAGGTTGAAATTGAATATTGCGTTTCCTCAGGTTGCTCTCGTCTATATCTACTGTTTTATAAATAGTGACCCTTTTTTTTGAAGTTGATGTTTCAAAGTATGAGATGTTAGTTACTGTTTCTTTGGAATGGGGATCATAGGTTGACATTAATGATTTAGTGGAATTAAGTCAGTCAGTGGGAGTAGTGTATTTGCTAGCTTTATGGAGATGTAGACCATGTTCCATACTTAGTTGTTGCTATGTCTTAGTTAAATTAATTTGTTGTAAAGCCTATATTAGGGTCCTTTAATTTGTTGGTAGTAAAAATGAGATTGCAGTAATTTTTTTTCTAACGTTATCTTTTGTTTTGTATACTTATTTCCAACATTTTGCATAAATAATCACCATTTACCAACTGTAGTTATTACACGTGCTTGCATTAGGTTAGTGTAATTAATATTTTTTTTATACAGGTTGTTACATGATGTTTGTGGTGTAATAATAGCATGACAATGGATAGGATGTTGTATAATTTGACTTCAACCTAACTGGTAGTCAGGCTTCAACCGGCCTCTAACTTTTACCCTCTCCCATTCCAATGCGACTTCCTACGAGCTCTGACTTTGATCCGCTTTTGATCCAAATTCAACTACTTATTCCTCCATAAAGGTTGTTGCAAGCAAAAACTAAGGAGGAACCTTAAAATCTAACTAGAAGCTTTTTTTACTTTTTTTTTATCTTAGCTTTTATTAGTCTAAAATTGAGCTATAAACAAATTGCATTTAATTTATCAAATAGTATGCAAAATAAAACGAACATATCAGGAGTATAATATTACTGTCTTTAATTGCTAGATAATATTGATAATGTTTCAAAATAAAATTAAGAAAAATTTGTGAACAACTACCGAAGAGATGCCACTTTTGGAATAAAATATTTTATAAAAAACTTTCCGTTATATCACCACCATTAAAATAAGAAAAAAAATGGAAAATTTTGTTTCCCATCCCAAACTTGTTTCATAAAGTCTGAAAAAATTTCACAAGTAATATTGAGCAATCTAAATCATCTTGACATCAAATTAAGTTTCCAACAAGCACATACGTGAGTACGTGACGTGATACTTATTTCATCATTCTTATAGAAATATTATCCCAACTTGAAGACAATCACAATAATTTCATGATATACATGAAACTTTCACCTAACTAATATTTATTATTTCTTGCGTGCGTAAGGTTAGGAGAACAACTAGTTTCTATATTAGCAACATTCGGGGCCCCTGCCAAAATATATACATTTTCCGCCGTTAAAAAATTTTGTCTCGACGCAGTCTTTAGAACAATCCGCCAGACGGGAACATAATATTCCCTTGCACTTGAGCGGGAAAACTACCACCTGGCGCCGCCCTTCAGCTGATGGCAACCCTGTGAGGCGAATCATGTAGACAAAAGGGGGAAAAAACTCAAAAACATTAAGTATACGACTACATATTGCCCAAAATACATAATATTGTTTTACTTCTAAAATTAACCAAGATAGAAATAACATAAACAAAAGTATCAATGTTCTTCAAATTTCTCCTACGCCGGCTCGTCCCAGTTAACTTGCTCATTCACTTTTGGCACAACTTATATCGAGTTGTAAAAATAAGAAAAAAGCTTGCTAAAAAAGGTTTGTAACAAGTAATATGAGGCAAGAAATATGTACCAAGGGATATATGAATTATTGCTTCAGAATAACCCAAATTTTTTATAGGCCTTTTATTGAAATCTCCTACATACTTTCTTTTATTTTTCTATACGATCTCGAAAACACATATTAAATGTTAATATAATTGATTAGGCATTAACGAAAATTATAAAAAATATATATTATAAATCTACATATTGAAACTAATCTTTACAACGTCGGACATTATGTATTATTATTAGTAGAAAGAATATAGTCAAAGTTAATAAACCTTTGACTTTAAAAAAGTAAATTAATTCTCACTTTGATGTACTTAATTATTTATTATTATATAACAAATATTGTCTCTAAATGTGCATATCATATCTTTTCATACACAAGGAATGAAAAATTAATTGTTTTATATCATACATATGATCGACAGTAGAAAAAAAAAAATGCCTAAGAAAATTTTATAGCTTTGCGCATGTTTTTGTTAGAATTTCAATCCGAAGTATACTAAATAAAATTACACAATAATAATTTAAAAGCAGAGAAAACTGAACACAAGTATATTTATTACCTGTGGTCATGAATAAAGCAAGAAGCAAAAACATGATGAACAATTGCTTAGAAGTTGGAGCCATGAACGACATAATCAATAGTATATTCTTATTCTTTATATTTTTTAACAAATGCTATCAACTTGAACTTCAAAGCACGTTTCAAGTTTATTCTTATAGTGAGAAAGTTTTGCCGTTTAGAGTGTCCACCATAATTTTATGCGTTTTGAGGATAATCTCGAATATTATTATAAACGGCAAACAGTCTTGAAGATTTGATTACGTTACGTACCAAAATACCATCACAAACTTTCTTAATTATTTTAGTACTAGTATTGGCACCCGGGCAAATGCCCGGGCTTTTCCATGAAGAAGAGGTTGAATTCTTAAATATTTACACTCCTATTTTTTGCTGTTATTTTTGTCTGACATAGAACAACTAAAAGTTATAATATGATTTTGTCATTATCTTTGACGTTGGTTTCTAATTTATATGTCATGAAGAAACTCACTTTATCATTCAGAAACATATTATATCATGCAAAAACTACATTAGTTCTGAACAATCCACTATATCATTTCGACACTCACTATATCATTTCAACACTCATTATATCATGCAGAAACTCACTATATCATGCAGAAACCACATATTTTTATATGTTAAAGTACATGTCATGATACATTACACAACTTACATCATCTTGCATGTTCAAACATTAAGAATAAAACCCTAATCCATAATTCATTAGCAATGTGCAAAGTTGACCGCTGACAATCTAATATATAAAACTTTGAATATTCTAATTATAACATGAATAGGTTTTGTAGAACAACCCTAATTCTAATTGAAACTCTTATAAGAACCCTTATTCTAATTGAATCCTTAATCCCAATTGCAGTAGGTAGGTTACTTTAATACTTTAACCCTAATTCTAATTTAATAGCTAATTCCAATTGCAGTAGGTTACTTTAATATGTTAGTATAGTCAATATTTCCTTTTATATGTTACTTTAATATAAACTTTTAAATATAGTATAAAGGGATCTTATTATAAAGTACTTTTTAAACACTTTCTAATGGTACAAAAATTATAATTTTACGAACTATATATTAAAAGTTATAATCAAATTTACTATATTTAAGTTTTTCATTGTGAACCCAACTCTATATATTCTTATCCTAAATTCTATTTGTATTTTAATCAATTTAGAACTCTATTTATATTAAAAAAAATATGACATGGCACTTAATGAGCGCGACAAATGGCGTCCAATGAGGACGCCAAATGTCGGGACCACGTGAGTTGGGTTCCTTTCTTTAGTACTCATTGTATTTACAAATCAAATAAAAGTATCTGTCATATAGATATGAAACAATTTGTTAAATTATGAAGGATTGATAATATTGCTACAGTATGTTGCTAAGGTATGTTGCTATTGTATGTTGCTACGATGCCCTTCAAGCCTCAATGACCAACATGATTAACAATATCAACCCTCTTTCTAATATGTTGACCATGTCCCATCTTATCCAACATTTATGTTTGGAGGAGGCGAAGGATGCATTATTTGTTTCTTATCAAAGGAAAAGAAAATATGAGGAGTATATTTATTAGAAACCGTACCTTGTGGAAGAACTCAATGTGGAAAGCGGACCGCTAAAAATCTATAATATGTAGTTCACATAATTAGCTTAAGTGGAAATAAAATATAGGGAAGAAAACTCAATGTGTAAAGTTGACCACTGACAATCTAGTATATATAACTTTGAATATTCTAATTATAACATTAATAGGTTTTATAGAACAACCCTAATTGTAATTGAATCTCTTATAACAATCCTAATTCTAATTGAATCCCTAATTCCAATTGCAGTAGGTTACTTTAATACTTTAACCCTAATTCTAATTGAATCACTAATTTCAATTTCAATAGGTTACTTTAATACGTTAGTATAGTCAATATTTTCTTTCATATGTTACTTTAATATAAAATTTTAAATATAGTATAAAGGGATCTTATTATAAAGTACTTTTTAAACACTTTCTAATGGTATTAAAATTATAATTTTATGAACTATATATTAAAAGTTATAATCAATTTACTATATTTAAGTTTTTCATTGTGAACCCAACTCTATTTATTCTTATCCTAAACTCTATTTGTATTTTAATCAATTTAGAACTCTATTTATATTCAAAAAAATTACATGGCACTTAATGAGCGTGACAAATGATGTCCAATGAGGACGCCAAATGTCACGACCTCACGAAGTACTTTAACCCTAATTCTAATTGAATCGCTAATTCCAATTGCAATAGGTTACTTTAATACGTTAGTATAGTCAATATTTCATTTTATATGTTACGCTAATATAAAATTTTAAATATAGTATAAATGGATCTTATTTTAATGTACTCTTTAAACACTTCCCAATGGTACAAAAATTATAATTTTACGAATTATATATTATAAGTTATGATCAATTTACTATATTTAAGTTTTTCATTGTGAACCCAACTCTATTTTTTCTTATCCTAAACTCTATTTGTATTTTAATCAATTTAGAATTAACACTGTTTATATTAAAAAAAAAATGACATGGCACTTAATGAGCGCGACAAATGGCGTCTAATGAGGACGCCAAATGTCGCTACCTCGTGAGCTGGCTTTTGTACTCACTTTTATATATTAGTTATATGATTTCTGAATTTGTATATATATTTCTGCCAAGGTGTTTTAATTTTGGCGGCTCTTGATTTTGTTAGTAATTGATAATAGTATGTTTCTACATGATATAGTATGTTAATAAATCATATAGTGAGTTTCTTCATGATATAGTGGGTTTCTGAATGATATAGTAGATTGTTTAGAAATGATGTAGTTTTTGCATGATATAGTATGTTTCTGAATGTATAATGACTTTCGACATGATATAGTGGGTTTTTGAATGATAGAGTGGACTTTTCAGAAATGATACATACTTTTGGCTTGGTGCACACTAATGTTAATATGAACCGGGTCCATGCAAGTCATCTGTATTGCTTATATATGTAAATCAACTGTTATTATGGTATATGTTGCTGGGTTAGTTTCGACGTATTTTCATGATAGCAACTATTAACAAATTTTACTATTTGAAAATTAGGAGATATGAATGGTCAAAAAAGTATTGTATTAGTAAGCGTGAAAATTAAAACGACATTACAATTATAAAATAATGGAAGATGTAATTGCCAATTAGGTCATTAGGATCGTATCTTTTCGGGTTGGCCTAATTCAGTTTGAAGGGTTATAATGTTGGGAGTAATGGAATTAGTTTTGGATTGGTTACATAGATATATTGTTTGACATATCAAGCACATTCAAATATGTTGAAGATTAGTGAGATCACACATGATTACGTGAGTGATTTAATTGATTGACCTATATATATACTTGTGCAGTTGGATGCAAATTTGAATCTCTTTGATGTATATCCAATCATAGACATTGGAAAGCATCCTTTCAAGTATTTCAATATGTGGAGCAGTGCTCCAAATTTCACCGAACTGATTTCAAGTTGTTGCCAAGAGCAGGTACAGGGGATCCAGTGCAGAGATATCCAAGCATATAAGAAGATGACGAAAATGAAGAATGATCTCAAGAAACTTAACAATGAAGGCTTATCAGACATCAAGTGCAGAGATATCCAAGCATATAAGAAGATGATCATGAGTAAGGAGCAGTTGTATAATGATCCTTCAGATCTGAATCTGAGGAACAATGAGCTGGAAGCAGTGGATGAGTATAGAAGGACAGTATAGAAAGACTCATAAAGCTTATTTGTCTTTCTTGAGTCAAAAGGCAAAGCTGCATTGGTGTAGAGATAGTGATGAGAATTTTGCTTTTCTCCATCAGTTAATTAGAGCTAGAAGATTTTTTTTTGACATCAGGAAAACATATAAAAACAAAAAACCAACTAAAAGGTAGACATTCTATGTATTCAGCACCATCGCGCTAAATGGTGTGCTCCATTAACCTGGTCCTTATGCACCTTTGTAATGGCGCACCAAGCAAAATCCTTTGCCACCTTTCGAATACTTTGGATCGTCTGGCTTACTTGTATATCTTGCGCCTTGTTTGCGAGTAGTATTTGGATCAAAAGCACCGAGTCGATGTAGAATTGAGCTGAATTAATGCCTTCGTCCCGAGCCCAAGAGAGAGCACGTAAGCATGCTGTAGCTTCCGTGGCAAGGGCCGATTGTGCATAGAAACAACACCCTTGCTTAATCATGATTTGCCCTTGTGGGTTGGAGGCTACCCAAGATTCTCCCCCCCAACATGAGGCTTTGTCCCAAGACCCATCTAATTGTACCAAAGCCAACGGTGTACCCAGTTTGGGTTGACCCATATTTGCCACAATAAAACCAGGTGGCTGAAGCAATTCTTGAGGCCTAGAGCTAGGATTCAGATGACCTTGTGCAAAACTGGAATGTTGGCTTACACTATCGATGATGTGATTAGCTATGATAGACTAGCTATGATAGACATAGAAGCTCGAACTCATCGAAAGACTTGGTGGTTACGTGTATTCCAAATTGCCATAATGTACCCACAAAAGCAGGTAGCTCAATGCCATTATGACCCTCCTCCACCCTAGATTTAAGAACCCATTGTGTCAACCATTGACGGAAGGGAATGTGAGGATTGGTTGTAGATTGAACCCCTATTTGTGCAATATCCCATGCTTCTATCGCAATAGGACAAAAGCGGAAAAGGTGTTGACAATCCTCGATGTCATACAAGCATAGTGGACAAGTATCACACGAACTTATAGTTCGTCGGAAGAGATTGTGTTTAGTTGGTATGCTATTGTGCCAAAGTTTCCAAACAAATAACTTCCATTTAGGCATGATGTCCGAACTCCAAAGGACACGAAAAAATCGGATATCGTTTGGAGTGTTCATGCTGCAAATATCATTTTGTTGTTTTTGGAGTATAAAGTAGTACCCTGATTTTGTAGAATAATCACCAGACTTGGTTAAAGGCCAGTACTGGGAATCCTGCACAAGAAGATTAGTATGCAATTCCATACTTTTAATAATGCGAGCACTGGATGGTTTGAAGAGATTATTGATGCGTTGAATATTCCATCCTTGGTTAAGTGGAAGGATGAAATGAGCCACCTTGAGCTGGGAAGCTTCCCAAATGGAAATGGAGTCTCGGAAAACCGGAATTTGTTCTTGAGCCCACTTTGTTGTTGAAGCACTAATATGGTGTCCATTACCAACTTTCTAGCTACAATTGTCATTTAATAATGTAGTAGCCATGTTTAAACCTTTGCGGCCCCACGAGCTGGAGCGAGAAGATGGAGGATGAGTGTGAGGTAATGGTCTAGCTCTCCTTTTCCCTCAAGGACTCTCCGACAATTCCATGATTTCCGGCGATACTTGACTTTGCCTATATTAACTTCCCAAAGGAGAATCCCCAGTACAATCCCAAGTGACAACTTTCAACGCTCAAGACAGATCAACTACATTCCAATATCAGATCCAGTACATTTCAATCAAGGCTCATAATGCCTAATTCATGGCAAGCTCACCCAAAGTGGGGGCTTCCTACGTGTGGTGGTTCCTCCGATTCAAATCAAACTCCCGAAGAGTTGTAATCCGCGGACCTCGTGTACGGACCCCGGTCATTTGCTAAAAAAAACGATTTTCGAAAATCATTCTATTCAATCCTGCTCATTCTAACATTCTACATATCCACATCTTCTAGCCCTGCAAAATCCTGACCTTGCATTGCAGCCTTGCAAAACCCTGACCTTGCATTGCATTTCATACATTCTAGTCTTGCATAACCCTGACCTTGCATGACGTGTCATCCCTTAGCTTTGCATAACCTTAATCCTTGCTAGCTTCTTATGCATCCTTAGAGAGTCTAAGTTTGCATTATTGCATCACTATATGCTTATGTGAGTTGTTTGCACCTATCTGCTAACATTTTTCCCTGCAGGTAATCATATTGCTTGTAGTTATTGTCCTGCATATATACTAACTTTATTTTGCAGAGACCGACGGTTACAGATCAGTTCTAAACTGCAGAGCGTTTAGAATCGTTCTCTGTCTCGACACCGTACACTTTGACTATCGGTTTCCTGAACCTCAGTCAAAGTGGGGGCTTCTGTAGACACATAATCGTGTCTCCCTATTTAAGGATCCAATGGTGAAACATACCGTGGTCTTAATTGGTCCGATCCAAGGGCAGAGCAGTTGGAAGAGCCATTCAAAACCATTTTCGAAAAGTGTTAAGGTCCTATTTTAAAGCCCAATTAATTATTCATGATAATTAATTGTATTTGAGCCCAATTCTTTGAAAAGCCCAATTAATTGATAATTAATTGATTTATTTTAATAAATATATATTTACAAAAGATATTTTTTTTAAGTCAAGATCAGATTTTATCTCGTAAAATCAGATTTCCGTAATTAAAGGATAAAAGAAATTTTTTTAAACGCGTTCTAAATAAAGCTGGCAAAGGCACGACAGGAGCCAAGCTGGTGCACCTAGCGCACCAACCTGCGCCTGGCGCACGTCTGTGCGTCAGGCACACCTCTGTCCACGTGTCAGGTGCACTAATCTGCACGTGACACGTGGATTTCTGACTCATTCAGAGTCCTGCGTCAGACGCGACTCTCTACTTGAGACGCGGATTTTCTTTCTTATCTTTTTCAAAGCGCGTACCA
Organism: Beta lomatogona; assembly: GCA_947646795.1. NCBI lineage: Eukaryota > Viridiplantae > Streptophyta > Magnoliopsida > Caryophyllales > Amaranthaceae > Beta > Beta lomatogona. Next base: position 3,030,613 of record CANSNZ010001022.1, read on the forward strand.
CGTGCATGCTTTTTACTGGTCATGCCGCGTCATGTGCTTGCCACGTCAGCTGCGCCTGGCGCAGCAGGCGCGTGAGGCGCAATGCTGTTTTTCCTATAAGTAGGCCTAATTTCCGTATAGATCAGAGCACGGATTTTACACATCAACACACTTCGAACTCGACGAACATATTACGATTTTCTCTCTACAAACTACAAAACCTCCCTACAAAATTCACACCTTTCAAACACAAACACATTCAATCTACTACTTTCATACATTCAGATTTTCAGACTTCACGATTGCTCGTCCCGAAGGTTGTTCATCTCTCAGACCCAAGCCATGGTATATTCCTGAGGGTACTTAAATAAATTATTTTTATATTGAAGTTACTAACAGTTTTCTTTCCTGATGTGGATCTTTAATATAAAATCGCTCTACTGTATATACTAATTCCTCTTTTCTCTTTCTTTTTATTTATTTTTCATTACTATTATACTTGCCTGATCATTATATGCATGCTATTATGATTGTCCTGCTTTAATGCTTTTATCACCCACATGTTATTTTTCCTAATCAATGACCTAAAGAATTGCTCTCATTAATTCAGATAATTTGGACAACCTGTTAGGAACCCTGTAATATTGATTGCCTAATAACATTTCACTAAAAATTAGTCTTTTTATGTGTTTCCTGAACCAATCTAGACTAAATAATTTTAGGGTGTATAAAAACATTATTTGATTATTCTTTGGCATAAAATCTTCAATGAATCAATATTTAGTAGAGGCCAACTTTGGGCGAATGTGGTTCATTATGGCTATATTCGTACCCTCACCCCCGAACTCAATCTTTGGTTCACTTTGACCATCTATGGAGTCATGACGGGGAAATCTACATTGAATAATTTGTCCTAACGATTTTCCCATATCCAATTAGGTTTATGATTCTTCCTAAAAAGAATTGTTGGCGACTTCTTTCAATACAAAACTATTTTCAATAAAACCTTAACAGTGGGGTAGTCAAATCTAATACGCGCTCACACCGCGTAGGCGAAATAAAAACACGCCTACAATCCCAAAACCATAGTCAAACCATGACATCATTCAAAAGCTACGAGACATGCAAGTCCCCCACAAAAACTCAAATAAGTCTAAGTGTCCTTGAGACCTAGCATAATATAAGACTCCCTATTGTCTTCATAGAACTCATCTACTAGAAAAACTATGCGAAGCTTCCTCTCATTCCCCATCCACACTCTGCTAGCCCAAGCAATCACAAGTCTAGAGGTCATTTCCATCTGCAAAGATATTATTAAATAATTCCACAGTTAGTGAGGAGTAACTAGCATTTCTCCCAGAGCAAAAGAAATCAAAGTGTAATTCAAAAATAGATTAGTAAGAAAGGAAAAACATAAGGTCAGGAACACTATTACATACATCCATATCCATAAAGCTCACAAGTAATACAAATGAAAAAGTAAATATCAAGTAAATAAAATAAAATGAATAAATCATCTCAAGAGTACTTAAATAATAATAAAAAGCAAAGGTAAAACAAGTTATTGAGTTAGAAACCGAACACCAGTGAATCGCAATTCACTTCCTAAGGTTTGTCAGATCGCAATCTCCATGTCAGTCTATGGGCTTATGTTCCCCACTGCCTGTGTCTAAGAATGGCCAAACTCCCGATGCAGGGTAGAAAACGCATAACTCCCTGACCTCTCGGACGACAACAATTAACCCAGGTGTACCCCTAGATCGCAAACCAGGTGGTTGGCATGTTCTTCATCGGGGACTACATCTATCCCACCATATGTTCTTATCTCAAAAACAAAATCATAAAAAGTATCATTCATCTCAAAACTATTCATCAAAGGGATGCCACCCGGCCTTATATCCACAATTGATCAATAGATTTCTCTTCAAAATTCCTCAAAGTGGTAACTTACAAACTTACAACAAATGTCTCAAACAACAAATACTTTGAGCACCACTAAGCACAAACAACGATAACAAAATAGTTTTTATAGCACTAACAGTATCAATTAGAAATGAATCACATCATATAAGATCACCAACTTCAAGTAAAACATACGTACAAGCACATACGAAAAACCATACAACACAAAACTGTGCGCTCAGCGCCAACCTGTGCATCTGGCACACTGACTATCCTGCGTCTAGCGCATCAGTGTGACGCCACCATCAATTAACACCAAAGCTCATTACTACATCAAAACGTAAACAATTAATCATTTTTACAAAAACTAAACGTAAATATGATGATACTCAATTGTAACCAAAGTAAACCACAAATCATCAGCTTTCCAGAATATAAAAGGTCTCAATTTAATCCTGATTATTAATTCCTTAAATAATTAAAAAAAATAAACTCAAACTCTTAAAAAAATCACAATAAAAATTATTAAACAAATAAAACCGAACCGTAAAATCTTATAAAAATTATCATATAACCATCATGGCTCTACTAACACAGTAAAAAATTTATTTCTTATTTTCGGGATCTAAAAGTAATTTTGAACATTAATTTCCAGAATACTCAATAAAGCCAATAGATTACTTAAAATTAGAAATAGACTCCCAAAAATTACCAAAAACTTACATAACATGCATAGACCTACAGTATGACATATTATTTGAAGAAACAGATTTTTCGACCTCAAAATATAATATTCACCATTTAAATACCAACAATCGCGAAAATGCAAAAATAGAGAATTCAATTAATTAAACTCATAAACAGTGGACAAAAATTATTCTAAGGCATGAAAAACATACCAAACACATAACAAGGTTCATGAAAAATATCTTCGACAATGATAAAATTCGTTCACTAATTATTTTATAATTAAGCCATAAACACACAAATTACCAATTAAATTAATAAAATAGGGAAAACTCAATTAATAATTATTTGTTGCACACAACATAGTCACATCATACATAATGAACACTCACGTAAATTTTCATCAACAATTTCATATAAAAAGTAATTAAAACAATTCTTAACGTAATAATCTAATACCGAAATATACCCTAATCTCTATCGTTCTAAGATAACTACTAGTTACCTGGATCGTCGGAGGCGAGCTGAAAACTACTGCAACAATCCTGAATTATACGTGCACTCCTCTTCTTCTTCAAACCCCTAAATCACCACGAACGAGGAATAGGCAAGTAGAATAAGTTAAGAACAATTGGATGAAGAATAGAAGTAGAAAATTTGAGAGAGAGTAATGATGATGATGACCGATTTTTTTTGCAAGAATTGCAGTAATGATAATCTGATCTTAATCAGATTTATGGTGGTTTAAAAGAATTAATAAAAGAGGATTAATAGGTGAAATAATGAGGGGGTTTTGGAGGTTATAAAAATGTAAGACACCAAAATGAGTCAAGAAAATTATCTCCCCTTCCCTCCACGTGGCCGGCTGACCCAAGCCTAATCCACACCAAATATTTTCGGCCCAATCATCAAAGATTCATGCGACAAAAGTCCGTTACGCGATAAATCAATAACTTCCTAAATCGCGCCTAAACTTTAAAAATACTTAATAATGAAAATAGTTCTAATAAATTATATTATAAATATAAATACATTATACATACTTAGCACGTCAAATAATAAAAATATTTCAGCTCCCAATAATTTATAAAAATAAAAATCATTAATTTAGAGAAAATAATAGTTTTAGGGAAAACTTTTGCGAAAAAAACTAGGAACAAAATTATGGGGTGTTACAATCTCCCCTCCTTAAATAAAGTTTTGTCCTCAAAACTTCGAAAACACAACACATAAGACAAGCACACAAAGAATGCCTGAAACGAATAGTTCCGGGTATTTCAGTCGCATCGAATCTTCGGTTTCCCACGTAGCTTCTTCGTAATTTCGACTTCTCCAAAGTACTTTAACCAAGGGAATCACCTTCCTTCTCAGAGCACGGTTCTGACGATCCAATATACGACTAGGTCGCTCTTCAAAAGTCAAATTCGGCTCGATTGAGACCGACTCAATAGGAATCACATGCGAAGGATCACTACGATACCTACACAACTGTGACACATGAAATGCATCATGAACCTTCGACAGCTCTGGCGGCAAAGCCAAACGATACGCGACCTCCCCAATCCTTTCAAGAATCTCATGGGGACCTACATACTTCGGACTCAACTTGCCCTTTTGACCAAACCGCATCACTCCCTTCATAGGAGAAACCTTCAGAAGCACCTTATCTCCCACCTCAAAGGAAATAGGTTTCCGACACAAATCTGCGTACGACTTCTGCCTATCTTGAGCAGCCTTCATTTTAGCTTGAATTACTTTCACCTGCTCAACAGTATCTTGAATTAACTCCGGGCCCAAAATCAATGAGTCACTGATGTCGCTCCAACAAGTAGGACTACGACACTTCCTTTCATAGAGAGCCTCATACGGAGCCATTTGGATACTAGCTTGATAGCTGTTGTCATAAGAGAACTCCACTAGGCTAAGCAACTTGACCGAAGACTGTTGAAATTCTAAGGCACAAGCACGAAGCATATCTTCCAAGGTCTAAATAGTTCTCTCAGTCTGACCATCGGTAGCCGTATGAAATGCAGTACTGATCTTCAACTTCGAACCAAAAGCCTCCTGCAAAGCGGTCAAAAGATGGGATAAAGATCGCGGATCACGGTCAGAGACGATGTCTTTGGGAACCCTATGAAGACGAATAATCTCATTATCTAGCATAAGCTTCAGCCAACTCTTCCATAGACCAAGTGTTCTTCATCGTAATAAAATGAGCCACTTTGGTCAGACGATCCACAATCAGCCCCACAACATTCTTCCCACCAGCAGCCCTAGGCAAACCCATCACGAAGTCCATCGAGATCGAGTTGAAATTCCAAGCAGGAATAGGTAAAGGTCACAACAAACCACCAGGCCTCTGATGCTCAATTTTCACCTTCTGGCAGATCAAACACCTAGCGACAAACTCGGCGATCTCTCTCTTGATACCAGGCCACCAAAAATTAACCTTCAAATCCTTATAAAGCTTGTCACCACCAGGATGAACAGATTAAGGAGTACTATGAGCTTCCTCGAGAATCTTTCTCTTAAGCTCACCATCATTGGGCACACACCATAAACCTCAAGCTATCATCAGCATAGATCTCAAAATTCTCTGCACGACCTTACGTCTTTGCTTCACAGATCTTCTCTAGCTTCGGATCACCCTTTTGCTTGCTTCTCAACTCCTGGAACAACTCAGGCTCAGCACTCATAGAACCCAACATCGCAGACACATAACCCTGAGGAACAACCTCGATATCAAGCTTGCGAAACTCTTCACACAATTCACATGGCACCACCATAACAGCGTTTAAAGAATGCTTATTCTTGCGACTCATAGGATCCGCTACTTTGTTCGCCTTACCCTCTTGGTAATCCAGAGTCAGATCATAATCCTTGATCAATTCAAGCCACCTTCTCTGCCTCACGTTAAGATCACTGCTAACTGAAGATGTACTTCAGGCTCTTGTGGTCAGTATACACCTTACACGGAACACCATACAGAGAGTGTCATCATATCTTAAGTGCAAACACCACAGTGGCTAACTCCAGATCATGGGTCGGGTAAATCATCTCATGCACCTTCAGCTGCCTCGAAGCATAGGCTATTACCTTCCATTGCTACATCAAAACACAACCCAGACCATTCTTCAATACATCACTGAACACTTCATACCCAACACCCTCAGATGGCAGAGTAAGAACAGTAGCAGAGGTCAAACTCTTTTTCAGCTTCTGAAACGCCCCTTCACAATCCTCAAACCAGACGAACTTGCAGTCCTTGCGCATTAAGCGAGTCATAGGTTGAGCTATCTTGGAGAAATCTTGGACGAACCTCCTATAATAACCAGCAAGACCCAGAAAACTCTGAACCTCGATCACATTCTTAGGACTCTCCCACTCGACAACAACCTTGATCTTAGCAGGATCCACCTTAACTCCTTCCTTTCTGATTACATGCCCCAGAAAAGCAACTTCTTTCAGCTAGAACTCACACTTAGACAGCTTTGTGAACCACTTTTGCTTGCGCAAAACATCCAATACCAGTCTCAAATGCTTCTCATGCTCCTTCTCGTCCTTAGAGTAAACGAGAATATCATCGATAAACATGACTACACAAGTATCCAAGTACTCGTGGAAAGAGTGATTCATTTGATCCCTGAAAAGCGCAGGAGCATTTGTGAGACCAAAAGGCATCACTTCAAATTCATAGTGCCCATATATGGTGCGGAAAGCAATCTTTGGAATATCTTCCTTCTTAACGGGGATTATAACCGGATCTCAGATCGATCTTGGAAAATACCCCAGCACCCTTCAATTGATCAAACAGATTTTCAATGCGAGGCAACGGATATTTATTTTTGATCGTTACCTTATTCAGCTTACGGTAATCAATGCATAGACGCATACTCCCGTCTTTCTTCTTGACAAACAGAACAGGAGCACCCTAAGTAGACACACTAGGCCTTATGAAGCCCTTATCTATCAGCTCTTGCAACTCAGACAACGCCATTCTATATGGAGCCTTGGATATTGGAGCAGTACCCGACACTAAATCAATGCAGAACTCTAGATCTCTTTCAAGAGGGATACTATACATCAGGATAATCCCGAACCACCTGAATACTCTCGAGTTGCTCTTCAGACGACAAATCCTTCACCATGCAAAGGTATACCACATCACCCTTCTGACGCATCTTCCGCATTCTCAGAGCGAACACCCACTTAACACCCTTCTTCACCACAACGCCAGAATAAGAAATCCTTTTACCCTTAGAATCTCGGAGCACAACCTTCTGATCACGGCACTGAATGCAGGCATGATACTTCGATAACCAATCTATTCCGAGAATCACATCAAATTATGACATAGCAAACTCCTTAAGATCAACTGACAATTCAAAACCCATAATGCTGACAGGCACGCCCTTAAAGTCAGAATGACAGTGATAATTCTCACCGGACGGAATATATATAAGAGTCTTAACAGGTGATCTAGAGGAGAGATTAGCTTTTCGAACGAAGGAACTAGCAACAAAAGATACCGTAGCACCAGTATCGAACATAACATAAGCAGGAGTATTATTTACAAGAAAAGTACCAGAGATAACATCGGGATGGACGACGACTTCAGCTTGTGTCATCACATATATCCTGTTCTTTGGAGGAGTAGAAGAATCAACTGGCTTATCAGGACCAACGTAATAAGACGGAGCTCTAGGATTCTTAGAGCACTGGAATGACCTGTGCCCCACCTCCTTGCAATAGAAACAAACAAAAGTCGATCCACCACAATTCTTCCCTGGATGAGCAACCTTAACACAGATTCAACGCTTTCTCGGATCAAAGCTCGGACGATAACCAGATCCAGAACCCTGTTGATAACCTCCTTGACCAGACGACTCATACCTCTTGCAGCAGACTTCTTTACAGAAACCACCTTCGAGGAATCTCCTCTTTCAAAGAGGCATGAATACTCAGGGCTATGTCATAGGCTCCCTGAAAAGTCGAATGTATGAAATGCAATGCAAGGTCAGGGTTTTGCAAGGCTGCAATGCAAGGTCAGGATTTTGCAAGGCTAGAAGATGTGGATATGTAGAATGATAGAATGAGCAGGATTGAATAGAATAATTTTCGAAAATCGTTTTTTTAGCAAATAACCGGGGTCCGTACACGAGGTATGCGGATTACAACTCTTCGAGAGATTGATTTGAATCGGAGGAACCACCATGCGTAGGAAGCCCCTTTTTGGGTGAGCTTGCCTTGAATTAGGCATTATGAGCCTTGAGTGAAATGTACTTGATCTGATATTGGAATGTAGTTGATCTGTCTTGAGCGTTGAAAGTTGTCACTGGGGATTCTTCTTTGGGAAGTTAATATAGGCAAAGTCAAGTATCGCCGGAAATCATGGAATTGTCGGAGAGTCCTTTAGGGAAAAGGAGAGCTTGGATTGAAAAACAAAAAGTTAAAATTTGTGATTTAAATGAATGTAGATGGGAAAAGGCTTTAACGAGGCTAGGTACAGACTCGAGTCTATGTCGGGATCTAGAATGAGTATGCTCCTATATTCTAGAAAGTCAAATCATTAGACCATGACTAATTTTATTTTGTTGAAGCGGTCAGACCTCGAGATGAGGATTCCTACGTATCCTTGCGGAATCAGACCATTCGTAGTTCTGGATCTGATTTCAATTTTTTTTTTGTGTGTCCTAACTTTTGCCTAGGCCGCCCTTTCGTGTTTTCAACATAGGGGGCTTGGACATACCTTGAAAAAGGAGTTAGGATTGATGAAAGGTTGAAAGGTTTAAGGTTTGAGGTTTTGATGAAGGTTTAATTGGTTAGAGGAATGAAGAGTCATAGATTTGGATTAAAAGGTTAAGGGTTTTGATGGATTGAAGGATTTGAATGAGGGGTAGAACTTGTGTGCAAGCCCCCTAGCTTGACTTTTGTTTCTTTGCCTTTGGCTCTTTCTTTTAGCACTTTTGTGCATTTTGCTTATTGCTTTTGCTTTTTTTCGCACTTTGAATTTTTTATTCACTTTTTGTTTTTGCCTGGCATTGATAAATTTTATGTAGTAAGGCTTGCGCACAAGTTTGGTTTAGGGTATTCAAAGGGTTAACGGTTATTTGTGGAGTTTTGAATTGAAAGGCTATTTTGGCTAAGTATCATGGAGATGATGGTTTAAAGGATTTTATTTTGGCTAGCATAGAGATGGCTTATGAAAGTTAATGGAAGGTGTTGTAGTCTAACATCGACGGCTCTCTTGAAGACACTTGGGCTCATCAGAGCCGTACACATGTCACCTTAGTTAAAAAAGAGAAAAGCCTTGAATCTCTGGGCTACATTCAGTTGAGGTAAAAGGTTTAAATTCTGGCCCAATAGTCAGAGCCCAGCAGTACCAAATGGCTGAAGGAGAGTGGTTAATAGACTTCCACCAGTCATGGTCTGCCACGTGTCATGATTTGATTCCTCAGCCAATCAGAGGCCACTATTGTAGTTCAGTTGTTAAGGTTAGCTGTCAACTTGCTATCACTATAAATACCCCTGAAATCAGGAGAAACAGGCATTCAATGAAAACAGTGCAAAGTTAATCTGATAAAATTCTCTCTCACTTTCTCTCTCTATCTCTACTTTCTCTTACCACACCTGAAAACTGACTTAAGCATCGGAGGGGAACCACCACCCAAACCTCCAGGGTGGGTCCCTTTGTGCAGGTTCGGGGGCAGATCAAAGACCAAGGACTAAGCGGATTCAGACATCGTTGCACAAGTCTCCAGCTGAAGAACACTCAAGATACTAATTTACTTGCTCGGCAAGGAAGCTAAGCCTACAGCTTACTTGTTGGACAAGTGGATAAAACATTTGGCGCCGTCTGTGGGGAAACGCAACGATGACTGATTGTCAATCGTCCAACATTGCCAGGAATCGAAGCCTTCAAGTTAATGTCGAAGATACGGTGGAGCATGAAAGACCACCTAGAGGAAGAGATAAACCCCCGTCCATTGTCAATGTTCCTGGACCAAGCCAGCAACCGGTCATCCAAGTGAATCTGGATCGTCCAGTGACTGCCGCGCACCTGGAGAATGTGCTGAATGATTTTCAGACTAAGATGGCGGCGGTCGTCCAGGAGCAGATTAAAAGCAATATGCTGTTTTTTCATCACAACCCGGAGCCAGCTGCTAACAATCCACCTCGTCCTAGAGGACGTTCTCAAGTAGATCGTCCAGGTCCTAGTCGACAGGTTCGTCAGGAGCCCTCTAGGAGGACAGCAAGAGGAAAGCAGCCAGAGGATACTGATCAGAGAAGAAAGATGGACTGGAACCTGGTGGTGAGGACCCAGGACCATGTCCATCCTAGTGGACACCGAATGGAAATCGACGCCAGGGATTACTTAGAGGCAAAGAGGGCTGCGGCTTTGCAACGTTCAGCTACAGGATCTACCCCATACCTGAGAGACCCTCCTTTGAGGTTGTCGTCCAGAGGGGAGGACCGAAGTTTAAGCCACTCCCTTGTTCATCCACGACAGGAGAAGACCGTGGCTCAGCCCATGGTCTATAGGCGTCCAAAACCAACCAACACTTCATCCAATCCAGTAATGAAAGAATATCGCAAGGAGTTCATACCCATTGAGGGACAGCTGGGAGCTCTCTAAATCAACTGGCCTACTCCATTCTCGGCCAGGATTATGGAGACGCCCCCATTCTCAAAGGTAAAACTCCCAACCATTGAGCCTTTTGATGGAACTACTGATCCTGACGATCACCTGTCTGCTTACAAGCATCAGATGTACGTCCAAGGAGTGGACGACGCTACTTGGTGTAAGAATTTTCCAGCTACTTTGAAAGGAGTAGCGCAGAAGTGGTTTAACAATTTCCCCCCCAATTCAGTCAACAACTTTACTGAACTCAGCTTCTTATTCACTAGTCATTTTGTTGCCAGCAAAAGACGAGCATGCACCTAGGCAAGGTCATTCAAGGACCTAAGGAGGCTTTTAGAAGTTTCGTTAAGAGATTCAACCTAGAAGCACTTCAGATCCAAGATCTTAATGCTGGAGTGGCTTTTGACGCTTTCATTAGGGGACTAAGGCCAGGAAGTTTCAAATTTGATCTTGTTAAGAAGAAAATCTCCACTCTTGCTGAGGCTTTGAGGGAAGCCGAAGCATTCATTCATGCCACCGAAGTGTGTGCTGAGGCAAAGCATCACGAGTCCAAGAAGCCTGAAGAGGTTGCTCAGCCAAAGAAGAACAACCCCAAGAAGGCCGAGACTTGGGCAATAACCTCCAACACCACTCCGTCTAGAAAGATCAAGAGAAAGGAGGTCGAGCCCTCCTCATCCCATCCTGTTGAGTTTAACAAAGACCAATACTCCATCCTCATGGAGATTAAGGATCAGTATGAGTTGAAGGCCCCAGCTGAAATGAAAACTCCTTATAGAAATAGGGATAAGAGCAAGTATTGCCACTTCCACAAAGATTGTGGTCATGAGACAAATGAATGTAAGCACCTCAAGAGAGCTTTGGAAGAGTTAGCCCGAAAGGGAAAGATGAATTCCTATATGCCTCAAGGGGGAAGGAAGTTTCCAAGGAAAGATGATTGGCATAACAAGAAGAAGGAGAGTGCAAGCACAGACGAAGATGTTGTTCTCGTAATCTCAGGTGGGTTTGCTGCTGGGGAACCAACCAATAGAGGGCACAAAAACAACCTTAGGGAGCTCGGCCAAGTTTTGTTAGCTGATCAGACAAAGGCTGAGCCTTTCCCAAGGGTGGTAGTTAGTGAGCAAGATCGGGGCAGGTTGAGAACTCCCCATGATGATCCCTTGGTTGTAGAAATGAAAATAGCAAACTTGAGAGTAAGAAGGATCTTGATCGACACCGGGAGCTCGACGGACATCATTAGTGCTGATTGCTTGTCCAGACTAAAGTTTGAGGAGAAGAACTTAGTTCCCGTTCACCATCCCATCATAGGGTTTGGGGGAGGAGTCATCCATCCAATGGGAACTGTAACTTTGCCCGTTCGAGGGGGAGAGAAGGATGCAGCTAGAACCTTGTTTATCAAGTTCTTGGTGGTCCGAGACTTGACAGCCTACAATGTCATTCTTGGACGACCAACTCTGAATCATGTCAAAGCAGTCATAGTAACTCACCTGATGTTGATGAAGTATGAGTGTGATGATGGCCAGATTGGCTCCTTATATGGAGACCAGCAGGTGGCTAGGGAGTGTTATTTGACTACCCTCAAGCCGTCATCATGGAAAATAGGCAGCGAAGATCAGACGAAAATTGCTGGCGAAAGGAAAACGTCTGGAATAGAGAAAGATCAGACGAAGATGGTTAGCGAGAGGAAAACGTCTGGATTTGTCAAAGACCAAGTCGCTTCGTTAGAGCTGACCATCGAGAGCCCTCAGACGCCTCTTGCTCCCTCAAGGAAGGCGTCTGAACACCTCCCCAGCAAGAAGAGGAAATATGAAATCATCAAGGAAGAACCCCCCTCGTCTGAAGAGGTCATGGCCATCATGGGACCAGCAGTAGAACGTCCAGAGCCAGTGGAAGCCCCTGAAGAGGTACTTCTGGATGAAGCTCATCCAGAGAGGACCCTCAAAATTGGATCTTCACTCAGTCCTGATTTGAAGGGTCATATAGTCCACTTGCTAAAAGAGTTTCAAGATGTGTTTGCCTATTGCGTTGAAGAAATGCCTGGAATTGATCCGGAAGTAGCCGTCCACCGGTTGAATGTTGATCCAAATTTGAAACCTGTTCGTCAGAAGAAGAGGCATTTGGGACCGGCTAGAAACCAGGTGGTCGACCAAGAAGTTCAGAAGTTGTTGGAATCCAAGTTCATCAAGGAAACCTATTATCCAGACTGGATAGCAAATGTGGTTATGGTGCCAAAGCCCAATGGCACCTGGAGAATGTGTGTGGACTACACTAACCTCAACAAGGCTTGTCCTAAGGACAGTTTCCCTTTGCCTAAGTTGGATCGTCTGGTAGATTCCACAGCTGGCCATGCTTTGCTGAGCTTCATGGATGCTTATTCAGGTTTTCATCAAATCCCAATGTGGCCAGAGGATCAGGACAAAACGTCCTTCATTACTGAAAAAGGACTGTATGGATGGGTGAGGATGCCATTCGGCCTGCGCAATGCTCCGGCCACTTTTCAAAGATTGATCAATAATGCTCCGGCCACATGGAGGCATATATTGACGATATGATAGTCAAGAGCCGTCAAGAAGAAATCCATGTCAGTGATTTGAGAGAAACTTTTGAAACTCTCAGGAAATACAAGTTAAAGCTGAACCCCAGCAAATGTGTCTTTGGGGTCTTGTCAGGGAAGTTTTTAGGTTTCTTGGTGGACCAGAGGGGTATAAAGGCTAATCCCGAAGAGATTCAAGCTATTCTAAATATGAAGTCTCCTTCAAAGACAAAGGAAGTGCAGAGGCTGACGGGTTGCTTGGCTGCCCTTGGACGTTTCTTGTCTAAGTCAGGTGACAAGTGCCATCACTTCTTTGCCACGATCAAGAAAAAGGCCAAGTTTGAATGGACAGCAGAGGCAGAGCAAGCCCTTCAGCGCGTCAAAGATCACCTTCGGCAGCTTCCTATGTTGGTCAGTCCAGCTGAAGGGGAAAAATTGTTTGTATACTTGGCAGTGTCCACTCAAGCTGTGAGTGCCGTCCTTCTGGCTGAAAGAGAGACCGTCCAAGTTCCCATACTTTGTGAGTCATGTGCTCAAAGATGCGGAAAACAGGTATACTCCAGTCGAGAAGTTTGGATTGGCCCTAGTCATGGCCAGTAGAAAGTTGAGGCCATATTTCTTGGCGCACAGTATAATTATCTACACTCAACCTTTGAAGCAAGTTCTACAGAAGATGGAAGCCGCTGGGCGGATGCTAAAATGGGCGGTTGAGCTTAACATGTTTGATATATCATTTGAACCAAGGAAAGCCATTAAGGGGCAAGCCTTGGCAGATTTTATAGTTGAGCTTACTCGGCCAACCATAGAGCCAATATCTGATCCAGCTAGAGGAAGGAAGCATTGGACGCTCATGGTTGATGGATCTTCCACAGTCAATGGATGTGGAGCATGAATCATTTGTCAATCTCTCGAAGGGGACAAGTTTGAATATGCATTAATATTCCAGTTCTGAGCGTCCAATAACGAAGCTGAATATGAGGCACTCTTAGCTGGAATCAAAATGTGCAAGGTGGCTGGAGCTGTTGAGATCGAGGTCAAATCGGACTCCCTCTTAGTCGTCAGCCAGGTTAATGGAGATTTTGAATGCAAATAAGCATCAATGAGCAAATACATGCGACTGATCAAAGATGAGATAGAACCACTAAAACGATTTGTCCTCGACCAAGTACCAAGGTCAGAAAATCATCAAGCAGATGCTCTCTCGAAATTGGCCAGCTCGACTGAAGGTGATGTGCCAAGAACAGTTTTTTGGGAAGTCAAACCCAAAAAGAGCATCGACCAAGAGCAGATTATGTTTCTCAGCCGAGGGACTGTCTGGATGGAGCCGATCATAGAATACAAGAAGACGGGACGATTGCCTTCAGATCCTGTAGAGGCTAAGTATGTGAAGGCTAGAGACAAGTGGTTTGAGCTATGGGACGAGACACTTTACAAGAAGTCATTCAACCGGCCTCTGCTCAAGTGCGGCACCAGAGAAGATGGTCTGGAAGTTCTGAAAGAACTCCATGAAGGAGCTTGTGCTTCTCACATTGGGGGAAGAGCTTTAGGGGAGAAGGCTTTAAGGACGGGGTACTACTGGCCTACCTTAAAGGAAGATGCATTAGTCTACGCAAAGAAGTGTGATAGTTGTCAGAAGCATGGAAATGTGCATCAGAAGTCGTCCAACTACTTGACCCCCTTCTTGTTCCCTCTACCTTTTGCCAAATGGGGCATGGATATCCTAGGACCTTTCCCTGTGGCCGCTGGGCAAAAAGAAGTTTGTGATAGTAGCAGTGGACTATTTCACTAAATGGATAGAAGCTGAAGCCATGCGAGGAATAACAACGAACGACGTCAAGGGCTTCATCTGGAAAAACATTATAACTCGATTTGGCATGCCTCAGTCAATCGTCTTTGATAATGGTCCACAGTTCGAAACGCCTAAGCTGAAAGAGTGGCTGTCAGAAAGAGAAATCAAAGCTCACTTTGCGGCAGTCGCCCACCCACAGACTAATGGGCAAGTCGAGTCCTTCAACAAGATTCTATCAAATGGAATCAAGAAGAAGCTGGATAACGCCAAAGGACAATGGGTTGAAGAACTGCAATTGGTGTTATGGTCCATTAGAACAACAGCTAAGAATTCTACAGGCGAGACACCTTTCATGTTAGTCTATGGCACTGAAGCCGTCTTGCCCATTGAGGTTGAAGAGCCCACCCTACGAGTCATGTTATACGCAGAAGATGCCAACTGGGCCGCATTGCGCACGGCTTTAAACCAAGTCCCAGAAGTCAGGGGCAATGCCTTGCTAAGAATGCAATTGTACAAACTGCGAATGGCTCGGGAGTTTAACAAAAGAGTTGTTAGACGACCGCTCAAGGTGGGGGATCTTGTTCTAAGAAAGATGGAAGCGGTTGGACGAGCTAAAGAGTTGGGGAAGCTAACACCAAACTGGGAAGGACCTTATCTGATTGTCCAGGAGATACGCAGTGGGACTTTTCGTCTACAAGATCTAGATGGACGACCTATTCAGCGTACTTGGAATTCAGACAACTTAAAGAAGTACCACGTCTAACTCAGATCTTCGTCAGATACCTGTAGGGTACTTTGTAGTTACTCCAAAGTGTCACGGCACATGTTAGTAAGAAAAGAATTGTATACATGCATCTTGGCATTCAGCCAAGCAAAATCCATATAATACAATTCCTACTTCCTTATCTCTTTGTTTATTTTCACCAAGTTACTTCACTTTGGGGCATTAAATCAGTTACTCGTCTGAAAGTGACAATAACTTGGACAAAAATACAAACAATAGCAGAACGTCAAAACTGCTCACGTTTACGCCGAACATCGCTCCCTCAAGAGACCGGCCAAAAATATAACGCATATATGGCCGTCAAGTTGACAAAATCTCTAGTAAGAGTAACGTCAAAGTCTCTGAGAGAAAGCTGGCCTGAAATAAGACCTTAGTAAAGGATACTTACTTTCAAAAGCACGGACAGCTAAGTAGTCCAGACCCTAGTAAGGGATCGCTACTTAATGACGAGTGTTGCTCCCTCAAGGACGCCGGCTAAAACATGCTTTGAACATGTATCTCAAGCTCGTCCATCAACTTCAGCAGGCTCAGCCATGGATGGCCGCTCTCCTTCTTGGACTCTGGCTCGCCCACCATGTACGGTTGAGCTAAGCCCAAGAAAGGGGGGATGATAAAAGCCTATAGGACGAGCTAAAGAGAACAGGGCGTCCAAAAACCAGGACCGAGCCCATGGAGGCATCTGCGATGGTTTGATAGTGCAGGACGAATGTTGGTAGCTTGAGCAAAACGGCTTGAAAGTGGTTCGTCCACAATTCAAACGGACATTGGCCGTCCTCCCTCTTTGGACAAGGCTCGTCTAATCAAGCAGAATATCTAAAAATCCCAGACGAATATCAACAAATACTTGGATATTTCATGAAATAACTGGTAATCGTCCAAGGGCAAGGATGGCAATCTTCTCGATCGTCAAAAGGCAAGGAACAGGTGTTACAAGATTGTATTATTTATATAAGGCAGATCGTCCAATAGTTCAGGACGAGCCTATTCTTAAAACAGCGGCAAGGATGTTCAACGATCATGACGAAGTTGATATTATACTTGGTCAAATTGGAATTTACGAAAATAAGAGAAGCAATTGGCAAAAAAGTTCTTCATATATATCAATAGCAAAAATTTACAACTTAAGGCTACTGAAGAGCTAAGACTACAACGGCAGACAAGCCAAGAAACTTAGAAAAATAAACTTAAAGCTAGGCTTCATCTTCAGGGCGTGTTTCTTGGTTGTCCTCAGGCTTCTCATCCTCGTCTTCATCTTCTGGCCCCCCACCCTCGGCTGCAGCCTCGTCGTCCGACTCTAAGAATTATGGAGGTTCCTCGGCGCATACCATAGCCCAATGGACACTCTGTTGGTATTCCAGACGACGCACAAAGCTGGGAACCTCGTCAGCCTCAGCCAGCATCTCGAAGGCCTTGATGGCCCAGCCTTTAGACGTTTCGATGACTTGCTCCAACCCTTCCTTGGCATCATCGAAGGCCTTGGCCGCCTGGCTCTCTAGACGGGCAGTTCTCGCCCTCAGAAGAATATTCTCCTTCCTTAGCTGCGCGGCGGCGAGAAGGGCGGCATTTCTTTCATCCCTTAGATCAGTGGAGACAGCATCAATAACCATCTTCAGACGGTCCTGTTCCTTGAACATGTCATTAATAGTAACAAGATAATTCTTGTTTTCTGACTCCAGAAGAGCTGATCTTTTCTCCAAAGCCTCCAAAGATTGACGATGGAGTGTATTAGCCATCTCAATATCATGGATGGCCTTGTCGCCTGCCGTAGTCGCCATATGGACGAGCTGTTTATTCTATTTCCTTAGTTCCCTCGCCCAGTCTTCAGTCAGCATACTGCGAGCAAGAAGCTGGAACAATAAAAACAAATCAAGTTATTAGACGAGTTAAAGAGTCAAAATTGTACAAGTATAAAACAAAGCCGACATAAAATAATACCTCGGCAGCAAGCTGAGACATGTAGCCCACATACCCGGCAGACGCTCCCCTTAATCCTTTAATGTAGGATTCAGGGTTACATTTGAAGAGCTCCTGCTTAAGCCGCTCTTTTTCCAGCCTTGACATTTTGGCGAAAGCAGGAGAAGACTCCTCGTCCGAATCAGCGAGGGGAGGAGTTGGGGGAATAGCAGGGCCTTTGCCCTTATCTGAAAGAGGGGGAGAGTCAGTAATCTTGATAGGAAAGACGATGGCTTGTCTATTGGACGGACTCATGGACCGTCCATCGACCCGCATCGTCCTAACTATGTTGGGGTAATACGACTCACCAGACGAAAGTGATGCCGTCCTAACAGCTAGAGGCATCTAGGGCACTAGCTTAGCCACCGAGCCGCTGAACCCTGGATAGTTCTCGGCAGCATTTCCAGTTTCCGGTGCAACCACAGCCAGGGCGGACTCTGGGTTGACCTCAGTAGAATCGGCCGACAAAACGCTGAGCGGAACAACTGCATGCACACCCTTTCCCTCCTCGGCCGGGCCAACAGTCGAAGGCTCCCATTTAAGAGCCTTGGCTTGTGGGGGAGGAATGCTTTTCTCCCCACTCCCGCCAGCAGGAGCCGTCTTATCCGCCTTCTTCCTTGTAAAGCCCTTAGGCTTCTTTGCTGAAGGCTGGTCAGCGGCGGTAGTTGGCCTCTTTTTGGACGAGGACGACTTCCCAGGTGGAAGTTTGTTTGTAGGAGCATTTTTCTGCAAAAAGTGAAGGCATCAGATCGATCGTCCAAGAAACAAAAATAAATACTATTACAAAACATCCAGACGAGTATGGCCCCAAGAAGGTGACCGTCCAAGTATGGACGTTCTTCTATGGCTGACCCTCGTCCAAAAATTGGATGCAAAAATCCAGACGAGTATGGTCCCAAGAAGGTGACCGTCCAAGTATGGACGTCCTTCCATGGTTGACCCTCGTCCAAAAATTGGATGCAAAAATCCAGACGAGTATGGTCCCAAGAAGGCGACCGTCCAAGTATGGACGTTCTTCAATGGTTGACCCTCGTCCAAAAATTGAATGCAAAAATCCAGATGTGTATGGTACCAAGGAGGTGACCGTCCAAGTCTGGACGTTCTCCTTCTTTGGGTGACCCTCGTCCAAGAATTGGGCACCAATTTTTGGACGCGCATGGTCCCAAGAAGGTGACCGTCCAAGTCTGGACGTTCTCCCTCTTTAGGTGGCCCTCATCCAAAAATTGGACACCAATTTTTGGACGAGCATGGTCCCAAGAAGGTGACCGTCCAAGTCTGGACATTCTACCTCTTTGGGTGACCCTCGTCCAAAAATTGGACACCAATTTTTGGACGAGCCTGGTCCTAAAAAAAAAAACAAATAAAAAATTTACCAATGTTTCTGCCCTTTTCTCGGCACTACTCTTTGCATACTCCTTCCACAGATTATCTGTAAATTTGGACATGCTGATTTCCCCCGTCCAAGATGCTTTGAGGCGTTGTCTGGCCGAGTCTGCAAATAAGGACAAAAATGTGTTCGTCAAATGAATTATGGACGAAGAGTTTTACTTGGATGATTTTAAATATACCTTTATCTACAGCCAACCGTAAGCCGGCAGCGAGCAAGAAGTCGTCTTGGTAAAACATTTCCTTAAAGGGAATCCAGTTAGATGGCCCCTTAAAAGATCGTTGGCCGGGCCTGGAGTACTCCTTCACTCTGAAGTACTCCACCACCTCCTCGTCAAAGTCGTCCTCCAACTCCAGCCAAGACTGCTTACGCCCAGTATTAGTGACGGATCTATTTTAATATTTGTAGCTCTCTGTGACATAGTCGCTGGACGCCCGTAAAAAGATAAAATCGGCTTTCCACTCGTGCATCTTTGACGATTTTCCCCAAGCAGTCATGAAGCCTGGATGGTTGCAGATGCTGAGCCAGGCTCCGTCCACGGCCCCAGGTACCTTAGCCGCATAATGGATATGGGTTAAGGCTTGAAGGGAAATGGCTAGGTCGCGTAGCTCGCAGACGGCAATAAACGTCAGGATGTTGTGCCAAGCGTTTGGAGCCAGCTGGTTATGGCCAATGTGGTAGTGCTGCAGCACTTGTTCTACGAAGTCGTGAAGAGGAAACCTCAATCCCGCATCTAAGGCCAGTTTATAGACGGCGAAATGGTTCCTAGGAGCACTCAGGATCGTCGCGTCGTTATTAGGAATGACAAAGGAGAAGCCCGGCATGGGTGACAGGCTAAAGTCGTATCACCTTATCAAAAATAACCTAAGGTCCACTAACAAGTAGTCAGGGAAGTCAGGATCGAATCCACAGGGAGAAAGTTATACTATTGTATCTGAATTCTAATATTATACTAACTAGATCAGATGAAGATGAGTGTGTGTGACTAAACTAAGCAAATAACAGAACTAAATATGAAGGTAAGAATCAATTAATAAAGAACTAGGACTATGGATCACTATGCATACAATTCAGGAAATCAGAGACGAATAATAACTACCCAATAAGTCAATTTATCTAGGGCACATGTAATTTCTCTCGAACATTACCTCCCTCAAAGATCACCTAGCCGCTCTCGCATGGTCAAGGATCACTATGCCTAATGATTGAAAGCCTATACGAAATCTCTCCTCTCGAAGTTGATTCAATATTGCGATAATAGAAATACAAATCAGGCCTAATTCATAAATCTAGCATGAACGATTCAATCACAGGAAGCAATTGAAATAAAGGGTAATTATATTAATCTATTAATCCCTCATTGCATACATAGATCCCCACAATCCTAGAAATAAAACTACTCACTCATGTTTGAGAATCCAACAACAAATTTCATATAAAAATCCATGCTTTGAACTATTGCAAATAACTAAGAAACTAATCTAATCAATAATAGAGAAAGCAAATAAATATGAAGAGAATAAGGAAGAAGATTACCAAATTAATGAACTATATTAAACTTGCGAATAATCCAAAGCTTCAATCTTGAATCACAATGAAGAGTAGTAAAAAGCTAGGGTTCTTAAGAGAAACTATGAGAAATAATGACTCCAACAAAAATAAAAATCCAGATCCTTAATAAATGTTCTAACTTTCTATTTATACTAAGTGGCCCGAAAATCATTAAATGAACGCGCGCGGAGAGAAGCCCGATCGGGCCAACCAAGCTCGATCAAGTCGGGCACAAAAAATAGTAGCAGCGCTCAAAAGCAGACCACGCCCGATGCTGTCGGGCTGCCTCGCCCGATGAAGTCGGGCCGCCTATGTTCAGCGCTCAGCTCAGCAGATGCATGTATGATCTCGCCTAGTGCCCGATGCTGTCGGGCTATCTTGCCCGATGAAGTCGGGCGATGGTAGTTCGCCAAGGATTAGCGCGCGAGCCTCAACGCAGCAGCTTCGAACATCCTCGAACACGCCCGATGATATCGGGCCATCTCGCCCGATCGGGCTGGACAACGATACAACGACCGGGCAACGTCACCCGATCGGGCACGCAACAAACACTTTCTTGGCCATGATGGACGCCCGATCAGGCATCAGGAGCCCGATGGAGTTGGGGCGAGGCACCGTTTAGGCATCTCTTGGCTTTAGACGTCAAAGATTTACTTCATCTTTTGTCCAGGGCCTCGGAAAGCATTCTCGGGACCTCGGAACTCATCAAATATGTCTTCGAACCTCTCCAGTCCAGTGTAATGGTCACATAGTGGTAGAAAATAGAGAAATAACTCCCTAAAACCTGCAATCAGACACAGAACAGAAAACCACAACTAGATGGAGAGAGTTAGCATAAAATGGCCCTAAGAGCACCATTGATACACATTTTAGCTCAAATACAGGGGGAAAAACACTATATAAAAGCATCACATCAAACTCCCCCAAGCTAAACCTTTGCTTGTCCTCAAGCAAAGCACAACAGGAATAAGAATAGGATTGCTTCACCCCTCAGATGGAAAAGTTTAAACTCAATTATTTCCAACTCAAAATCATTCAAGCAAGCAAAATTCAAGTTCAGTTGCTCAGATGACCTGACTATCAATCACTAAAGTAAACCATCAAACGCAGCCGCCCTACATATCATGCAAATATTTAAAAGGTGCTCACCGAGGTGTCACTCCTCTCAATTTTGTGGCAGGCAAAATATGTGCCCGATCGCTCACCAACCCAACCATAATAGCCCTTCCCACTCACACTCTCATGTGATTAGAAAGGTACAATATCGCTCATCCTAATCAGGTCGACTCAAATAACAAACTTAATCTTCAACTTTGGCATATTGACTCAGTATTATTCCAATAAACAATCAAACACGTGCTCAAAAGGTCTTTTTCTGGGTTGTAATGGGGTTCGGGTAAAGGTACGGAAATTATTTAGGAAATGTGGTGGAAAAGCCAAGAAAGGGGAGCAAAAAACACTAGTAGGACTAAGTGTGGTCGAAACAACTCCCATGGCAACAACAACATAACCAAGATAATAACCAACTTTTGAAATTTCACGAACCAACCAACAATTGTCATTTTCAGATTTTCCACTATCAGATTTTTTCTTTCTTTCACTTTTTTTTTCTTTTTTTTTTCTTTTTTTTTTTCTTTTCTTTGTACAACCATATCATTATTTTCCAACCGCCCTACGGAATCAACCACACAATATGATATAAACTTAACAAATGCTCCCCCAAGCTAGGCTTGGGACAATAGTCATTGCAAAGGCTCAAGGTGTGTAATGTGGTTTAATATAGATCCAAAAAGAAGTCATTAGGCTAGGGGGAAAAATTCATTAAACAACTCTGAGGCTTAAAATTAAACAAATGAACGCCTCTATCACAGCACATGCCTAAAGTTACCAGAACTCAACGAGTACAATGCCAAAACCAAGATAAGAATGCTACGAGGAACTAACACACAAGAATATAACGGATATAGAGATAAATCCGAGGGCAAGAATGAATCCTCACAATCTAATCAATTCAAGCATGCAGTTTAAATAGGCGCTTTATCAACAAAATCTACTCAAGATCAAGGCAATCATAGATCACATCACAACATCCCAATCACAAAGGCCCAACTATCCAGTATAATGAGTTAAATAATTTTTCAAAGTAAAGTTCGGGGCACTGGGAAGCAATCAATCTATTCATATTCAACTCGTATTTTTGTGTTTTTTTCAGCAATATTTCATTTTTTTGTGATTTTTCAATTTTTTCAAAGCGATTAAACTAACTTAACTATCCTAAAAAAACAGTAAAACAAAAAGGAAAACAATAAAAACAAAAAGAAAAACACTACTAATACTTACAGAAATCCTCCCCCAAGCTGAACTTGGCAATGGCCTCATTGCAACGAGGGAAAGGAAAGGGATATGGACATCAGCCGCCCATCAGCCTGGATCAAGAAGTTTAGTAGCCACATGTTGGACGACCGCTTGTGATCCGCGTTGAACTGGAATGCTAGTGTGGTGGCCCTCTTGTAGATGAATGCGGTGCTCATTATGATCAGGGTTGATTCCTGTCAAGTCATCAGTGCTATAGCCAATGGTCTTTTTGTGAGTCTGTAAGACCTTTAAAAAATGCTCATCACCTGCAATAGACTCGACAAGCACATCATGTGAAATAGCACAGGAGAGGGGGTAAGGCATGCAATCATGGATCGGTTCATCTATAATATCAACTCTATAACATGACTCCTCTAGCATTGGGCTTTTAGGTGCATTGTTTAGGCTAAACATGACCTTATCATCCCCCACAGTCAGTGTCAGTTTCCCACTCTTAACATCTATCACCGCCCCAGCAGTATGGAGGAAAGGTCTCCCAAGGATAATGGGTGTTTGAGTGTCTTCGGCCATATCTAATATAACAAAGTCCACAGGGATAAAGAATTTACCTACTCTAACAGGAACGTCCTCTAATATCCCTAGGGGGTATTTCACAGAACGGTCAGCCATTTGCAGAGTAATGGTAGTACATTTTAATTCACCCATGTTCAGTTGCTTACAGATAGAAAGAGGCATGACACTCACACTGGCACCTAAATCACATAAAGCTTTGTCAATAAATATGATGGAAAAACTCCCTGGATCTTTCAATTTGGGTGGAGACTGGTTTTGTAAAAGAGCGCTGCATTCAGCAGTAAAAGCCACAGTCTCCACCTCATTGAGAGTCCGCTTCCTCCTCAACAGTTCTTTCAAAAATTTAGAATAAGCAGGCACTTGATTTAATAATTCAGTAAAAGGAACTGTTACCTGCAGATTCTTTACCACCTCTAAAAACTTACCATACTGGTGGTCGAGCTTCTTCTTGAGCATCCGCTCGGGGAATGGTAGCTTGATCACCGGAGGTACAGTTTTCTCCTTAGTCACCTCCTTAGTCTTGTCAGCAGCTCCTTGCTCTACTTGAGGTTCAGCATCCTCAGGCACTTCTTGTGGTTTTGGTGATTCCACCTCTAGCATTGCCGGAGCATCGTACTGCACTCCACTGCGAAGGGTGATAGCATTGGCGGTGTCCCTGGGTTGCATTGGTTGCGAAGGTAGTGACCCAGATGGCCTATTAGTAGAGGAACTAGCCAGCTGAGCTATTTGTGACTCCAACATCTTATTGTGTGTCCCTTGTAGCTTATTCTGAGCATGCAGGCTCTCAAATTGAGACCTGGTATCTGCTTGAAAGGAAATAATACCTTTCTGCATCTGCAACATTAAACTTTTAAGTTCAGCAATAGCTAGGTCTGGAGGAGGTGTAGAATGATGCTGTTGAAACTGAGTTCTCTGATATCCAGGAGGAGCTTTTGGTTGATATTATTGTTGTTGAGGGTAATGTTGTTGTTGCGGATTCATCACGTTGTTACTCCTATACGAGAGATTTGGATGATCTCGCATCCCCGGATTATATGTATTGGAGTAGGGATCAAACTGGGGCTTGTGTGGTGATTGTAATGCGTGCACGGGCTCACTAGAATGTGAGAGAGAGGGGCACTCTTGAGAGTTATGTCCAGCTATCCCACAAGCATCACAGATGAAAGCATTGTACCCAGAAACACTAGCCATAACATTGACACTCATGTGAGGGGAGGAATTGTTACATAGCTTCAAAGAATCAATCTTCTGGTGAAGAGCAGCTAGTTGTCCGGTCAGTAAAGAAATGGCTTCAACATCATGTTTGCCTCCCTTTGTCATCGAAGAACGGATAGTAGACGCTTGATTAGACGCGAGTTTCTCCAGAAGTTCATACCCTTCGTCTACGGCTTTATCCATGAAGAACCCACCAGCAGCTCCATCAATTACCCGTCTCGTATCTGCATCAACTCTAGTGTAGAAAATGTGGCACAGATACCACTTGTCAAAACCATGATGGGGACAAAGACGCTGCAGATCTTTATCTTTCCCAAGCTTCATATAGTGACTCTCCAGGATCCTGGGTGAAAGTCACTATCTCATGACGCATATCTGCAGTCTTTTGGTAAGGGTACCACTTGATGAGAAAAATCTTTGAGAGCTCGGCCCAGGTGGTGATGGTGGAAGGCAGCTTATTATACCAAAATAGAGCTTTGTCGCGCAGAGAAAAACCAAATAAGATGAGTTTCATCTCATCAGCAGTAACACCAGCTTGCTTCTGAGTAGCACAACATTGTAAGAACCTGCGAGATGCCGATTTGGGTCTTCAGATGGTAACCCAGCAAACTAATTATTCTGAACCATATTCAGAACGTGAGACTTGATTTCAAAGTTTGCAGCAGCAATAGTAGGCAACCGTACCCCAGTGGGCACATTATCAGGAGATGGTTGTGCATAGTCTCTGAAAGTCGGTTTAGCTTCGTCACCCATTCTAGCAGTAATAGGTGATACAGGGAAGCCTTGTTGTGGTGAAGATGGTGGAGAAGGTGTCTTTTGGGAGGGTGTCCCTGCAGACAACTTGGTTTGCTTAGTTGTCTTTTTGAGTCTACGAGCAGTCTTTTCAATCTCCGCGTCAAATGGAATGAGATTAGGGGATTTCAATTTCCTACTCATACATCAAAAACACTAAAACAAACGTGAGATGCTCCAAAGAACAGGTGTTCTTCGGAGTAGAGGTTGTGTAATACTATAATTCAGACAAAATAAAAATAAACCGTCTCCCCGGCAACGGCGCCAAAATTTGACAGGCTAAAGTCGTATCACCTTATCAAAAATAACCTAAGGTCCACTAACAAGTAGTCAGGGAAGTCAGGATCGAATCCACAGGGAGAAAGTTATACTATTGTATCTGAATTCTAATATTATACTAACTAGATCAGATGAAGATGAGTGTGTGTGGCTAAACTAAGCAAATAACAGAACTAAATATGAAGATAAGAATCAATTAATAAAGAACTAGGACTATGGATCACTATGCATACAATTCAGGAAATCAGAGACGAATAATAACTACCCAATATGTCAATTTATCTAGGGCACATGTAATTTCTCTCGAACATTACCTCCCTCAAAGATCACCTAGCCGCTCTCGCATGGTCAAGGATCACTATGCCTAATGATTGAAAGCCTATACGAAATCTCTCCTCTCGAAGTAGATTCAATATTGCGATAATAGAAATACAAATCAGGCCTAATTCATAAATCTACCATGAACGATTCAATCACAGGAAACAATTGAAATAAAGGGTAATTATATTAATCTATTAATCCCTCATTGCATACATAGATCCCCACAATCCTAGAAATAAAACTACTCACTCATGTTTGAGAATCCAACAACAAATTTCATATAAAAATCCATGCTTTGAACTATTGCAAATAACTAAGAAACTAATCTAATCAATAATAGAGAAAGCAAATAAATATGAAGAGAATAAGGAAGAAGATTACCAAATTAATGAACTATATTAAACTTGTGAATAATCCAAAGGTTCAATCTTGAATCACAATGAAGAGTAGTAAAAAGCTAGGGTTCTTGAGAGAAACTATGAGAAATAATGACTCCAACAAAAATAAAAATCCAGATCCTTAATAAATGTTCTAACTTTCCAATTTATACTAAGTGGCCCGAAAATCATTAAATGAACGCGCGCGGAGAGAAGCCCGATCGGGCCAACCAAGCCCGATCAAGTCGGGCACAAAAAATAGTAGCAGCGCTCAAAAGCAGACCACGCCCGATGCTGTCGGGCTGCCTCGCCCGATGAAGTCGGGCCGCCTATGTTCAGCGCTCAGCTCAGTAGATGCATGTATGATCTCGCCTAGCGCCCGATGCTGTCGGGCTATCTTGCCCGATGAAGTCGGGCGATGGTAGTTCGCCAAGGATTAGCGCGCGAGCCTCAACGCAGCAGCTTCGAACATCCTCGAACACGCCCGATGATATCAGGCCAACGTCGCCCGATCGGGCCCGCAACAAACACTTTCTTGGCCATGATGGACGCCCGATCGGGCATCAGGAGCCCGATGGAGTTGGGCGAGGCACCGTTTAGGCATCTCTTGGCTTTAGACGTCAAAGATTTACTTCTTCTTTTGTCCAGGGCCTCGGAAAGCATTCTCGGGACCTCGAAACTCATCAAATATGTCTTCAAACCTCTCCAGTCCAGTGTAATGGTCAGATAGTGGTAGAAAATAGAGAAATAACTCCCTAAAACCTGCAATCAGACACAGAACAGAAAACCACAACTAGATGGAGAGAGTTAGCATAAAATGGCCCCTAAGAGCACCATTGATACACATTTTAGCTCAAATACAGGGGGAAAAACACTATATAAAAGCATCACATCAATGGGCATGAAAGACGACAAGTAATTAGGGTCTGGTCCTAGTTTCTCTAACCACTTACGGTTAACTAAAATGAAGCCAGGATCAGAAAGGGGACCTAAACGTCTTCTAATCTCCGACGAGGTAGTAGAAGCCTCGTCCGATTCTTCGGCAGCCTCAGGATCGCTACCATTATTACCTTCGCCGATCTCCAACGTATCGGCGTCCCTGCCAGAAGTACTGGTCTCAGTTTTTATTTCGGAGTTTTCTGCATCATGGTCGACAGGAGGCCTGTCCAAAGACTGAGCACTTTGGACCTCTCTTGCCTCATCTGGTACCCATCCAGTGGATTCCTCCATATCCGAGCTATTTGATGGGATTATTGCTTTTTGTCTTAGACGGGCCGTTTTGCTTGACGCGCGCCAGATTACCCTGCACAGGTAAAGACTGGGTCGTCTGACTTTCTCGGCCACAACTATGAAAATATATGTACTCGGCCAGAAGAGGCCCAGCTCTAGAATGCGCCGAAGAAGAAGTAACGGTTCTAGGGTCAAGACAAGCTCTTGGTCGGCTAGGATTATTTGACGAAGATGATTCCATTTTATTAATTTTCTGAGAAAAAATAAAGAATAAAGAAAAATGAAAAGATCAAAGAAACGATACCTGCTAAGAACGTCTGGTTGATTCGGTGAAGAATGTTGAAGCTGGACGATCTCTCTCTCTCTCTAGAAAATTCGCAGAGCTTCTCTCTCTAGAAAAATTTGTTCGAGGTGTTAAATGATTGAATGTTTTCACACCAAGGTTATTTATAGAGGGATAAGAAACCTGCGGAGCCGGTCAAGAATGACCGAAAAGAGAATACAACGGTCGAATATGACCGGTAGAACAATGAAGAAGGCGCGTCAATTCATTTCAAATTGAACTACCTTGAGGGTAAAAGGGCCTTAACCGTCAGATGGGCCAACAGTAAAAGCCCTTTTTAGGGGCAAATGTTGTAGTCTAACATCGACGGCTCTCTTGAAGACACTTGGGCTCATCAGAGCCGTACACGTGTCACCTTAGTTAAAAATGAGAAAAGCCTTGAATCTCTGGGCTACATTCAGTTGAGGTAAAAGGTTTAAATTCTGGCCCAACAGTCAGAGCCCAGCAGTGCCAAATGGCTGAAGGAGAGTGGTTAATAGACTTCCACCAGTCATGGTCTGCGACGTGTCATGATCTGATTCCTTAGCCAATCAGAGGCCACTATTGTAGGTCAGTTTTTAAGGTTAGCTGTCAACTTGCTATCACTATAAATACCCCTGAAATCAGGAGAAACAGGCATTCAATGAAAACAGTGCAAAGTTACTCTGATAAAATTCTCTCTCACTTGCTCTCTCTATCTCTACTTTCTCTTACCACACCTGAAAACTGACTTAAGCATCGGAGGGGGAACCACCACCCAAACCTCCAGGGTGGGTCCCTTTGTGCAGGTTCGGGGGCAGAGCAAAGACCAAGGACTAAGCGGATTCAGACATCGTTGCACAAGTCTCCAGCTGAAGAACACTCAAGATACTAATTTACTTGCTCGGCAAGGAAGCTAAGCCTGCAGCTTACTTGTTGGACAAGTGGATAAAACAGAAGGGAGACGGGGATAACTCCTGATCCAAAGTATGTCCCTTTTTTTTCAAATCTCTTTTTGTTATTATTAGTCAAGTTGATTTTTGAATTAGAAGCATAAATAAAATGATGGAAGGCTAATGAAAATGAAAATGAAAATGCAATTATTTTATTAATCAGAAATAAATAGAACAAGGCTTATTAGAAATAAAAAACCTAGATGACATGGACTCGACAAAAAGGGAAATGAAGGAGCTAGGGGAAGGACTCTCCGACTCAACCTAGAAAACTAGCGTTAAATGACTAAGCCCCGGCGTTGTTCAGGTGCTGCCCAAGGGGTTGCTGCTATTGCTGACTTTTGTTGCAGGTGGAATTGGCAATCTACCGTCTTCAACCATATCCTGCAGATGATGCTTCAAAGTCCAGCATTGCGATGTCAGATGCCCATTCCCTTGATGATACTTGCAGTCAGGGCTGTTCAAAGACCAGGGTCGGACCGGAATCTGGACCGGACCGGAATTTGGACCGGACCGGACCGAAGATTCCGGTCCGGTCCTCGGTCCGAAGAAAATCCCGATTTCGGGTTTCCGGTCCGGTCCGGTAGACCTGAATTTCTGATTTTTTGGTAAAAAAAAAACAAGTTTATATGTTAAAAAAGTTTAAAAGGTAGTAAAAAGTTAGAAATTTAGAACTACTATTTGTAAACTTTAGAAATATTGTTATTAATATTATTAAAATTTTAACGGTTATTCACCAAATACCCCCGACATTTATAAAAATTCACCAGATACCCTTGTTATTAACGGACTTTAGTGCGCCGTTAGCATTTATTTACAAGTTTGCCCTTAATTTGTGGCGCCATTATTGTTATGTTGGTGAGATAACCTGACATAAACTATCTTCCAAAAAAACCACGCCCTTTGAACTCCCCCTTCTTGCTCTGTTGTTCATGCGTGTTGAAGCATCAAAGGATCCCTAAAAATTTACTGCAACCTCGAAGAATTGTTAACAAAAAGTTGCGAAATTTGAAGACAAAGAGGACTGCACAACATACTTGCAGTGGGTGTTCTTGAAAGGACCCAAAAACGCGATTTTGAAATTTCAAAAAGAGGGTTGCAACGCCAAATCATCTCTACTCCCTTTGAAGGTAAGTAACTGCATTTAGTGTTTCTTTGTCTTAAAACCTTTAACTGAACTGCATTTGTGTTTTATTAGGGTTATTTCGTTGTAGGGTTTAATTTGATTTTGCGATAAACCTAATTTTGATCATGGGAAAATTTTGATATTTCTTGTTTTTGTGGAATGTGGTAGTTCAATTACTTAGGTTTTGTTGTGGTTGTTTGTTGTTTGTTTAGGACGGCCTCAATTTGGTTGCTTGTCCATTATAATGGCCCTGATTTTGATGTAAGGGTGGAGGACACAGACTTGTGCCATTTAATGGGATTATATGAAGATTTTTTGAAGAATATGTTAAACAGAATGTATATCTCCCCAAGTTCTTTAAGATATTGGTGCATAACCCTAGGAATAATAGGAAGATGGAGATAAGTACTGATGCTGATTTAGGGAAGGTATGGAGTTTTGGGAGGGCAACTGACACCATAGAGATGTGGGTTGAGGAAACAGATAACCCAGGGAAAGTGTTTAGGGCATATGTACATCTAAGGGATCAGGCTGAGAGAGAGAAGGCTGAAAACATTAAGAGGGTGCAAGAGATATTGAGGAAAGAGAGGGAAGAGGAAGAAAGAAAACAGAAAGAGGAACAGGAGAGACTGAGGAAAGAAGAAGAAGAGCAGAGGGAAGCTGAGGAGGCTAGGAGATACCTAGTTTCAGTTGAGGTACCTGTACTCTCAGTGGATGATGTTACCATTTGTGAGTACATGAGGGTGTACCAATCACAAGAAGAGTTCTTCCCTGGAGATTCCCAACCTAATCCCCCTACCCAACAACAAACACCATCTGCCTCACCATTGAGGGACCCAACTCCACCTCCTACATCCCCTGCCTCACCTGTGAGGGACCCAACTCCACCACCTACATCCCATGCCTCACCATTTAGGGACCCAACTCCACCTCCTACATCCCCTGCCTCACCTGTGAGGGACCCAACTCCACCACCTACATCCCATGCCTCACCTGTTAGGGAGCCTTCACCACCTCCTACATCCCCTGGTTCACCTGTGAGGGACCCAACTCCACCACCTATATCCACTGCCTCACCAAGACTACCTACACCACCCCCTGTGCAACCAAGGGAACCCAGACCAACCCCTTTGCAACCAACACAAACCCCAACACAAACTTCCACTAAAACCAAGCCTAAAAGACCCCCAAGAACAAGGCCAGTCGGGTTTAAAGTTCCTAAGAGCACAACAAAAAAACTAGGGACTTATGTGCCTAAAGAGAGGGGCAGTTGTTCTAAGGGTAATAGCAGCAGTAGGTCAAGGGGTAATGGCATTGCTTTTTCTAATGCTGATGAGGGAAGAGAGGATGAGGGAGAAAGTGAGGCAGATGAAGATTTTGAGGTTGAGGAAAGTGATACTGACTCAGATGAAGATGTTATTTTCAGTTCTGAGTTTGTTGTTGAGGAAGAAATTAATCTCTGTGATGATGAGCTTTATGAGCCTGGGTTTGAGGATTGTTTAGATGGTACTTCAAATAAGAATGGGAAAATATGGACTGAAGTTCCATATGGATCCATAAGATTGGAGCCTTGGTTGATTTTTACAAGCAAATAGGAGTTTATGGATGTACTTAGGAACTTTTGTATACAAGAGGGGTTTGCCATTACTGTTGAGAAGGCTGACAGAAAGAGCTTTAGAGGTTGTTGTGTAATGGAGGGTTGTGATTGGAGGATACATGCTGCAGGGTTGGCAGATAAGGTGAGTTGGGCAATTAAGACTTTGATGGGGCAACACAAAACATGTGGGAGGTTAGAAGATAATCCCATGGTGTCCTCTAACTAGTTATGCAAGAATCTATCTCAAGAGATTGCTGCAAACCAAGAAGTGCCAGTTGAAGCCCTACAGAAGGTGGCCATGGAGAGGTTTAGGATCAAGGTGAAGAAGAGGCTGCTTTATAAGGTGAAGAGCATGGCTAAAAGGGAGATACATGGAGGGTATGATGAGTCACATGCTCTTCTTCCAAGGTATGCTGAAATGATCAAGGAAACAAACCCAGGATCATATGCCTTGGTTACATGGACAGGGAAAACAGGGAATGTGGTTCCCAAATTCAAGGCATGTTTCTTTGCCTTTGCTGCAAATGTTAGGGGGTTTCTGAGTGGGTGCAGACCTCTTATAGGCATTGATGGGGTTCACCTTAGTGGCAACTACAAGGGCATACTTATGTCAGCCCTAGGCATTGATGGCAACAATGAGATTTTTCTCATTACATATGCCATTGTTGACACTGAGAGTACAACCAGCCGGACATACTTCTTCAGGAACCTGAGGATCTGCTTTGAGAAACTGGGAGGCAACATAGATGATTGGACATTCATCAGTGATAGAATGAGGGTAAGTTTTGGACATTTCTTACATTGCAATTTCTATTTTTTCTGCTATTATTACACTACTAATTTCAGTTGCTATTCTCATGTTTATGGTGTTAACAGTGCAGTGAATGATGTATTCCCAAGAGCAACAAGGAGGGTTTGTTGTCAACACTTGTACATGAACTGCAAAAATGCAGGGTACAGTGGGACATCCTTCCACAAGCTCTTATGGACAGCTGCTGATGCATAGAATGAGTATGTCTTTAAGAAGTCAATGCAGAAGATTCATGCATACAACCCTGAGGCTGTGACTTATTTGGAGTCATGCACAGAGCAGTGGTCAAGGCATGCCTTTGATCCACTAGTTTGTTGTGATCATAACACAACAAACATTGTGGAGAGCTTCAATGCCTGCACTAAACCATACAGGGACCTCCCTGTTTTCACTTTGCTTGAGGGTAAGTGCAGTTGGGGTCAATTTTTTTTTCTTTGCCATGGCTAAATTGATTAGATGTTAACATGTTTCCATGTTTGTGCAGCCATAAGAAACTGGTCCATGATGAGAATTGGGCCAAGGTTTGATAAGGCAATTGACATGGATGCAAACATGCTCACTGATTATGCAAACAAGGTCCTACAAACTAGGAGTGTTGAATCTAGGTTTTGCTTTGCTACATCATGTGGGGGGTTGAATTTGAGGTCAAAGATGGGAATGTGAATTTCCCTATTAGGCTAGCTGATGGGAGGTGTGGATATGGAAAATGGCAAGGTTGTGGTATACCTTGTAAACATGCCCTGCGAGTAATTTTTGATGAGAGATTGGAGGCTGCTGATTTTGTATCCCCTTATTATAAGGGACTAGCTTACAAGGCAACCTATGGGGAGCACATTCACCCCATGGCTGATCCATCTCACTGGCCTGAACATGACCTGTCCCTAATTTCTCCCCCTGATGTTAAGAGAAGTGCTGGGAGACCCCAAAAGCAAAGGAAGAGAGGTCCTAATGAAGCCAAGAAGGGCAAAAGGCAAAGCACTGTTAAGTGTAGCAAATGTAAAGAAGTGGGCCACAATGCAAGGACCTGTGGAGGTGGACCAATTGCACAAACCAGGAAGGACAAAGGGTCTACATCAGCTGCAACAGGGACTGAGAAGAGAGGGAGAAAAAGTAAAGAAGCAGATGCTGCAAGTGCCTCAACCAACCAACCTAAAGCTAAGAAGACAAAGACCACCAAGAAGAAAGCCTGAACAGTGTTAGGATGCCTTAGCTTTTTTTTTTTTTTTTTGTGATTATGTAGGGCCTATCATTTTGTTGATGCTACATTAGGAAGTGGTTGAAATGGTGATTTTTTGCTACATTAGGTTTTTAGTTGATGTTACAACAGTTTAAACATGCTAATTTTTTGCTAAACAACATTACATTGATCTTTTGCACCAATTACATTACTTCACTTAAATATTACAAATATTACAACTACAGACATCAGCACTCCTACTTTTATTGTTGCATTTACTAGTTTTTGTTGTTGCTTCAGTTTCTTCTTCAAGTGCTTCAGCTCTTCCTTCATCTTGTTCTTCTCTAAACTTTCTCCCTCATCTCTGCATATTGGAGAATCATGTTGGCTGCTCAGATTATGCTCCACACTCCCCTTGCACCATCTGAAATTGTTGCATGTATCACACTTGTAATACAGTCGCTGAGGATTTGTTGTTGTTTCAGAGCTTCGTATTGCAAATTTTCTTCTACAAGTACAATAGGAGTTAGGTACTCTTATGTATGATGATTGTGTGGATGAACTGTTTGAGTAACTCATGGCAAACCTCTTTAGAATTGCAATAACAAAAGGGTGTGGAAAGGGTATTGGATCCATGTATTTATAAAGGCAGCAGTTAATGCAACATAAAACTAACGGCTAGTTTCTAAAACTGGAAAAATAGCCGTTACAAGTAATTCAAAAATAAGGGTATCTGGTGCATTACTATTTTACTTAGGGGTATATGGTGAATATGTATTTTTCACTAACAGATCACTAAC
The DNA here is from genome assembly GCA_947646795.1 of Beta lomatogona. Lineage (NCBI taxonomy): Eukaryota > Viridiplantae > Streptophyta > Magnoliopsida > Caryophyllales > Amaranthaceae > Beta > Beta lomatogona. The sequence goes on from CANSNZ010001022.1 coordinate 3,064,685, forward strand.
GCCCGTTAGACAAAAAGGGCATTTTAGGTATTTCTTGAAATGTCAGGGGTATCTGGTGAAATTTTTTAAAGGTCGGGGGAATTTGGTGAATTTTGAAAAAAGTGGGGGTATTTGGTGAATAAATTTATTTGTCAGGGGTATTTAGTGAAAAAACCGAAATTTTAATATATCTAATTTATAAATATTTATAAATCAAATAATTTTTTTCTTTTTTTAAAAAAAATAAAGATTCCGGTCCAACAGGTCCAAGACCGGACCGGACTAGAAAAATTCAGGTCCAAACCGGATCGGACCGGAATTTTTCCTGTCCGGTCCAGGTCCAAATTTTTTCTAGATTCCAGTCCACCGGTTCATCCGGTTCCAGTCCGCTTGTAGTAGGAATTGGGGTTCCACCTACTGGATCTCTTCTCCAAAGGAGGGTCCGGAGTAGGGCCAAGAGGCTGAAGTGCTCCTTTTGCATGAAGCCTAGTAAAGGCTTCTTCTAGAGACATGCCCAAAGGAGTGAATGTCCTTTGAGGTTCTTGATAGCCTTTCTTGTCAGTAGCTATGGCATTGACCTCATTGCTCTTGGAGCTAGAAGGGCCATTGTTACTCTTCTTGAAAGAGTTGTTGTCGTTGTTGTTGTTGTTGTTGTTGGAACCCTTATTCTTATTTGGGCTGCAGGTTACGGATCACCAATCGGACTTGATCCTCTTAGGATGGCCTGTTAGTCATTTGCGTAGCCTTCTCCCTCCATCTGTTAAGGAAGGTGACAAAGTCTTCGTTGGAATTCTGCTTAGTTAATTCCAACTCACGAAGGCCAATGGGAAGCTGAGTATTGTAGATGTATTGTTTGTGGAACTCTTCTCTGATGTAGTCCCAGTCATTCAGCTTGGCTTTATTTAGTGATCTGAACCACTTGGATGGATGTGCATCCAAGGTTAAAGGGAAGACATAAGCAAACAGGTCCTTGCTCATGCCATTGAGATCCATAGAGATGAAGAAAGCTCTCAAGTTGGGAGGTCACCCAATGTTACCTTTTTCAGGGAGTTTTTACCTCAGTTCAGGATCAATAATGTAATGGCCGTGAGCCTGATCCTCGAGTGCAGGAATTGACTAGATCAATTGCTCGAGTTTTTCAAACCTCAGTTCTGTGTTGGTCTTCATTGGTGATGGGGTGTCGCCTTACTCGTCCTCTTCAGTTAGCTTCTCCCTCAGTGCCTTAATCTCTTTGTCTTGGTCCTGAAGACGTGAGTTCATTAGTTGAAGTTGGGTCATAATGGCACTGAGTTGTTCATTAGTGTCCCCCATTTCAAATGATGCTTCAGAAGAGTCAGAGGATTCGTCTGAAAATGTGAGGATGCGTTTGACAAGTATAGGAGTAGGTCGACCTTGTTGCCTCTCTGTCGGACGTTCCCAAGTTATAATCTCATGAACTGTCCTGAACAGATATCGAATGGACCTCGTAAATTTTTAGAAATGATGCTTTCGAAATGAGAAATGGAAATGAGGGATGAAGAAATGGAGATGAGAAATGAAAATAAAAGTGGAAATGGGGATGAAAAATGGAAGGTGAAATGGAAACGGTAAGTGACTAGAGATGGGTGCGATTATGGTTATGATGGTGACATGGGCCTAACTATACGCATATGCAGATGTGAATTGGATTAAACTGGACTATGCAAGCAAAATGGACTGAATGGCCGGGCTTTTATGCTAGTTTCACTAGACTTAATGGATTGCCATTATGGACTTATGGGTGATTGGCTTCGCTAGACTCGATGATCCTGGGCCATTATGGACTTAGGGTAGACTAGCTTCGCTAGACTCAAGGGTTTGGACTACTATAGATGTAAGGTAAGAGTAGCTTCGCTAAACTCGGAGGGTGCCTTTATTGTCTTGGGGTGACTAGCTTCTCTAGGTCAAGGTGTCGTTATGGTCTTAGAGGGGTGGCTAGCTTAGCTAGGTCAAAGGGATGCCGTTATGGTCTTAGAGGGATGACTAGCTTAGCTAGGTCAAATGGATGTCGTTATGGTCTTAGAAAGATGACTAACTTAGCTAGGTCAAAGGGGTGCCGTTATGGTCTTACAGGGATGCTAGCTTCGCTAGACTTAATGGTTTGGACTTCGTCCTATATGGATTTGGAATCGGATTGGATTGACTTTGGAAATGAGTCGGGCCTTATGTGGACCTAATTCTGGACTTAGTCCCATATGTTTGAAATTAGACCTGAAAATGCCCATGGGCTTGATATTGGATTGGAATAGAGTTGGATTAGACTTGGACTCGGATTGACATAGACTAGGGCTCGCATAAGGACGCAAATGGGCCTAGGAGCTAGACTTATATGGGCCTAAGATGGACTAAATGCTAGAGAATGTATGGACTTGAAATGCACATGGACCGGAATGAATGCAAAATGGATTCTAATGCATATGGGCCTACAATGAATGCAAATGAATTGGATTGAATCGGTTGATTGAATTGGATTGGATTGATGGTGTTTGGAATGGGCTTAGAATTTTCGAAATTCATTTTTGAAAGGAACCCCTTGTTTTATCTTTTGTTAGGAAAAGATTATGGATTGATTTTGAAGAATTTTTTTTTTTTTTGAAATGTTGTGGCATGATGATGATTAGTAAACGTTTTTGAAAAAGAGTAGAATAGAATAGGATACAGGATTGATTTTGAAAAATGTAAGTTTTTTGAAATTGATGAATATGATAGGGTAGGATTGATAGAGAAAATTAGTTGAACAGCAGGGAGAATATGGGAGGAGGTAGACATGCATGACAACTCTAACTCTACTTAGATGCAATTTTTTTTAGGACAGACTTGACCTTGCATGAAAAGACTGATTTTTTTTTGAATTAGGTGATGAGCCTAAATGACCAAATTACGCGAAAGCAGACAGACAGACGCACATAGGACAGAACGTAGGATCGATAATTACGACGGCTAAACTGACGAAAAGCGTGCGATGCTTTTGGCGCACTACTCCCCGACACGTTTTTCGGGGATTTTGGCGACGAATTGGCCGATTGACGAAATTTGCTTGTTTATTAGACGCGATTTTTGGGACGCATAATAATGACAGTTTGACAAAATAATAGCAGATAAAAATTGCAATCACAGGCAAATGTCATATAACATGGATGCAAAAAGTTCCAACCTAAAGTCCAGTTCTATATTTGAAACTATTAATCAGGATTAGGTTCAGTCTGAAAAGGGTCCATGACTAAGAGATTGATCCCACGCTTCGTACCCCTGCTTAAAGAGGTGGCCACGTGTAAGACGCACTCCAGTCTCAAGTCAAAAACAAGAGAACAACGCCATGGTTGAGTAGGTTTGCTTAGGACAAAGATCCAACACTATCGCTCAGGAAGTTTTTTGGAAGGACGCAAACCCCCCGTGGGTGACCTCACACATAGAACATGTGCTAATGAGGCAAGGTAGATTGTCCTTATGGTGGCTGAACAGTAGCCATGCATATGCAAAACTGTATATTATTCAAAGGGATAAAAATAAGAATGAATCGTATTTTTCTAATTTCACCCACTCATTTAAAATAATTATTTTTTAAAAATCCTCCCCAGTGGAGTCGCCAAATTGTACGCGTGTTTTTATTTCGCCTACGCGGTGTGAGCGCGTATTAGATTTGACTACCCCATTGTTAAGGTTTTGTTGAAAATTGTTTTGTATTGAAAGAAGTCACCAACAATTCTTTTTAGGAAGAATCATAAACCTAATTGGATATGGGAAAATCGTAGGGACAAATTATCCAATGTAGATTTCCCTGTCATGACTCCATAGATGGTCAAAGTGGACCAAAGATTGAGTTCGGGGGTGAGGGTACGAATATAGTCATAATGAACCACATTCGCCCAAAGTTGGCCTCTACTAATTATAGATTCATTGCAGATTTTATGCCAAAGAATAATGAAATAATGTTTTTATACACCCTAAAAATATTTAGTCTAGATTGGTTCAGGAAACACATAAAAAGACTAATTTTTAGCGACATGTTATTAGGCAATCAATATTACAGGGTTCCTAACAGGTTGTCCAAATTATCTGAATTAATGAGAACAATTCTTTAGCTCTTTGATTAGCAAAAATAACATGTGGGTGATAAAAGCATTAAAGCAAGACAATCATAATAGCATGCATATAATGATCATGCAAGTATAACAGTAATGAAAAATAAATAAAAAGAAAGAGAAAAGAGGGATTAGAATATACAGTAGAGCGATTTTATATTAAAGATCTACATTAGGAAAGAAAACTGTTAGTAACTTCAATATAAAAATTTAAGGACCCTCAGGATTATACCGTTGCTTGGGTCTGAGAGATTGACAAACTTCGGGACGAGCAATCGTGAAGCCTGAAAATCTGAATGTATGAAAGTAGTAGATTGAACGTGTTTGTGTTTGAAAGGTGTGAATTTGGTAGGGAAGTTTTGTAGTTTGTAGAGAGAAAATTGCAATATGTTCGTCGAGTTTGAAGTTTGTTAATGTGTAAAATCCGTCCTCTGATCTGTACGGAAATTAAGCCTATTTATAGGAAAAACAGCACTGCGCCTCATGCGCCTGCTGCGCCTGGCGCAACTGTCGTGGCAAGCACATGACGCGGCATGACCAGTAAAAAGCATACACATGGTACGCGCTTTGAAAAAGATAAGAAAGAAAATCCGCGTCTCAAGCAGAGAATCGCGTCTCACACAGGACTCTGAATGAGTCAGAAATCCACGTGTCAAGTGCAGATTAGTGCACCTGACACGTGGACAGAGCTGCGCCTTATGCACAGACGTGCGCTAGGCGCACCAGCCTGGCTCCTGCTGTGCCTTTGCCAGCTTTATTTAGAACGCGATTAAAAAAATTTCTTTTATCCTTTAATTACGAAAATTTTATTTTACGGGATAAAATCTGATCTGGACTTAAAAAAATATCTTTTGAAAATATTTATTTATTAAAATAAATCAATTAATTATCAATTAATTGGGCTTTTCAAAGAATTGGGCTCAAATACAATTAATTATCATGAATAATTAATTGGGGTTTAAAATAGGACTTAAACACTTTTCGAAATGGTTTTGAATGGCTCTTCGGACTGCTCTGCCCGTGGATCGGACCAATTAAGACCACGGTATGTTTCATTATCGGATCCTTAAATGAGGAGACACGATTATGTGTCTACAAGGATGTTCCTTTATGTTTAGAACTATAATGTTTTGATACGTTCTCTTTTGGAAGCTATGAAAACTTCAGTTGATTACCTTTATTTAATGTTTTAGAGTAGCATAACCCTCCTGACGTTGTTTCTGCTAACGTCTTTTTAGTCAATTTAAAGTAGATATTGTTAAGTATCTTAGTAGTAGAAGGGCGGGGTGTTACATTTCTTGCCTATTATGAGTATATGTTAGGCACTACTCTTACAGATAGAGCCAAAGTGAAGAATAAAGTGATCAACATGGGTCATGTTCTTACAAATGAACATATTCAGATGCTAGAGAGACTTTACACTGCTATTGAGGTTAAAACAACTTTGTTCTCTATAGCAGGAGACAAGCCCCTAGGTCAGATGGATTTGGGTCTCAATTTTTCAGAGATACATATCAGTTCATAGGAGAGGAGATAAATCAAGCTGTCCTCAATGTTTTCAATTTTGGTATGCTTTTGACATAATTAAATACTACTACTCTAACACTTATTCCTAAAGTGTCCTGTCCTAGTTCTGTCATGGAATTTATGCCCACAGCTTGTTGCAACACTCTTTACAAATGCATAACAAAGATGATGTTTAGTTTTACCTGATATAATTGCTGAAAATCAGAGGGCTTTTGTTAAAGAACGTTTCATTGTTCATAATATTATGGTGTGTCAGGACATGGTTAGACATTATGGTAGAAAAACTGTCAAAGAGAGTTGTATCATGAAACTTGACATGAAAAAAGCATATGATACCATAGATTGGGATTTTTTAGAAGAAATGATGTATGCCTTACATTTTCCTGACAAATTTGTCCAACTTGTAATGGTTTGCATTAGGACTCTTAAGTTTTACCTTATGATCAATGGCTCTTTTAATGGGTTTTTAGCTCTAAGAGAGGATTGAGACAGGGGGATCCTATCTCCCCTCTGTTATTTGTCACTTGTATGGAGTACTTGTCATGATTGATGGGGAAGATTGAATCTCATGCTCACTTTCAATTTCATCCGAGATGTAAGCAGATCAAGATAAAATCATATGATCCTTGTTGATGATGTAATAAATACCGTGCTGGCAACTTCCCTGCAGTGTATATCATGGTTCAAGCCTTAAAGTTATTTTCTTCATCCTCTGGTTTGCAGATAAGAAAAAGTAAGTCAGAGTTTTATACTGCTGGAGTCAGTATGGATGTTATTCAGAGAATAAAGCATGTTTCAAGTTTCAACCATAACAATCTTCCCTTTAAATATCTAGGATTTCCTATTTGTTCAAGGAATATTACTATTGCTGAATGTAATGGAATTATAGAGAAGATGGGGGTAAGAATCAAAGTCTGGAGTAGTTGGAATCTCTCCTATGCTGCTAGACTTCAGCTCATAAATTCTGTTTTGCTGAGCATCTACATCTACTGGGCTCAGATTTCTATAATGCCTACCTAAAATCATTTTGAGAGAAATTGAGAAGATTTGTAGGTCATTTCTTTGGAGTGGTGAACATGGTAGTCAAGCAATATATCTTGGCAGAAAATTTGCACTCCAAGACAAGAGGGTGGTTTAGGGGTGAGACAGATTCAGGTGTGGAATAGGTCTGCATTAGCTAAGTATGTTTGGGCTGTTAACACCAAACAAGATAATATGTGGGTCAAATGGATTCATGAAGTGTATATCAAACATCAAGAGTGGTGGGATTATGAGCCAGCACAAGATTGTTGCTGGTATTGGAAGCAGATATGCAAAATCAAGAATGAGATTAAAGGGTTGTATACTTAGCAGGAGTTCAGTGAGATGACTCAGTTTAGTATCAAGTGTATCTATCAGAAGATGAGAGGGGAGAATGAGGTGATACTCTGGGATAAGTTGATTTGGAATAGACTAGAAATTCCAAAGCATAGAATTATTATTTGGCTGGCAATGCATCAAAGGCTTAGAACAGCTGATATATTGGTTCAGTTGGGGGTGGTTGATAATGCTCAATGTTTGTTATGTGAAAATGAAATCGAGAGCCATAATCATTTATTTTTTCAATGTAGCTATGCTGCTGATTGCCTTCAGATGGTCAAGAATTGGTTAGATCTTCAGTCTACTCAAAATATGTTTCTAAGGTAGATTTTGTTTGTTCATAGAAGCAGAAAACTAGATTTCATAAGAGAATCTTGGCTGCGGTATATTCTGGTTTAGTCTACCAGATCTGGTGGGCTCGTAATGAAGCTGTGTGGAATCATGTGGTTTGGAGACCAGAATTAATATTCCAAAGATTGAAATAGCAAGTCCAGATTAGAGTGAAGTTAGTATTTCCTAAGAAAATTTCCCAAAGAGAAAAGTTGTGGTTTGAAAATGTGTTTTTGTAAGGTTTAAGATTAACTATATAGTTTTCTGTTAACTTTTCTTATTGAATAAGGGGGCCAACCTAGTTGGGCCGCTCTTTACTTGAAAAGCTTTAGGTTGTTGTAGACACATAATCGTGTCTCCCTATTTAGTACCCTATGATGACTAATACCCTGCTCCAATTGGTCCGGATCGCGGAAAGAATAATGAACGAGTCAAAAATAAAATGTTTTAAGCCCAAAACCATTTTCTAACTCTTTTTATTAACCCATTTCCGAAACCCCTTTTTATAAATAGTTCTGTCAAACCCACTTTCTAAAATGTTTCAAAATAACTTTTTAAAAGCCCATCTTCGAAAACCTTTTAAAAATACTTTTAATGAAAGCCCAATTTTATAAAACCCATTTTCTAAGCTAATTTTAATTAATGGAATTAATTAATTTTATTGATTAGTTTTATGAATAAAAATATCTTTTATATAAAAAAATCTTTCTCCAAAGTGTTTTAAATATTTTCTATCTAACTCTTTTCTAAAATCTTTTTAATGATAACCTTCTAGATACCTATCTTTCAAAAACCTATTACAATACAACTACCTATACCTAACTTCACTATATAATACAAGCATCTCAAACAATAATCATCCACGACTAACTCATATTATCACCATCACTCATTTAGGATATTCAGATTTGTTCCTAGGAGCTCAACTTTTAAACAAACATACGCTCTTTCACTCCATTTCCCTCTGTCCATCATCATTCTATCACTAAATCTCCTTTGATCATGATCTGTGTAGAGATCAAGTGACATTGAAATGGGCAGTCCATCGAATACCGAACAACAAGTCACTGAAATGGCTAGAACTTTAGCCAAGCTGTCCAGCATGATGGAAGAAACGGCTATAAGGCTTAAGAAGGTCGAGTCTGGTGAATCTCATGGATTCAACAAGACAATAGAGAGTGTTGTTCATAGGGTAACCAATGCAAATTCCTATTTTGAGCCCATTAATAACACCAAACTGAAAGGGAAACTTCCTGAAGAGTTTTCTACAACTGACATCCGTAAATTTAAACCAACTGGTAATCCAAAGTATCATTTAAGGAACTTCCGTGCAACCATGATCATCAAATCGGTTGAGCCTGAACTTTACGCAATGGTATTCCCGATGTCGTTGGACCCAATCGGCCAAAATTGGTTCTATTCCCTAGACCCCAAGCAAACTGAAACTTGGGAAGGCATCACTATTGCTTTCATGAAACAATATGAGCCGAACACACAACTGCAAACCTCCCTTAGGGAGCTCGAGGTTCTTTAACAAGGTGAAAGTGAAGGCTTTACCACTTAGCTGAACAGATAGAGAGAGAAATCAACCCATATGGTATCAAGGCCTGTAGAAAAAGACGTGGTAAGAATATTCGTTTCTAACCTCCTCCCTAAATACTTGGGTCTTGATAGCTTCACAAGAGTATATAATGTAGGTATCCTGATTGAGAATGATTTGCTGAAAAATGCCGAAGATATTGACTTCAATGTCATAGAATTATTATCTACAATCTCAATCGCTCATTAGGACATTTGGACTCGTTAAGGTCCGATCAGCGCGAAAAAATACACTTCTTCTCTTTTCGTTTAGAAATAGACCTCCTTAAGATCTAAGCAACGAAGCTGCCTCGTCATGGGACGTAGGAGTCTAGACTTAGGATTTCATTTTCTGTTTCATCTCTCTCATTTTCCCAGTCTGATATAGGATTTCCCTTTTGTTATAACGGATGTGAGAAAGAACAAATAATCGAATGCAAAACAAAGAAAAAACGCACACAGATTTAACGTGGTTCACCAACGGAGTGCTGGCTACGTCCACGGGCAGAGAGAGAATAGTTTTATTGCTCTTGAGGAAAACCAGAATTACAGATGTGATTATGAACTAATATGTCAAATTAACGAATTAGGTTAAGCCTATTTATAACCCGATTCAGAAATTGCCTCACCCGCGTCAAAATTACACTCGCCCGGTCACCCGGGCCAAAACCGTCCGGTCGGGAAGCACACGAAACCAGAAGCAACTTGACGCACATTTGGCTCGGTCGCCAAGGCCAAACTGCCCGGGCGAGTGCCCCACCGCCCGGCCGAAAGAACCTGCCCGGCTGACCGGGCGAGCTCCTAACAAGCCCAAATTTGCTCCACGCTTCAACGAGATTCAAGGCACATCATTCTTACACCTTTTTATTGCATGTACTCATAATTTTAAATTAATAAATGAATATTTCTTTTCTAACCTTGCATTGATGAGCATCAACAAAAATCACGATTGTCGCCTTAAAGGAAATGAATTTCTAATTCTCAAGACTATTCTAATAAAAGCAATGAACAATGGGCATATATTAAAGAGGCATTCCTCCCCTTCCCCACAATTACTCCTCCATTTCAACCTAAATACATAACATCCATCCCCTTTAACCTACATCATAGGAAGTACTTTTGACAACAATTCAATGTAAAGGGCAAGCAAAAAAGGGAGCAAAAGCAAAAATGATTTAAAAAAAAAGGAGGAAGTGTTGCAAATAATCCCATCAATAGCTTTGTCAAAATTACTTTCTTTTCAAAACCTTCGACTTTCGATTCTAAACCTCCAACTTCAAATCTCTGTGATAAAACTTCTTATAACCATGCATATCGTATCCCAATAAGCCCTAAAAAGACAAACCCAAGCCCGCTAGGTCGAAAACCCATAAGGGCGACTTAGGCAAAAGTCAGGGCACCTTTTCACTCACTAGCCTGAACTACGAATGGTCTGATTCTGCTGCAGATACGTAGGAAACCTCACCCTGAGGTCCGACCGCTTTAAACCAAACCAAACTTGCATCATTATCTACCCTTGCCAAAGACCTCTTCTAAATCAATTCCTAATTCATTGCAAATGGCTCCAAAGTAAAATGCTCGGCCACCAATTAAAATGTTAAGAGCTACGACTGGCCTGATTCCATCACGGATATGTAGGCAACCTCTTTTGAGGCCCGACCATTTTAATTCAAAACATTTTTTAAGGCTTGCCTAGGCCTAGAGGTGAGCATGGGCCGGGCCAGCACGCGGGCCGGCCCGGCTCGGCACGAGCCCGCTCGAGGCCCGGCCCGGCCCGTTGTCCGCTACGTGGGCCTTAAGCCTGTCATGGACAAGAATTTATTTCAGGCCCGCACCGGCACAAGCCCGCCTATATGGCCCGCGGGCCAAATGCCCCTTTCCTTTGTTTTTTAGCCTAAAACTGCCAAGAATCCAAAAAAACAACATAAAACACGGGCCAGGCCCGAAGGAGGCACGAGCCCGGCCCGCGGGCCAGTGGGCCTGGGCCGGGCCGTGGACAAAATCTGAAAATTCCAGGCCCGACACGGCACGGCCCGGCCCGCCATTTCCCCAAGCCCGCGGGCCGAGCTAGTGAACAGGCCCGGCCCATGCCCAGGTCTACCTAGGCCCATGAGAAAAGCGCGATCGCCCGAAAAATTATGAATCTTAAATGCTTATCCCTACCCTTAGATATAGACTGGGAATTGAACCAGCATCATTAGCCAACCTCATTGCGTGAGTCGATTCATTATGACTCTGCCTTTCCTTATTCTAATCACTTCCTTTGTCTAAGCCACATTATCGCTTTTAAGCCAGCCTTAGCATAATCTTTCAACACTCAACGCAATGACCGTGCTTCATCTTTGAGTGTTCCTTTCTTTGGCCTTTTTTGCCTTTTCACCTTAGGAACCCTATATGGAATCTTTGGTTGAAACTTCCACTAAGCGTGCCGAGATATCTTCAAAATCAAGTAATCAAGCTGGGTACTTCATCAACTCCATCTTACTGGGGGCTTCATCACCGATCCACACAGAAAATCATAGGCTCCAAGTATAAGTCTATCGTAATAAGGACTTCATTACGTGTCCATACATGAAATCTTGGGTTTCAAAACCCACATTTATACAAGATCGAATCTACTTTATAGGCTCATTTAGGCCCTTGGCATACAAAACTCGAAGCATATACAACTCAAGCGCTACAAAAGCTCGTTCTATAACGTATTTCAAAACCAATACAATCTATTGACTGAATAGATCTTTATAGGCTCCAAGTTTACCTTGATTAGGACTTCATTACGAGTCGATACAAAAGATTATGGGCTTCAGACCCATACGAGATCCTAAGTGTTTTATGGGCTCACTTAGGCCCGTAACAACTACAACACATTGCGAATCAAGCATAATTTACATGGATCATCCTTGGGGGTTTCCCATTTCTTCTCTTTTGAAAAAAAATTTCTAAATAAAAATTTGAGCTTTTAATGGAACGATCAAAGCATCATATCATATCTTTTGCATCAAAATCATATCTTTGCATTAGTGTCATATCTCTACATTTGCATTACATATCTGCATCGTCCAAACATTGTGCCAAGCATTGCATCTTTCGTCCTTAGCCATAAGATTCTAGCGTCAATCATCGAGTCGCAAACACAAACACACACACGTATGCACACACGATAGCACCTTTAAGTCTAGAGTACTAGAGGTCACTCTTTATAGGTCAAGTCTTTTCCTATCCATACACTAGCATCCACATCACGGGACACATGCATGTACCCTAGTTGTTTGTCTGTATATCTGTGTGTTATTTGTATTCATAGGTACCCAACATTAAACGACTCTATACGAGTTATATTCCGCCAAGGTCTGCGGACCACTACAAATTAACAACAGAAGACAAGAGCTTTATACATGGTGCGTCCAGTGCACCGACCATGCTGTGCCGCACGTGGTAAACTGTGTCCAGCGCATCATCCCATGCCAAGCGTAGGCTTATGTGTCGAGCGCACAGCCCTGTACAGCGCGCTTGGGGGCTTCTTAGCCAAGTGGGGCCCACATGCTAGAATCTAAATGATTTCAAATGTTCGTTACACTTCGATGTCGCGCGCAACAAACCAACGAACTTTCAAAAGTTTACAAAAATACAACTTTGCCATTCTTCCAACACATTGCACTCTACACAAACTATCAACATACATTGCTCAAGAGACAACAAGTACTCAGGAGTATTAACGACATAAAACAAACTGTTAGGTCTGTGGATCATTTCAAATCAAAGACGACAAACAAACCGTTAGGTTATTTAAACCATTTCAAATCAATGACGGAAAACAATCCGTTAGGTATGCGGACCATTTCAAATCAGTGGCGGAAAACAAACCGTTAGGTCTGTGGACCATTATCAACACCCTGGAGCGGGAACATAATAGCTCTACCCTGACGTGAGCCGGAACACAATAGCTCTACACATCATCAACACCCCGGAGCGGGAACATAATAGCTCTACCCCGACATGAGCCGGAACGCAATAGCTCTACACATTATCAACATCCCGGAGCGGGAACATAATAGCTCTACCCCGATGTGAGCCGGAACAGAATAGCTCCACACATTATCAACACCCCGGAGCGGGAACATAATAGCTCTACCCCGACGTGAGCCGGAACACAATAGCTTTACACATGATCAACACCCCGGAGCGGGAACATAATAACCCTACCCCGACGTGAGCCGGAACAGAATAGCTCTACACATTATCAACACCCCGGAGCGGGAACATAATACCTCTACCCCGACGTGAGCCAGATTAGAATAGCTCCACACATTATTAACACCCTGGAGCGGGAACATAATAGCTCTACCCCGACGTGAGCCGGAATAGAACAGCTGTACACATTATCAACACCCCGGAGCGGGAACATAATAGCCCTACATCAACATGAGTAGGACCATAATAGCTCATGATTCCTTTTTCCACATATCATTTCATTTTTTGCAAATTTAAAATTATTTTCCAAATATGTTTCACACATGTATGTTCCTGAAACTTTTGCTTATTTTGCAGGTTCCGGCGTAAAAGAGTGATTTTGGATTGCATAGCATCTAGAATCATTCTTCGTCCCGACACGTATACTTTGACTTTCGGTTTTACAAACCTCGGTCAAAGTGGGGGCATCTGTAGACACGTAACCGTGTCTCCCCATTTAGTACCCTATGATGACTAATATCATGCTCCAATTGGTCCGGATCGCGGAAAGAATAAAGAACGAGTTTATAATAAAATGTTTTAAGCCCAAAATCATTTTCTAACTCTTTTTATTAACCCATTTCCGAAACCCTTTTTTATAAATAGTTTTATCAAACCCACTTTCTAAAATGTTTCAAAATAACTTTTTAAAAGCCCATCTTCGAAAACCTTTTAAAAATACCTTTTATAAAAGCCCAAATTTATAAAACCCATATTCTAAGCTCAATTTAATTAATGGAATTAATTAATTTTATTGATTAGTTTTATTAATTAAAATATCTTTTATAAAAAATAATCTTTCTCCAAAGTGTTTTAAATATTTTCTATCTAACTCTTTTCTAAAATCTTTTTAATGATAATCTTTTAGATACCTAAACTTACGTTCATTATATAATACAACCATCTCAAACAATAATCACCCACGGCTAACTCATATTATCACCATCACTCACAAATTTCCCACAGCTTATCTCACCTCCTAATATCACTACCTGATCTCCCACACTCTGATAATCACTGGACACTTACCTCCCACACCAAACACCAATTCCCTGCTACAAACTTACCACGCAAGAACCAAGATCATCTCCTAAAATTCACCTGCTAACCTTCAGCGCCACATCACCAAATCAATCCACTTACTCCTAATTACTACCTACGAGCAACACCTACACTCAATCCTCGACCAATCCACCTAAACCATCATCCTTCAATCATAATCATCAAATTCATCATACAACTCCGTGATCATCATCACCGAATTACCGCACACCCTAATCTCACAAATCTTCACGCCATACTGCACCCACGCACCATATTACAAAACAAACGCAAGACCAAACCTTTTTTTAAGACTCGTACAATTCAATTTTCCATGATCGGTGCAAATCAACGACCCGGACAGTGGTATAATTTCTGAGGGTCAACCAAATTAACTACCTTTATTTTATTTCTTTATTTATTATTATTATTGTATTGAAGTTACTAACATTCTATTCATGTGATGTAGATTGTCAACGTATTCACACGACTGAAGTATTGTACATGATACTGACTCCCTGCAATATTTCTTTTTTACATTTTTATGTCTTTTTCATGAATAATATTTTTTATATATTGTTATGATTGTCCTGCATGATTTTATCACCCACATGTTATTATTGTTAAACAAGACCTAAAGAAAAGTTCTAATTAATTCAGATAATTTGGACAACCTGCTAGGAACCTTGTAATATGATTGCTTAATAACTTGTTACTAAAAAATTAGTGTTTTATGTGTTTCTTGAACCAACCCACACTAAATATTTATAGGGTGTTTAAAATATTATATGATTATTCTTTTGCATAAAATCTGTAATGAACCGATATTTAGTATATGCCAACAATGGGCAACATGGTTCCTGAATGTGTTGTACCCTCACCCCCGAAGTCAATCTATGATTCATTTTGACCATTTATGGAGTCAGAACGGGAAAATCTACATTGGATAAGTCCCTAATTTGTCCCTACGATTTCCCAATATCCAATTAGGTTTATAAGTTTTCCTTTAAAAATTTGTTGGCGACTTCAAAATAATTTTCAATAAAACCTTTACAATGTTGTAGTCAAATCAAATAAACACGCTCACACCGCGGTGGGCGAAAAGTAAAAATCCCACGCCTACAGTTGTATATTGTTTTTGGTGTTTTATACTATTACTTAGCAAAAAAAATATTGAATCTCTATAAGCGTGGCCACTCATGCCCCAAAAAAACATGTCATCGCTCTCTCTCATCAACTTTCTCTCACATCTTACAAAAAGTTGATCATGCCTTATGACCCATTTTGACAAATGCACCCCACTCATGACCCAAAAAAAAAGAACATCATCCTTATCTCTCCTACTTTGAACTATACTCCATCCCATTTTCTCTCTCCTACATCAATACATTATTTATACCTTTTGATATTTATAATAGCATACAAGATTATAAATAAATTATTTTACGTATTTACGATCCTAAATAAATTCATTTAGTAGTAATTAATTTTAATTAAAAAATTCTTCAAGAATAAAAGCTTGCAAAAATAAATATTCATGTGTGTATAATGTAGAGGGAAAATAATTAATTTCAGAAGTGTGTCAACATATAGCAAAATGAATGTCTATTTATAGATCTAAAAAAGATAGGACCATTGGTGAATTTTTTTTTTTTCTAATTTGTATTTTTAAAGTTATTCAGATTACAAATTTTGAATAACAAAAAAAAACATTTCTGACGCACTGTTACATATCCACAAATTATTGGCTTGGGTCATAGGATGACCAACCATGGTTTGAGTTAAAAGATGACCAACAATGGATTGAGTCATTGCATGACCCAAATACAAACATAAAAAAACCATGAATGCAACCCCATGTTTTTTTAGCAAGGTTTATGACTCAATTTTATTCCCAGAAAAACCATGAGTGGGCATGCTCTAATGAGGAATTCTACTGTTAGTTAAGCTCTACAATTTTTTTAATATGTTCCTCAGGTTTGGAATATACATACTATCTCCAACACACATGTACACCTTTGAATATCAAGCTTGGCTTGGCTCATTTGGTGGAGATTCCACCTCATGACCTCAAGGTTAGGGGGTTCGAATCCCACCAAGTAAGGGGTACTTGGAGGAGGATTCCCCTTACCATTCCCCATCCTTCCAAGTGTATAGACCTCCAAGTTAGGCCATGTGCAAGGGCAACACAAAAGTTATTCTTCTTTCCAATCTAAAAAAAATTGTACACCTTATGTATTAATTATTGCCATAAAAGCTTCATTGTAAAACGAATTGATGAAACGAATAAATGAAACTCCGGTAAATTTCTTACTGTAGACACATAATCGTGTCTCCCCATTTAAGGATCCAATGATGAAACATACCGTGGCATTAGTTGGCGCGACCCAACGGAAGAACAATCTAAAGAACCAACCAAAAATGTGTTTGGAAATGATATTCTAAAGCCCAATTAATTGCTCATGACAATTAATTGTATTTCAAGCCCACAAAATGTTTTAAATCCATTTTAAAAGCCCGATCAAATATTTATTATTTTAATGGATATTTTTCATAAATATTTTATTATCTTTGATAAATAAATCAGATTTTTAATCCGTAAAACTCCATCTCCGGAATTTTAGGGATAGAAAAGTATCTTCGAAAGACGCACAAAGGAATATGCACGAATATTCCCGAATATGCGCCGGACGTGGGGGCTGCACTCAGCGCGCCACGTGCGTCCAGCACATTGGCCATATCGCGTCAGGCGTGCCAATGAGCGCCTAACACGTAAATTTTGTGACTCACACAGAGTCCTGCGTCAGACCCAAGTCTTGTGTGAACGCAACTTTCTTTTTTATCTTTTCAAAACGCGTTTACACGTGCCTAAACCTGATTGGGCTGGCTGCGTCAGGCACACCAATGTGCGCTTGACACGTGGATTGCGCCTGGCACAAGGCTTGCGCCTGGCATAAGGCTTGCGTGCAGCGCACGTCCTCTTTTTCCTATAAATACTCCATAATTTCCCCGAATCAAGGACGACTTTTCAGATTATTATTTACGCACACAAAATTCTCTCGAATACCCCAAAACATACTTCGAACATTCAATATTCAAATACTTTCAATACTCTTCAGTACTTTCAATCAAATCTTCCAACTGCGTTCTTGGTTTAACGATTGCTCCGCCGAAAAATCGTTGCGCTCCTCAATCTAAGCTGCATAGGTATAATACCTGAGGATCCTTGAATCAATTATTTTTATTGCTTTGAACTTACTAACTATTTCTTTCATGATGTAGTTCTTTAAGTAATAATCGCTCTCCTGTATATTCTAACCTCTTCTCTTCTTTCTTTTTATTTATTTTTCATTATTATTATGCTTGTCTGATCATTATATGCATGCTATTATGATTGTCCTGCTTTAATGTTTTTATCACCACATGTTATTTTTGCTAATCAAGACCTAAAGAACTGTTCTAATATTAATCAGATTAATTTGGACAACCTGTTAGGTTCCCTGTAATATTGATTGCATAATAACTTGTCACTAAAAATTAGTCTTTTATGTGTTTCTTGAACCTACTTAGACTAAATATTTTTTAGGGTGTTTAAAACATTATTTAATTATTCTTTGGCATAAAATTTGCAAGGAATCGATATTTAGTAGAGGCCAACAATGGGCAATATAGTTCCTGACTGTATTGTACCCTCACCCCCGAACTCAATCTTTAGTTTATTTTGACCATCTATGGAGTCATGACGGGGAAATCTACATTGGATAATTGGTCCCTATGATTTTCCTATATCCAATTAGCTTTATGATTCTTCCTAAAAAGAATTGTTGGCGACTTCTTATAAAACAATTATCAATAAAACCTTAACAGTGGGGTAGTCAAATATAATATGCGCTCACACGGCGTAGGCGAAATAAAAACACGCCTACAATTTGGCGACTTCACTAGGGAGGATTTTAAAAAATTAATATTTTAAATGAGTTGGTGAAACTTGAAAAATACGATTCATTCTTATTTTTATGCCTGTGAATAATATACAGTTTTGCATATGCATCGCTATTGTTCAGCCACCATAAGGACAATCTACCTTGCGTCATTAGCACATGTTCTATGTGTGCGGTCACCCCCGGGGGGTGTGCGCTTTGTCCTTCCAAAAAGCTTCCTAAGCGATAGTGTTGGATCTTAATTATAAGCAAACCTACCCAACCATGGCATTGTTCTCTTGTTCCTGACTTGAGACTGGAGTGCGTCTTACACTTGGCCACCTCTTTAATCAGGGGTACGAAGCGTTGGATCAATCTCTTAGTCATGGACCCTTTTCAGACAGATTTTAAACCTGACCAATAGTTTAAAACATAGAACTCGACCATAGGTTGGAACTTTTGCATCCATGTTATATGACATTTGCCTGTGATTGCGATTTTTGCCTGCTACTATTTTGTCAAACTGTCATTATTTTGCGTCGTTCCTAAAATCGTGTTCAACAAATAAGAAAAAATTCGTCAATCAGCCAATTTGTCGCCTAAATCCCCGAAAAAAGTGTCGGGGAATAGTGCGCCTAGCGCATTGAGTTGCGCCTGGCGCACCAATCCCGCGCCAGACGCACGACTGTGCGCCGCGCGCAGCAATGCTGCGCGGCACGCAGTCTGTGCATCGCACGCTTTTCGTCAATTTAGCCGTCGTAATTGTCGATCCTATGTTCTGCCCTATGCTTGTCTATCTGTATCCGCGTAATACATGGTCATTCTAGGAGTCTCACCTAATCAAACATATAAAGATCAGTCTTTTCATGTAATGTAAAGTCTGTCCTAAAAATGCATCTAAAGAGTCATTGTAGAGTTAGAATTGTCATGCATGTCTACCTCTTCCCATCTTCTCCCTGATGTTCAACTAATCTTCCTTGTCAATCCTACCTTACCATATTCAATCAATTTCAAAAACTTACATTTTTCAGAATCAATCCTGCATCCTATTTTCTCTTTTTTTCAAAAACATTTACTAATTATCATCATACCACGACATTTCAAAAAGACTTTTTTTTTTTCAAATCAATCCATCATCTTTTCCTAACAAAAGATAAAAATAAGGGGTTCCTTTCAAAAATAAATTTCGAAAATTCTAAGCCCATTCCAATCACTTTCACCCAATCATAATCCAAATTCAATCCAATTCACTTGCATTCATTTTAGGCCCATATGCATTAGAAGTCCATTTTGCATTCATTTTAGGCCATGTGAGTTTCATTCCATACATTCACTAGCATTAGAGTCGATCTTAGGACTATATAAGTCTAGTTCATTTCAAAATCTAGGCCCATCTGCATCTTTATGTGAAGTCTAGTCCAAATCTAAACCCTAATCAATTCCAATCTAAGTCTAAGTCTAGTCCAATCCAAATCTTAGGTCCACGGACTATAAAAGCTCAGTCTTAGGACTATAAAGTCAGTCTACGGACTATAAAAGCTCAGTCATAGGTCTGTAAAGTTTCCCTAGGTCTAGTTTGCATTATATGTAAACCCTAGCAAGTCTACGGACTATAAAAGCTCAGTCTACGGACTATAAAGTCAGTCTACGGACTATAAAAACTCATTCTTAGAATTATAAAGTTTCCTAGGTCTAGTTTTCATTATATGTAAACCCTAGCCAATCTACAGACTATAAAAGCTCAGCCTTAGGACTATAAAGTCAGTCTACGGACTATAAAAACTCATTCTTAGAATTATCAAGTTTCCTAGGTCTAGTTTGCATTACATGTAAACCCTAGTCATTCTACGGACTATAAAAGCTCAGTCTTAGGACTATAAAGTCAGTTTACGGACTATAAAAGCTCAGTCTTAGAACTATAAAATCTCCCTGGGTCTAGTTCACATTATATGTAAACCCTAGTCAGTCTACGGACTATAAAAGTCAGTCTTCGGACTATAAAAGTTCATCTCCGAAGTCTAGCGAAGCTAGCATAGGTAATCTTTCAGTCTGTTTGCATAGTCCACTCCAGTCCATGTCTGCATTTGCATATAGTTAGGCCCATATCTCCATCATGGTCAAGTCTACACTAGTCCAAACCATAACCATTTCAATTTCCATTTCCATTTCAAAATCATTTCCCATTTTCATTTCCACTTTCATTTCTCATTTCTCATCTTCATTTCTCATCTCCATTTCTCGTTTCGAAAGCATTATTTGTAAAACTTTACGAGGTCCATTCGATTTCTGTTCAGGACAGGTCGTGAGATTATAACTTGGGAACGTCCGACAAAGAGGCAATAAGGTCGACCTACTTCAAGACTAGTCAAGCGCATCCTGACTTTTTCAGACGAATCCTCCGACTCTTCTGAATCATCATCTGAAATGAGGGACACTAATGAACAGCTCAGTGCCCTTATGGCTCAACTTCAACTGATGAACTCACGTCTTGAGGACCAAGACAATGAGATTAAGGTGCTGAGGGAGAAGCTCACTACGGAAGACGAGCAAGGCGACACTCCACCAACCAACACAGAACTGAGATTTGAAAAACTCGAGCAATTGATCCTGTCAATTCCTGCACTCGGGAGTCAGGTTTATGGCCATGACATCATTGATCCTGAACTAAGGGAAAACTCCCTAAAATGGTAACATTGGGTGACCTCCCAAAATTCAAGGGGGTCGAAGACCCAGATGATCACATGAGAGCTTTCTCCATCTCTATGGCTCTCAAGGGCATGAGTAAGGACCTATTTTCTTATGTCTTTCCTTTGACCTTGGATGCACATCCATCTAAGTGGTTCTGGTCACTGAACAAGGCCAAGTGAATGACTGGGACTACATCAGAAAGGAATTCCATAAACAATACATATACAATACTCAACTTCTGATTGGCCTGCGTGAGCTGGAGTTGACTAAACAAAACTCCAACGAAGACTTCGTCACCTTCCTTAATAGATGGAGGGAAAAAGCTGCACAAATGACTAACAGGCCATCTCAAGATGATCAACTCCGAATGGTGATTCGTAATTTACAGCCTAAGTACGGAGAACATATTAAATTCCAACCTATAGAGTCTTTCACGAAGCTCTATAAGGTAGGCTTGTTGATTGAGGAATAGGTACAAGCCAACAAGAACAAGGGTTCCAACAACAACAACTATTTCAAGAAGAGTAGTAACAACCCTTCTAGCTCTAATGTCAAGATATCAAAAGCCTCAACGAACATTCACTCCATTGGGCATGACTTTGGAAGAAGCCTTCACTAGGCTTCATGCAAAAGGAGCAATACATCCTATCGGTCCCACTCCAGACCCGGCACCTGAAATAGGCACAAGAAGTGGAACCCTAATGCCTATTGTAAGTACCACCGAGGGAATCGACACCCAACATCTGCGTGTTAGGCCTTAAGGAATACTCTGCAAGACATGGTTGAAAGTGGCAGACTCCCGATCCCGCCGGCAGCAAAAGTCAATAACAATAGCAACCCCTTGGGAATCATCTCAACAAAGCAGGAGGCTTACTCATTTAATGCTAGTTTTCTAGGTTGAGTAGGAGGGTCCCTCCCCTAGCTCCTTCATTTCATTTTTAGTCGAGTCGATGTCATTTAGGAATTTTTTTTTATTTTTTTTTTCTAATAAGCTTTGTTTCATTCATTTTCAATTATTAAAATAATCGCATTTTCTTTTCATTTTCATTGGCCTTCCATCATTTTATATATGCTCCTTGTTCAATGATGAAATTTAAATCACCTAATGAACTTGACTAACAACAATAATAAAAAAAATCTGAAATAAAAAAGAAAAATGAAAAAAAAAGAGGTCATACTTTGGATCAGGAGTTATCCCCGTCTCGTTTCCATTACCCTTCATAAGCCATCAATCTTAAACCATCATATCAATAAACCAAACAATTAACCAAAGCTCCACAAATATCCTTCTAGCCTTTCAATACCCTAAACCAATAACTCGCGCGAGCCTTACTACACAAAAAAAAAAATTATCAATGCCAGGCAAATAAAAAAAAAGTGATTCAAATTGCGAAAAAAAAAGAAGCAAAAGCAAAAGAAAACGCACAAAAAAAAAAGATTCAAAAAGAAAAAGCCAAAGGCAAAGAAATAAAAAGTGAAGCTAGGGGGCTTGCACACAAGTTCTACCCCTCAATCAAATCCTTCAAACCATTAAAACTTAACCCATGCAATCCAAATCCATGATCCTCCATTTGCCCAACCAATTCAACCTTTATCTAAACCTCAAGCCTTAAACCTTTCAACCTTTCATCAATCCTAACTCCTTTTTCAAGGTATGTCCAAGCCCGCCAGGTTGAAAACCCGAAAGGGCGGCCTAGGCAAAAGTTAGGGTACAAAAATATATATATATAATAAAAAAAAAGAAATCAGATCCAGAACTACGAATGGCCTGCTTCCGCAAGGATACGTAGGAATCCTCATCTCGAGGTCCGACCGCTTCAACAAAATAAAATTAGTCATGGTATAATGATTTGACTTTCTAGAATTGAGGAGCATACTCTTTCTAGATCCCGACATAGACTCGAGTCTGCACCTAGCCACGTCAAAGCCTTTTCCCACCTACATTTATTTATGTCACAAATTTAAACCTTTTTATTTTTCAATCCAAGCTCTCCTTGTCCCCGAAGGACTCTCTGACAATTCCATGATTTTTGGCGATACTTGACTTTGCCTATGTTAACTTCCCAAAGAAGAATCCCCATTACAATCCCTAGTGACAACTTGCAACGTTCAAGACAGATCAACTACATTCCAATATCAGATCAAGTACATTTCAATCAAGGTTCATAATGCCTAATTCAAGGCAAGCTCACCCAAAGTGGGGGCTTCCCATGTGTGGTGGTTCCTCCAATTCAAATCAAACACCCGAAAAGTTGTAATACATGAACCTCGTTTACGAACCCCGATCATTACTAAAAACGATCTTCGAAAATCATTCTATGCATTTCTAATCATTCTATAGCAGTCTATCATTCTACACATCTTTTAGCCTTGCAAAATCCTGACCTTGCATTGCAGCTTTGCAAAACCCTGACCTTGCATTGCATTTCATACATTCTAGTCTTGCATAACCCTGACCTTGCATGATGTGTCATCCCTTAGCTTTGGATAACGTTAATCCTTGGATAGCGTCTCATGCATTCTTAGAGAGTCTAAGTTGCATTATTGCATCACTATGTGCTTATGTGAGTTGTTTGCACCTATCTGCTAACATCTTTCCCTGCAGGTAATCAGATTGCTTGTAGTTATTGTCCTGCATACTAACTTAGTTTTGCAGAGACCGGTGGTTATAGATCAGTTCTAAACTACAGAGCGTTTAGAATCGTTCTCCGTCCCAACACCGTATACTTTGACTATCGGTTTCCTGAACCTCAGTCAAAGTGGGGGCTTCTGTAGACACATAATCGTGTCTCCTCATTTAAGGATCCAAGATGAAACATACCGCGACATTAGTTGGCGCGACCCAACGGAAGAGCAATCTGAAGAACCAACCCAAAATATGTTTGGAAATGATATTCTAAAGCCCAATTAATTGCTCATGACAATTAATTGTATTTCAAGCCCATAAAATATTTTAAATCCATTTTAAAAGCCCAATCAAATATTTAATATTTTAATGGATATTTTTCATAAATATTTTATTATCTTTGATAAATAAATCAGATTTTTAATCCGTAAAATTCCACCTCCGGAATTTTAGGGATAGAAAAGTATCTTCGAAAGACGGGCAAAGGAATATGCTCGAATATTCCCGAATATGCGCCGGACGAGGGTCTGCGGTTAGCGCGCCACGTGCGTCTAGCACATTGGCCATATCGCGTTAGGCGTGCCAATGAGCGCCTGACGCGTAGATTTTGTGACTCACACAGAGTCCTGCGTCAGACGCAAGTCTTGTGTGAGACGCAACTTTCTTTTTTATCTTTTCAAAACGCGTTTACACGTGCCTAAACCTTATTGGGTTGGTTGCGTCAGGCACACCAATGTGCGCCTGACTCGTGGACTGCGCCTGCCACGTAGGCTTGCGCCTGGCGCAAGGCTTGCGTGCAGCACACATCCTCTTTTTCCTATAAATACTCCGTGATTTCCCCGAATCAAGGACGGCTTTTCAAATTATTATTTACGCACACAAAATTCTCTCGAATACCCCAAAATATACTTCGAACATTCAATATTCAAATACTTTCAATACTCTTCAATACTTTCAATCAAATCTTCAAACTGCGTTCTTGGTTTCACGATTGTCCGCCAAAAGATCGTTGCGCTCATTAATCTAAGCCGCATAGGTATAATACCTGAGGATCCTTAAAAATCAATTATTTTTATTGCTTTGAAGTTTACTAACTATTTCTTTCATGATGTAGATCTTTAAGTAATAATCGCTCTCTTGTATATTCTAACCTCTTCTCTTCTTTATTTTTATTTATTTTTCATTATTATTATGCTTGTCTGATCATTATATGCATGCTATTATGATTGTCCTGCTTTAATGTTTTTATCACCACATGTTATTTTTGCTAATCAAGACCTAAAAAAGTGTTTTAATATTAATCAGATTAATTTGGAGAACCTGCTAGGTTCCCTGTAATATTGATTGCATAATAACTTGTCACTAAAAATTAGTCATTTATGTGTTTCTTGAACCTACTTAGATTAAATATTTTTTAGGGTGTTTAAAACATTATTTGATTAATCTTTGGCAGAAAATCTGCAATGAATCGATATTTAGTAGAGGCCAACAATGGGCAGTATAGTTCATGACTGTATTGTACCCTCACCCCCGAAACACAATCTTTGGTTCATTTTGACCATCTATGGAGTCATGACGGGGAAAGCTACATTGGATAATTTGTCCCTATGATTTTCCTATATCGAATTAGGTTTATGATTCTTCCTAAAAATAATTGTTGGCGACTTCTTACAAAACAATTTTCAATAAAACCTTAACAGTGGGGTAGTCAAATATAATATGCGCTTACACCGCTTAGGCGAAATAAAAACACGCCTACACTTACCGTTACCTAAAACGGCAAAAACAGAAAAGTCTCAGTCAAGTGTACCAGCTCCCATGGTTATAATCCACAGGCGCAGTGTTCGCCAACGAAGCTTTAGTGGGCCCACTGTTTCCAGTAGAGCAAGAGACGAAAATACCCTTCTCAATCGCAGAAAACGCCCCAATCGCAAAAAACTTTAGTGGGCCCACTGTGTCCATTGGCGGCGGTACTAGCAGTGTGGGTGCCATGCCCGTAAGTGTCGCGATGTCAAACGATGTAGTCGGTGCTTAAAACACCTCCTCTCGAGGGGATCTTGTAGCCATGTATAAATTTCTGTTCTGAAGGAGAGAGAAAATTCGAGGCCCATTTGGTGGCTGGTGGAGGAGGAAGGTGGCGGTGGTAGGGGAAAGGAAGAGGAAGAGGAGGAAGGTGGTGGTGGTAGGGGAAGGGAAGAGGAAGAGGAAGAGGAGGAGGTGGCTATTGGTGGGGGGTGAGGGAGGAAGGGGGTGGTGGTTTACTTTCTTTTAGTGGTTGGGCTTTCGGTATAGGGGTGGTGGTGGGAGGGAAGAGAAGGGGTGGTGTTTTACTTTTTTTTTTTAGTTAATTATAAATTTAAGTATTTAATAAAAAAAGTTGTTTTTAAATATATTAAATGAGCTCTTAATTACACAATTAGGGTATTAAACCTGCAATTGCAGGTTACCAGCAGGAAACTTATTTTTTGCAGATATACTTCAAAGTTGGGATTATTCTCAGATTATGAATAAGTTTGACGACTTTCAGAAAATCGGGTAAAGGTGAGACTATTCTTATCAAATAATTCTTTAAAAAAAGACAATTGTTTGATAAGAATAAGATAAAATACTAATAGCTAAAGAAAGAATATCCCTCACTATGTTTCCTTCTCTCATGTTAAAAGGAGTGGCAACTCGGTTGCTCATAAGTTAGGCAAAATGAGTGAACACTTCAAGGAGTTAAGGGTTTGGCTTGAGGAAGCTCCTCATGATGTGGATGCTCTTGTAATGGCAGATTGTGCCTGTGAGTAATAATATCTCTTACTATCTTTCCCATCAAAAAAAAAAAAGATAAAATACTAAGAAATAAAAATAAAACCATAAATTATTATAGAGTGGGTGTCATTAACATGTGTATCAGTTTCAAATTGAAATCAATACAAATTCGTTTGTTTTTGCTCTATATAACTCAGGAAGGGATCTGGATTGATTTCAATCATATTGAATTTCTGGTTAACTTAGGATCGTTATTCTGAAGTCTAGATGACTAAATCGGATATTAGCCGGATTCCTAATTGCATCATAATTTGCAGATAAGGTTGTGCCTTCTGTGTTCACAGGCATCTTCATAATGTAAACTTAAGTAGGGCGGTCTTTCAAATTATATTTGGATGATTTAGGTTCAAAGTTATCAGCCATAAAATTCAAAGTAATCAGGTTTTTTTTCTTTTGAAGTGAAAAGTCATTCATTGATTTCAAGTCATACGACATTTTCAATAGGAAACAAAATCTAATAAATATATACCAAATCGAAATAACATAATTCTAATTTGGCAAAACGACGATCGTTGAATTGATCTAGCACTGAAGAAAACACTCGTCTTTCCTATCGATGTTTGATGCAGCCTTCTGTGAGGGGAGTCTATCGACCTAATGTAGTTTTGCGGTAGAACTGGATTTAGTTCAACTGATTGTAAATGAAGAACTGACATTTGTTGCAGTTCCACACAACTTTCGATCAACAAAACAACTTTAAGCTTAAGATTTTGGATCTTGGATTTATACCCAAACACACAAAAGCACTTAACAAACAAAACCACCATGATAAACATGCGGAGACTCGATCCCAACAAAGGGGGACAAACTAACCCCATACAGGAGAACAAAACCATCATAAAGGTTGGAGAGGAATTCTCACAAAGAGAGACTAATTTATTGAGTAGTTAAAGAAAACAAACTAAAAAAAGAAAATAAGATAGAAAAAGGGGCTTATCATGGACAAGAATATCCATGGCATCCCCTCGGACGATTTATCTTGAAGAGCGAAATAGTAAAATAGAGAGGGAAGGAAACGGCTACAGTTTTTTTAAAAGTAAGCAGGGTTTGAGTGAGTTATATTTTTACTTTTTTTTTTGGGAGCGGATGGGTTGAACGAACTTGACAGGGGTTTAGACAAAAATAAAAATAAAATAAACAGCCCATTTTAGGCCCTCCGCCATAGCATCGTGCCGATCCTAAACTCTGGTCCATAAATTTCTGCCAAATCCGAGAAAGGTCAATCAGGTGTTGAGGTCTAACTTCTAATGTCCCAAACTTTCTTACCAAGAATTGGACCATTGATGCAGAAGGTTCATTTTAATGGCATAAAGATCCATATATAACTCGTTCAAAGCCATGGGCGGATTTACTTTGGGTTCACTGGGTTCAGTTGAACCCAGTGAATTCCCATATAAAAAAAAAAGGAAAAATTAACATGAATAATCCCAACTTTCTTCAGTCTTTTCAAAATAATCCCAACTATGAATTATTCTAGAATAATCTAGACTTTAGGAGGTACCTTCTCAAAATAATCCGAACTATTAATTTTGAACATATTATAGACCTAAAATGGATTTGTGTAGGCAAAGAAAAAGGATAGTTTGGCTTATTTTGAGAAAGTTCCCTTAAAAGTTGGGATTATTCTATAATAATCCAAAGTTGGGATTATTTTGAGAAGACGGGTTAAAGTTGGGATTATTCATGTCAATTTTTCCTAAAAAAAATGCAAAAGAAGTTACAAGCAGAAAAAGAGTTGGCCCAGTGGTCTTTTGGCACCGCGAAGAACCATGTAGTACAATGTAGTCGGGAAATTGAATCCGCTTCAGAGAAGCTTTCCTCCCTACTTTGTTTCTTTTGCTTTTTGCCCTTTATTTTGTTTGATTCATTTTCCTTGTCTGATTGCTTTTTTTTCCCTTTATTTTGTTTGATTCATTTTCCTTGTCTGATTGTCTTCTATTCTTTATTTTTTAGCTAGTGCATAATAGGGATCAAAGCTACTCATTTAATAATTTTGATTGTAAGCTCTAACTAGCCCATTAATACTCTAACAAATGTATAGAAGCCGTGGCAAAACAAGTTCAATAATATCATATTTAAAATCTTTTAATTTACAAAATCTTGATCTCGTCTTGTTCAACGCATTTTCTCCACAACTAATCTACATGAATAGATTTTCAGATCAAGAAAGTAATCATAAATTCATTACTACTTGCCACCTCAGAGTAATATGTCAAAAAAAAAATATTTGCAATCTGTAATTTAGACAAAGATATTTTGAGTTTATCATACCAAATTTATTGGTCATATCAACTTATGTAGTTATGTTTATCTTCGAACCCACTACTTAATATTTCTGGATACGCCACTGTTCAAAGCACATGTGGATGTATGATGTGTAAGGTCAATTTCTTTTGCCATAAATTGTATATTTGAAGTTCATATGAGTTCATTGGATGAGATTATTTTGCAATAATTCCTAACTCAGATTTTTTTTATTAAGGAACGTTACTAGTCGGAATTATTATAGTCAATTTTTCCTAACAATTAAAGGTTCCATATAATTCTGAAAATGTGTTATTTAGGTCTAATTGCTCACACTTTTTATATCTATCGATTGAATGATTTTATCTTCTTCGCTGAAAAAAGAAATCCAGTCAAACAATTTTGTAGAAATTTCCACCCGTTGTCATGTTTTTGCCACCTAATTTACGATACTGATAAGCTGAAATTAAGAAGGTGCAGCAACATCTTATTATTTTATATAATGATATTTTGGTTAAAACCGCATAAACAAACAAATTGTTTTATTAAGAACTCCACGAATTCCCTTCAACTAGAAAACAAAAGGACATATTTTTGCTGCTACGTTGAAGTTTGCCATCAGTGTGTACAGCAACAACTCATTGCGCTGCCGCCCACGCCTACACAATTACCACCTTTGCTATAACCTTTGCTTGTACATTGTTTATTGCAATCCGAGGGATTTGAGCATGATCCTATGCAAACAAATGGTGACGGTCCAACCCCCTCTGTTGAAGGCAAACCTATTACATTTTAACCGATCCAAAACATGTTAATGTTACTATAGCTTCAAGTTTATGTATATTATAATCCAAAAAAAAAAGAATTGCATGTTGTACTAACATTGAAGCAAGTTTTGAGTGATTGATTCTATCGAATGAGAAACTCTATAGTAATATAGAATGGTTAGGATAATAGATTTGCATTATTTGTATGAGGTTAACGCATAAAGTAATAAAATAACTAATATACAACCAAATTACAGTGAAGATAGAATTATAATAAATTAACATGAGAAATACCAAATTTAAATTATAATTAAATAATATAATCTCAATTCTTTCTAAACTAAAATAATTTTATACTTGGAGGACTAAAAAGGAGCCGGGTCATTAAACAATTAACTGAAACTTCAATAAAAGGAACTATTTTTAGAATAATTATATTTTGACTTGAAGAAACCTTCAACTGGTTTTTTTTTGGTGTCAAAACTTCAACTAATTATTAAATATTTGGGATTTCAAAACAAAAGAAAAAAGCGATAACGGGATTTCTTATAAGAGAACTTACTAGAAATCATGAGCAAACTAATGAGGAGGAAGCCAAGAAAAAGTTGTTGAGAACTTGGGGCCATAGTTTTGAGTTTTTGACTTTTGAGTACTTTTTTATTGAGGTATGACTGTTGGAGCTTCTATTTTATTTGCTATGAGATTAATTGATTAACAAACCGAGGATGCTTATCAATTTATAATTGCTTTCAATTGGTCAATATCAGCAAATATCTTATCCTAACTATACGACTATGGTAAATTATATTCTAATGATATATTTCCTTGGAAGTCCTTTATTATTTCCATATAAGAAAGCCAATAAATATTCGTATTATTAATTTAGTTTCAACGGAATCTTTAGTTTCCATCTAAAATTATGTACAATTATAAACTTATTCTTAACACGTTTATAATCTTGATAAAAGTCTTCCAATATCTCCTTATATGGTAGTGATTTTTTTATGCAATCTTACCATATTAATAAGGAATAATTGCTTATAATAATGCAACCTTTTGGTCTTTCGCAAATATAATAATACAACCTTTTGATTATACTTGAATAATGCAACCTTTATACCCATTTTTCTTTGAGTAGGATAAAATGAAATTTTACTTCAAAAATTGGTAATTTCTTTTTTTATAGGTTCTAAGCAACCTTTATATGCAAACTTTTCACTAGTTGTATACCGTCAAGTGTTCAAGTTTACCTCTTCTATAGATTTTATCCAGCTTTATCTTACTCAAACAAATGGGGTATAAAGGTTGCATTATTCAGAAATAATCAAAAGATTGAATTATTATTTGCGAATGGCCAAAAAGTTGCATTATTAGAAGCAAATATTCCTACTAATAATTTCCTTTCCCAATTTGCATAAAATTACTGTCTTATTCAAATCACAAGATGGTACCCGTGCTAATGCATATGTTGTTTAAAATGTTATAAAATCAAAAAAGTTAGTTTAGAAGAACATTTAGAATGAGCAATAATCTAAAATCATTATATTATATAAAGCTAGAAAAATCTCAAAATAGGTGGTCAAAATCTCTATTATATAAGGGAAGGGAGGAGCTATGGTGTCCCCCTATAAATTTACTTAATTGCCCATTAGTAAATCAACTACTAAAAAAAGGGGAAAAATAAAGTCAAACTCAAATATAGCATTAAAAAATTAACTTAAATGTTGAAGGCAATCTAGTTATAATTGAGCCACCAGAAAAAGAAACATAGATTATAAGATTTAGTACATTTATGTTGAAAAAAATAAAAAGGAATATTACATCAAACAAATATCTTATCAATCAATTCACAAACACAATCAAGTATTACGTAAAAACGAAAAATTTCAATTAACAAAGTGAAATGATTTATTTAACACAAAAGACTATGTTAATACAAAATAAGAAATCCTAAATAAATTAAATTAACATTCTTTTATCATTCATCAAGTTTAATTTTAAAAAACTAAAAGAAAGATTAAGCAAAAAAAAGTTAATAAATAAAGAAGGGTTAAGTGATAGAGGCTTAACCTACGAAATTTAGCACAAAAAAAAGTCTAAAGTTTAAATTTTTACCCCTGTTTATGCCCAAAAAGGCTAAAATTCATATTTGATAAAAAAAAAACAGGCACGCATCGTGTGCATAATTTGCTAGTCATCCCTTGATTGGAATTTTGCTGCCAAATAAAGGTTCGCTTCTAAAATTCTCTGAGCTGCATTACATATTTGATACCGAATATGAGACTGAGAACAGAAAGACTGATGTAAGGTAACAAATATTTAGGTTACCTGTATTTGAATTGATAAATAACCAATTAATTTTTGTGTGATATATATATTTAATATAATGTACATTATTTTATATTTTACATAATTCTAATAATCCAAATGAGCTTTGTGAAGACCTTCTAATTGTCTAATTACAAGAGATTATTGATGAACACAATGCTCTTGCTTTATCTCTATTATATAAGGGAAGGGAGGAGCTATGGTGTCCCCCTATAAATTTACTTAATTGCCCATTAGTAAATCAACTACTAAAAAAAGGGGAAAAACAAAGTCAAACTCAAATATAGCATTAAAAAATTAACTTAAATGTTGAAGGCAATCTAGTTATAATTGAGCCACCAGAAAAAGAAACATAGATTATAAGATTTAGTACATTTATGTTGAAAAAAATAAAAAGGAATATTACATCAAACAAATATCTTATCCATCAATTCACAAACACAATCAAGTATTACGTAAAAATGGAAAATTTCAATTAACAAAGTGAAATGATTTATTTAACACAAAAGACTATGTTAATACAAAATAAGAAATCCTAAATAAATTAAATTAACATTCTTTTATTATTCATCAAGTTTAATTTTAAAAAACTAAAAGAAAGATTAAGCAAAAAAAAGTTAATAAATAAAGAAGGGTTAAGTGATAGAGGCTTAACCTACGAAATTTAGCACAAAAAAAAGTCTAAAGTTTAAATTTTTCCCCTGTTTATGCCCAAAAAGGCTAAAATTCATATTTGATAAAAAAAACAGGCACGCATCGTGTGCATAATTTGCTAGTCATCCCTTGATTGGAATTTTGCTGCCAAATAAAGGTTCGCTTCTAAAATTCTCTGAGCTGCATTACATATATGATACCGAATATGAGACTGAAAACAGAAAGACTGATGTAAGGTAACAAATATTTAGGTTACATGTATTTGAATTGATAAATAACCAATTAATTTTTGTGTGATATATATATTTAATATAATGTACATTATTTTATATTTTACATAATTCTAATAATCCAAATGAGCTTTGTGAAGACCTTCTAATTGTCTAATTACAAGAGATTATTGATGAACACAATCCTCTTGATTTATTTTTAGGATGGCAAGAGATCGCTTTAACAGTGATGCATGTCAGAATGTGAAATAAAAGATAATTGGAAAAAAGAAATCAGATGGAAGGACATACAATCTGCCTAGAGCTTCTAAAGTTGTTGCCTTAATATTTGGAGAATTGATAGTGGGGAAAAAATAGATAAATTGTTGAAACAAATAGCGGGAGATTGAGACAGATATCCGAACTTCATCCTTCTTATTTTGCCTTGCAATATCCTTTTCTATTTGCATATGGTGATGATGGATATCGAGCTGAGCACATTTTTTGCTCAAATAAAAAATAGGAATAGTGTGACCACATTTTTCTTTTGTTGAACTTCATCCTTCTTATAGAGCTGAATACTCCCTCTGTTTTTATTGAGCACATTTATCACATTATTAATGGTGAGTTAAAAAATGACTATTAAATAGTGTGAGCATAATTTTTGCACCTTAAGACTAATGGGGATTTAAGTCATAAAATTATACAATTTATGGAAAGATTTAAAATAGGAACAATATATTGAAATTTCCCAATGGGGAAGTTTAACAAAAGAAAACAGAGGGAGTATTAAAAATTCATTTACTTTACCTTCGACGTAAAAACATACAAGACTACAAAACAAATATATAAACAAAGAAGTGATAACATTACAAAAAGCTAAGAAAAAAAACTTAACGTTTTAGAACGATTATGGCCACAAATAGTATTGCATTCATTCATTAGATTTTCCAATGATTTTTTTGATGGAAAGCGACAATGTTGAACATTAGCGTATATTTATAAAGAACATATTTGATGATTTAATAAATATCAAAGTATGTGATCAAATAAACAACATACTTGATGCTTAATGAATGATAAAAAATAAGAATTGAAAAATATAAAGAGTACAAAATGAAAAATTACATAAAGTAAGATGACAAAAATATGATGAAAAGTCAGAAGTTGCTTTAAGTAGAAAGATCACTCCAACCATGAAGGTGTAAATAGTACTATATATGAGACAAAAAAGAATAAAAAATGTTAGGATTACTCTAGAACAATGGGAGTTTTAGAAATTAATTTATATTAATTTTGCAACGTAACATACAATGATACATGAATATAAGACAAGTATATATAATAAAAATAATATGATGAGACTTTTGTGACAGGTCATTGAATTCTCATTTATGTGCAATTACTCCCATACATCATAAAATCTGCCAAATATTTTTTTCTAGATAACACCTGCCAAATTCCCCGTAGCTAGCGTGGTGGTCTGGTGGGTGGTGGCCTGGTGCAGTGTAGTGGTGGTGTAAGAAAGCAAGAGAGTGGGCGCCGGTGAACAGGATTGCATAAAGCGGGAGGGGAAGTAGTTCTATGATTGACTGCCAGTAGTGGTATGAATTGTGATTTTATATGAGATTTTAGAAAAAATGATTAATAACGTGTTCCACCATGATATTAAATACATTAGTCACTGAACACACTGGTCATAAGCCAGTTTTTGAACATTTTAATACATGATATGACTATAAAAATTCAAATCACAAGCTAACACCACATCACGTTTTTAGCATAAACATCTTAAAATCTTAAATTTATAAAACAAAAAATTCCTGTGCATTTTCAATTGATCCAAAAACTTTAAATGACGAAATTATTTGGATCACCATAATCAATGTGATCATGAGTTATGGATTTCAAATTTACCAGTGCAACTCATGGGTTGTAAGCCATAAGTTGTAAGTCATAATAATTGTGCAACTCATTGGTTTTAAGCCAATTTCGACCTAATCAATGTGATCAATACTGATTATTACAAATAAGTCACAAGTCATAATTGCGACACTCATGGGTTGTAAGCCAATTTCAAATTATTCTAAATTAAAATAGTTATTCAAAGTTAATTAACTTACCCTAAGCAAGGTGCGGGTTTTTATTTCATTAAACTATAGTAGCATTTTTTGCACGCTATGCGTGCGTGTCATATTAACTTTTTTTTTCTTCTCAATTTGTTATTAATCAGTGTTACAAAAAATTAATTCAAACAGACATTTGTAAATATTTTAAATTTTTTTAATATATTTTTTTCTTAAATCAATGTTTCCTTGGTTTTTGTAGTTATTTTTTTCATCATTATTCAAATATAGTATTGAGAGAAGGAAATATAAACATAAGAAAGCATGTGCTCAAATAAAGTGGAAGAACATGTGTATCAGGTTCAATCATTAAATATTAATTAATAAAGTGGAAAAGTTTGATTTATATAATTGAGATTACTGAATAATAATCAACATTTAGGCTTTAAAATAGTATCAGTATAATTATTAATATGAAATACAAGTTTTATTTTTTTTCTTCTGATTGTGTCAATCATGTAATATTGTCAATTTAATTTTTTATCTTAATTTTTCACACATATGTAACAAGAGGAAATCATTCTCCTTAATTTAATATTTAATTGAAATTTCAAATTCAATTCCATTATTAACTTGTTCAATATATATATATATATATATATATATATATATATATATATATATATGGCAAGTAGGAAGAAGAAAATATTATTTAATATACATGAAAACTTAAATTCATTAATGGTATATTAGACTTTTTGTTGGGGGACACCATCTTCCTCCCCCCTTCACTTATATAATAGAGATACTAAAAATCTTTCCCTAAATTATATTACATATTTAGTAAAATTTTATTAACATAACATGTTATACGATATAATAAGGATATAGCATGGTATATTACCTTTGCGAGCACTAATTTTTTTTTTTTCAATACTAAATTGTTAGTAAATAGAAGAAACCGATAAACAACATTAGCATAATATATTTTGGATGGTTTATTTATATTGTATAATATAACCAGGATATAGCATGGGTATCATCAATCATAATTGTGCAACACATGTGTTGTGTTGTAAGTCACTTTTTAATTATACTAAATACAATATCATAAAATTTTAAATCAACAGCTAATAATTTAATTTTACATATTATATTCTTTGAGCTTTATATGCATGCATTCTAATGATAACGCATTTAATAGATTTAGAACAGAAAAACCTACTTACTAAACTAACAAATTCCCGTGTGGTCCAAAAACTAGTCTCTATTATATAAGCCAATGGAGGAGGTGTGGTGTCCCCCTTTGAAATGACTAGAATACCCTCTAATAATTTTAAAAACTTTTCTTTTAATAAAAAATTAAAAAATGAGAGAAATGCAACTTGCAATATGAAATAAGTTAAAAATTGAATATGCAATCACCATTAATAACTTGACAAAATAGCTTGACACAATCAATTCACGAAATTAATTAGAATATTCAATCAAAAAAATTTAGCGATATATCTTGACAATATAATACTTCGTATATACAAAGTTCAAACAACATGGTTTCTTAACATTTACAATCGTTAAAGAACTATACTAAAGCCGATGACAAGGAGTTATTAAATCACGACCAAATTTTTTAGTGACGGTATTGAACAGTTTAAAATCGGTCACCTTCAATTTAGAAAGATAATAACATCTACAAAAGAACCTCAATAATTTACATCACTACCAACATAATTTTGGATTAAAATAATATGTTCATTCGTACGTATAGCTACATCGCGTGCATATACGACTAGTTTAATAAAAGACAAGTAATGTTCTTAAATATTATACTTGCATGAATTGTAATTAATCTATATATATATATATATATTAGGAGATTAATTTCCTACAATTGTGCCTTCTGATTGAAATTTTAATTGCGTATATTAAGAAACAACGACATGCCATTGTCAATATACTCGTTTTAGGAAGCTAAATTCAAGTAAATCATTATTGTTAAAGGAAGAAAATCGTCCATAATCAACAATTTCGATTTCCATAATTGCCCTATTAGTTTTTGGAACAATTAAAATTCTTAAGAGAAATAAAAACTCTCATGATTCACGACCTACAAATTAGTACTATAAATAGTCACCCCATAAGGCCATTGTCTTCCTACACCATTATCCATAGTTTTCGAGATTTTCTTTATATATATATATATATATATATATATATATATATATATATATATATATATAGAAGTGAGTTCATATGAGAATGCCTACTTACATGAGAAATGAGAAGGAAACCCATTAGGTTGGACCCCCTCAACCATTAAACTAGTGAACAAGCTATACTAGCAACACCAATACAGTAAGCTCCTACTTACAAGCTATATATAGTGGTGTCAAAATAGGTTCTCAAACAGGTTTTGGGTATACCCACGGCGAACCACGTCAGACCCAGACAGGTCAGGATTCTGACAGTCAGTGCCCCATGTCGTGATTGGTCAGGTTTTGTTCAACTGGGTCGATCACATTTGAATCATGGGATTACCCGGTGCCGCACAGGTCTGAGTGTTCCATTTACAAGTCGATCCATTCCCGGGTATGATCACTCGTGGACATTTTTTAACCGGGTTTGCACATGTCGTATTTGGATTTCATGTACGCTTGGGTAAAGTCAAATGTACTCGGGTTGAATTACTAATGACCTTAGTTTGATAATTGTGAAGCATCGGGTCCATTCGCTATTGAATGTCAATTCAACTTCGGTTAACTCCTGGTCGTGTCATTTTTATTTTGTTATGGATTTTGTAAAAGAATCATATTATTAAAAGTATTAAGATCGACATATGTATACATATGTATGTGTGCGATAAATATATGGATGATAATGAAAAACTAATAAAAACACTATATTGTTTACCGTGATGTTTAGTGTATTCTCTTAGTCAACTCTTATTTCGACTAATCAACTACGTAAAATAGTAAAGGAGTAGAACGACTATTCATATGTTCTAATATTATATATTATAACCAACGACAATAATAACGAATAGACAATCAATTCCAAGGTTTATATAAATGATTTATTATTATAAGCATTATGATTGATATATAAGTTTGTAAATAGCTATGATGATAATGAGAATAATAATGATAATAATAATAAACATAAAGCGTGGATGATGATGATGATAATAATAATAATAATAATAATAATAATAATAATAATAATCATAATAATAATAATACAAATAATAACAGTAATAGTAACAATGCTAACAATAACAATAGTAATACAAATAAGAATATGAATACTTACAATAACAATAACAATATAAATATTAATAGTAATAGTAGCAACAATGCTAATAATAGCAATAACAATAACGAACATAACGCGGTATATATGTATTATGTTGTGACTATATATGCTAAAGTATAAACAAAATATTTTATCAATATGTTTTAACATTTTAGTATAAAATTAGTATTAAAATAATCGTAAAACCATGCTAATACTCTATTGATTATAAATTAGTATAACGACTCTTTATACATTATAATATTATAACAAATGACAATCATATGTTTATAATATGGTTCATACGAGGCCTAAGTGATTATAACAAGGGTTCATATGTTGTACAATAATAATAAACATAGCAACAGTTTATATAAATGAGTAAAGTTACTAAACTAAGACTTAGATTATTGGCTAAGGGCTTATTGCATTTACGTGTTACTCCAACGGAGTATATAATTAAACAATATACAATAAAGTCACTAATGATCAATCATCAAACGATTAAGTCAAATCAACTTGTGTATGTGAACATTCGGTTACAAGTTTATCGTACTAAATCCCAACTTCTTCGATTCTTTCTAAAATTCTAACTTGTTAAAAAATCAAAATCAAGAAGTTAACTGTTAATAAGATTAATCTACCATAAGCCAATAAGTTAATAAGTACATACTTCATAAAAAAAGTTGTTACTAGATAAGATTAATGAATGTATCAATATAGATTATAAGCTAATTCAAGATAATAATACACGGTTTTTGCAATGACGCCTAGTGAGAGAAACTCTGGCTTCTCTCTAGGTTTTTGCGTTTTTCGAAAGTGATTTCTCCTCCTTTTTGGTTCCTCAGCTTTGCTGAATGCTATGGCAAAAGGGGCTAAAAAGGTCAGGGAGGCCAGAAGAACAACCAAAAGCATAAACAAAAAGTAGATGTTCCGAAGGAGAAAGAAATTAGAAAACCACAATTAGGGGATGTGAGGAAATCGATGGATATCAATGATTTACTGGAGGTTGCTTCTCTTAGTTGGACGTCTGAGGAAGAGAATGACCCAGAATCTCACATGATTGATCTAGAGGTCTCAAGGCAGGATACAACAACATTTGAAGCAGCAAGAAGTTTAACAGCTTCATGGATTGATCCATTCGAACTCCTCATACAGTTTTGGTGCTTCCATCGCCTCATCCAATGCAGCAATCGGTGAGTCATCCAGGTAATACTAACTGGCGCCATTCCTTATTTCACAATATTACTGAAGAGGGTCTTGACTTGTCTGAAAGTAGTGTTAGAAGGGAAGGGAATAATGGGAATGATAATTAATGATAGGGAGGGGAATGTTGTTGGTGGGATTACATTGGAGGATGTTCAACCTGAAATTGATTATTGGGGTTCTACAGTGGTGTGCTATATCTTAGGGATTAAACCGCCATTTAGGATTGTGGATGGGTTTATTCCAATGGTGTGGAAGGCATTTGGGGTTCATAAGGTTGTAATGCTTGAAAATGGGGTGTTTATGGTGAAGTTTCGAACTGTTGAGGATAAAGAAAAAGTATTAGAAGCTAGACCTATCTTATATGATAGGAAACCAGTTATTGTGAAGATATGGACACCAGAATTTGACATTACTGTAGTGAATGTTAAAGTGGTGCCTACCTAGATTCGTTTCCCAGGGGTTCCTCTGAAGTATTGGGGATAAAGTTCTTTGCATAAGTTGGATGGACTGATTGGAGCACATATGAGATCTGATAGGACCACTGCTCAGAAAAATATGCTTGCTTATGCTAGGCTCTTGGTGGAGGTGAACTTAGAGCAAGAATTTCCTGATTTGATCTCGTTTACAAATGAGAATGGTAAATTGCAATATCAAAAGGTGGTCTATGAATGTAAACCTGTGATTTGCCCTGATTGTCATGGGATAGGTCATACTATGGAACAATGTCGTCAGAAACGGTATGAGCATGCTCAAACGAAATTACAAACTAGGAAATTATGGGTCGCTAAAAATGTTCCAAGGCCTGCTCAACCAGCTGTTGTGTCGAATGTTTCACCTGCTGTTGGTAGGTTGCCTACTATTGATGAGCATAATGGGGGAGAGGAGACAGAGCAGAATTAAAAAGTTGTCACTGGAATTAAGGATACTAATGTTGCTTTGATCAAGGTAGCTGAAGAGGGTAGTAATAGAGAGGTACAGGAGATGCAACTATGGCAGGAGAGGTCTAAGAGTCCTGTGAATAATGAGATAGCAGGACAAAATGATGGGTGTTGTAGCACTGATGATGGAGGGGGGAATGTGATTCCACCTAATGGATAGTTTAGCTTTTTGGAATGTGGGAGGACTTAACAGTCCTAATAAGCATGCAGATGTTAGATGCTTAATACATCAACCAGTGTCATAGAGTGGGGGAGAATTTGGCTCTTGTGGAATCCTTTGAAGTTTGATGTGAACATCTTAAGTGGGACAGACTAGATTGTTCATTGTGAAGTACATCACAAGGGTTCAGATAAGAAGTTTTTTCTTACAGCTGTTTATGGTGCTAATGATGCTAATGTTAGACAGCAACTTTGGCAAGATTTGGTGTCTGTAAAGGATGGTGTGCAGGGTGCTTGGATAATTGGAGCTGATTTCAATAATGTATTGAACCTTAATGAAAGGATAGGGTCTGTTGTTCCTTTGGAGGAGGTTGGAGCTTTTAGGCAATGTCTTAGGGACTGTGGGTTGCATGATGCTGTTTATTTAGGACCTTTTTTCACTTAGTCTAACAAACAGGAAGGTGTGGATAGAGTTTTTTCAAAAATAGATAAATAATGTGTGAATGAGAATTGGGAGGATGTATTTCCTAGAGCAACAAATACTCTCTGTCCTGAAAGTATTTCTGATCACTGTCCATGTATTGTTAAGTTGGATAGTACTGTGGTGCCTAAGCCTAGATCATTTAGATTTTTTAACATGTGGTGCCTTAATGAAGGGTTTGATAGTATTGTTGCTCAAGGGTGGCAAAAAGTGGTGTATGGTGTACCTATGTATAGGCTAGTTGTGAAGCTGAAAGCATTGAAAAAAGATTTTAAAATGTTGAATAAATCCAGATTTGCTGATGTTGAGAATGAAGCAGAGTTGGCAGCTCATAATCTCAAACTGGTTCAGGCCCAAATCCATGATCATCCTCATGATGTTGTGTTGCATACTCAAGAGAAGGATGCCAGAGAGAATTATGAAAGAATGAACAAGGCTAGGCTTAGTTTTTTAAAGCAAAAGGTGAAACAAGACTGGCTGGGTGGTGGTGATGCCAATACAGCTTACTTTCACGCTTGCTTAAAGAAAAGAAGATCATACAATCATGTGTATAGACTGCAAAATATGCATGGTGTATGGATGGAGTCTCAAGATGATCTGGAAGGAGCTTTCTTGCAATTCTACAAAGGATTACTTGGATCCTGCAATACAAACAAGAAGCATGTCAGTTAGACTATTGTAAATGAAGGTATGATTTTAAACAATGAACAACAAACTGAGTTATGCAGAGCTTTTAATGGGGAAGATGTAAGAAAGGCCCTTTTTGATATTGATGATAATAAAGCGCCTAGTCCAGATGGTTACTCAAGCTTATTCTATAAGAAATCATGGCAGTGTATTGGCCCTGAGGTTACTACTGCAGTTTTAGATTTCTTTCAAACAGGAAGAATCTTGAAACAGATAAATGCCACAACACTTTGTTTAGTGGCTAAGTATGATCAGCCTATGGATGTTTCACGGTTTAGGCCTATTGTGTGCTGTAATGTCATTTAAAAAATTATTTCTAAAATGTTGTGTGAAAGACTTAAGAATATCCTGCCTTCTTTGATAAGTCCTGGTCATAGTGCTTTTATAGAGGGGAGGGTAATTTTACACAATATTTTTTTTATGCCAAGACATTATAAAACATTATAGAAGAAAGCATCAGCCTGCCAGGTGTACTATAAAGGTGGATTTGCGTAAAGCCTATGATTCCATCAATTGGGAATTCATCAGAGAATTGCTACATTGTTTGCACTTCCCTGAGCAGGTTATCAAGTGGATCATGACTTGTATTACTACCCCATCATACTCTCTGAGTTTCAATGGTGGAGTGTGTGGGTTCTTTGAAGGTAAGCAAGGGCTGAGGCAAGGGGATTCTATATCCCCCTTGCTCTTTGTTATTGCAATGGATTACTTCTCCAGGTT
The DNA here is from genome assembly GCA_947646795.1 of Beta lomatogona. Taxonomy (NCBI): domain Eukaryota; kingdom Viridiplantae; phylum Streptophyta; class Magnoliopsida; order Caryophyllales; family Amaranthaceae; genus Beta; species Beta lomatogona. Next base: position 3,106,630 of record CANSNZ010001022.1, read on the forward strand.
GATGACAAGAATGAAGAAAAGGAGGGAGTTCCAGTTCCATTATAGATGTGCTGCTTTGTCCCTGAATCATATCAACTTTGCAGATGACTTGATGCTGTTTAGTAAGGATGATGTCCGGTAAACTTTGTTGCTCAAAAGAACATTGAAAGCCTTTGCAGCTACTTCTGGATTAGAAGCTAGTTAAGCCAAGACAACCGTGTATTTTGGAAATGTATCTGAAGATGTGCAACACAAAATTATACAAGTTACTAGGTTCCAGAGGGGAGAGTTCCCGTTCACGTATCTTGGCGTACCTATTACATCTAAAACATTAAATAAAAATGATTGTGATCTTCCGGTGGACAAAATGATGAAAAGAATTGATTGTTGGAGCTCTAGACATCTCTCATATGCTGGAAGGGTTACACTTGTTAACTCAGTTTTACTGAGTCTGCACACTTATTAGGCGCAAATTTTTCTGCTTCCCAAGAGTGTGTTATACAAGATTGCTCAAGTTTGCAGTTCCTACTTATGGGAAGGAAAGGTGTATTTATCCAAGAGTCCACATGTTGCCTAGACCTGGGTATGTATGCCTAAAAAGAATGGTGGTTTAGGCATTAGAGATTGCATCTCTTGGAATATGGCAGCTGTGGGGAAGCTAGTTTGGCAAGTAGCTCAAAAGGATGATGTTTTATGGATCAAATGGATCCATAGCATCTATATTAGGGAGCAAAACTGGTGGGAGTATACTGCTCCTACTGATGCTAGCTGGATATGGAAAGGGATGTATTCAAGTCATGATACAACAACAATTTGTGGAAAGGTGGTACTAAAAAGTACACTGCTAAGGAGGGTTACCACTGGATTAAAGGACAGTTTGACAAAGTGGGTTGACATCATTGGGTTTGGAATGGCCTAAACATTCCAAAACATGCTTTTATCTGCTGGCTTGTAGCTTTGGGCAAGGTCAGAATAAGAGAAAGGTTGATGGCTGCAGGCATTTGTAACAATGCTCAGTGTTTATTGTGTGACAGTGGCTCTAATAGCTTTTTGCATCTATTTTTTAGATGCAATTTTAGCAGAACTGTGTGTATCAAGATTCACTAGTAGAATAATTGCTTATTGATGCGGTCATTAAGTGGCCTATTGCGGCTGTTTTAGCCGCGCAGCAATTCAGGGCGCAACAATAGGTAATTAACTTATTACTGCGGTTTTTTACAGCAGCAATAGTCCAAGATATTGCTGCGGTTCCTGGCCAAAACCGCAGCAACATGTTTTTTTTAAATAAAAAAAATGAAGTCTATTGCTGCAGTTTTTGCCCAAAACCACAGCAATAGGTATACGTAAAAATTATTTTTTTTTTCTGGTGAATTTAAGTGATCTGAAATCAATAAAAAGAATGAAAAGAAGGATCAAACTAAGACAACGAAAAGTAATTAAAAAATATAAAATTAACTTCATTTATTCAATAATAATGATATTTTTCAAGAGCCAAATTACAACAAATATATATAAAAAACAGAACTAATAAGAAAAATGAAAAAGAAACGAAAAAGAAACTAATCAATGCAATAGATCAGCCAAAGCCCAAAGGAAAAGAAAAGAAGAAAAAGCAAAAGAAAAGGAAAAAGAAAAAGAGAGAAAGAAAAAACAAAGGGAAAAAAACGGGAAAAAAAAAGAATGAAGAAAAGAAGAAATGAAAAAGAACATAACAAAGGAACAGGGCTCCATCTCTTCGATTATCCTCTCTCTTCAACACACATCAACTCCTACACAAAGGAAAAACAAATTAAAGAGAAAATAAATAAAGTAGTGTATTTATCAACAGAATTTTTAGATCTAAAAATAAATCAAATCTAGAAAAAAATCGCCAAAAAAAATTCAGATCTAAGATAAAGAACTTGAGAGGGAGGCTCGAGTTATGCTCGTTTGACCGGCCAAATCTGACCGGCGAGGTGAGGAGTGCAGCGCCCGGCGACCCAGACAACGATTCTCTTCAATGTTGCTGCTCTTTGCCACCAAAGACCGCACCCGTCCGCTTATAATGTCGGAGGAAACATGGCGATTTGAGAGGAGGAGAAGAACAACCTGCACGCGGCGATGAACGGAGAGAGCACAGCCTGAGAAGGACAGAGGGAGAAGGACGAAGGGAAGGATGGAGAAGGACGAACGGAGGGAGCGCGCGGCTTGAGAAGGACGGCGGCTTGAGAAGGACGGAGGGATAAGGGTTTAAGAGAAGACCGAGTGAGGAAGGAGGAGGGAGGGAGAAGGGTTTGAGAGGAGTTCCAAAACTGGGCGGATAAATGAAATGAGCTAGATGGCTAGGTTAAATGAGAGAAGTTGGGCGCTTTTTATTTTTTATTTTAAAAGTCTATTGCTGCGGTTGTTTCAAGGAACCGCAACAATATGTTCAAATATTATAAAAAAATAATATTTTAATCTATTGCTGTTGTTTTGAGTGGGAACCGCAACAATAGATTTGGTCAAACCAGTCAAACATTTTTGAAAAATTCCCGTTGACATCTATTGCTGCGGTTTCCACCCAAAACCACAGCATTAGGTTGATTTTCGATTTTTCCTTTTTTTTGACGTGGTTTAAAGCTGCATATGAGTAAAACCGCAGCAATTCAACCGCATCAATAAACAATTATTCTACTAGTGATTATGCTTTGGTTACAGATCAGAGTTGTGAGTGATGAATGCTTATACACTGCCTATAAGAAATAGCGCAGGAGATATAGAAGCTAAAAACAACAGCAGGTATGCTACACTGCCTTAGCAGCTGTGGTGTACCACATTTGGAGAACAAGGAACCATTTTCTATGGGATAATGCCATGTTACATCCTGATAGAGTGGTGAAGTGTATAAAAGTTGATGTTATTGTTAGAGTTAAAACGAAGATGAAGGAATCCTGGTCTGATGCTGTGAAAACTTGGGTGCTAGCTTTAGCTGAATAGTTCTGTTCTTGTTGGTTTTTAGGCTGGTTGTTGCTGTTGTTTGTATTTTTTGATGGTTTGGTGTTTTGGTTGAATACTAGTGTTCTGTACTAGTATATATTAGGCTATACTTAGCCTGTTGGCTTTTTCACTGTTTTGGTAATATATTTCTTACATTTTACCCAAAAAAAAAAAAGATAATAATACACTATTTTACCCAATAGTCTTCATGTGAAATGCATTTCGAAACTATTAACATGAATTTGAATTGGAACAAGTTGTTATCCGACGTGATCAATGAATGTGTCATTATAACTTGATAATCTAAGTCAATGTAACACTACATATAAGTTCACTTAAATAAATATAATCATACTATTACTTAATTGAGTTATAGACTAATAGTTGTATAAGTAATGCTATAAGATCTAATTAAAATTTAGAAACTCAATTCATAACTCTAATTATATAATAATAATTATTATTATAATAATAATAATGATTATATTATGCTAATTAATAAATGATAGTTATACTTAAATACTAATCATAATAATTTCAATAGAAATAACCAAAATTTCAAATTATAATAAAATAATTGACTAATAATTAAAGTTATTAAAAGTTACTAAACCAAGACAAAAATTAGTAAGATTATAGGAATATAAGATTACCAATCATGTGCTAGGTCATCAATCCATGTGCTAGGTCATTCTCTTTTCCTATTGGCCAAAGAATAATATTATAGATCATGAATTAGAACCCTTGATTTGAGAAGGAACAAAATCTAACCATCAATCTCTCAAACCCATCTCTCCGACTTCCATCGTCTATCTCCATCACTCCTCTCTAAAACCCTAATTTCCCATTCCTTCTCCTCAGCCTACCATCACCACAATCATCCACTCCTGTCTCACCACACTCTCAACCACCCCACTCCGTCGCTCGTCGAAGAATCAACCACCACCCTCATCCTCGCTCGTCCCTCCTTGAAGACTCTTCACAATCTCTCATCCTCGCTCGTCCCTCGCCGAAGACTTAACCACCATCTTCGTCGAAGACTCAGACACCATGTTCTTCTCAACCTAAAGTCGTTGTGTTTTCACACCAACACCCTCTCGTCTTCACCGTCGTTCAGCTACGGTTTTATAAGCTCCGGTCAACTAGGGTTTTGGATCCCTAATTTCATTTTAACTCTTGAATGATTTTCGATTTTCATTTTTGTAGTTGTTTTTGTTAGATCTGTCAAATGTATAATGTTGTGATTTTTGATTGATAATTACGATTCTATGAGCTTTCTTTTCTACTCCCAAGCCCATTACTTTATTTTCTACCTTCTCTCTCTGTGGACACATAATCGTGTCTCCACATTTAGTACCCTATGATGACCAATACCCCGCTCCAATTGGTCCGAATCGAGGAAATAATAAAGAATGAGTCTAAAATAAAATGTTTTAAGCCCAAACCATTTTATAACCTTTTTATTAAACCATTTCCAAAACCCTTTAAAAGCCCAATTTATAAAACCCCTTTTCAAGCCAATTTAATTAATAGAATTAATTAATTTTATTGATTAGTTTTATTAATAAAAATATCTTTTATCTAACTATTTTCTAAAATCTTTTTTAATAAAAAAAATCTTTCTCCAAAATGTTTTTAAATATCTCTTACTAACTCTTTTCTAAAATCTTTTTCTAATAAAAATCTTTTAGAGGCGTACTAATTTTCAGAAACCTATAGCATCCCAACTACCTAATCCTATATATTACCCTAATCTCCTCCATCTAAAGGATCTCCTAACAAATTCACGGCACCCTTTCACTCTAAAAAAAACTCACGTAACCTCACAGCAAATCCCTCGGCTCGCACAAATCACCGTTTAACCTCACTCACCATAATCCTCCTTCTTGCGCCTTATACTACACCACTCCCTGCACAACACATAAATCTCCCACAATAATTTTTCATCTCAATCATCGACACAATACTCCCTAGTCCCTAACCTCGACACATCTCCTCCTACAACAAATTATTCATACAACCCCCTAATAATATTAATCACCGCCACACATCACCTAACACAAATCCAAAACTAACAGCACACCACACTACACTACAATACTCCTAAGTCAACGCCTAATATAGTTGATACAAATAAATCTTGCGCCTAATACATATAATACAAAGATACAATTTTTTTTTTTACAAGACTCGATAATTCAATTTTCCAAAATCCGTACAAATCAACGACCCCGGATAGTGGTCTAATTTATGAGGGTCAACTAAATCAACTAACTTTATTTTATTTTTTTATTTATTTTTATTATTTTCTGGAGTTACTAACACTCTATTTATGATGTAGGTTATTAATATATTCTTGCACCTGTAAGTATTGTACATATTATACTAACTCCCTGCAATATTTTTCTTTTCTTATTTTTATACATAATTATATGCCTACCTGATTATTCTATACATATAATTATGATTGTCCTGCATGATTTTTATCACCCACATGTTATTATGCTAAATAAGACCTAAAGAATTGTTCTAATTAATTCAGATAATTTGGACAACCTGTTAGGAACCTTGTAATATGATTGCATAATAACTTGTCACTAAATAATTAATCTTTTTACGTATTTCCTGAACCAATCTAGATTAAATATTTTTAGGGTGTATTAAAATGCTATATGATTATTCTTTTGCATAAACTCTGTAACGAATCGATATTTAGTAGAGGCCAGCAATGGGCAATATAGTTCCTAACTGTATTGTACGCTCACCCCCGAACTCAATTTTTGGTTCATGACCATCTATGGAGTCATGACGGGGAAATCTACATTGGATAAGTCCCTAAGATGTCCCTACAGTTCAATATCCAATTAGGTTTATAAGTTTTCCTTTAAATACTTGTTGGCGACTTCAAAACGTATTTTTAATAAAACCTTAACAATGGGGTAGTCAAATGAACGTGCTCACACCGCGTGTAGGCATTAAAGGAATTAAAGCACGCCTACAATTTGGCGACTTCACTGAGGAGAATTTAAAAAAAATTAAATTTTTTAAATGAGTGGGTGAAACTTGAAAAATACGACTCATTTTCCTTTTATGCCTTTGAATAATATATTGTTGTTTGCATATGCATAGCTATTGTTTAACCACCATAAGGACAATTTACCTTGCCTCATTAGCACATAATCTATGTGTGAGGTCACTCCCGGGGGGTTTGCACTTTGTCCTTCCAAAAAGCTTCCTGAGCGATAGTGTTGGATCTTTGTCATAAGCAAACGTACCCAACCATGGCATTGTTCTCTTGTTCCTGACTTGAGAACTGAAGTGTGTCTTACACGTGGCCACCTCTTTAAGCAGGGGTACGAAGCGTGGGATCAATCTCTTAGTCATGGACCCTTTTCAGCCTTAACATAAACCTGACTATAGATGAACGTAGAACTGGACTTTAGGTTGAGAACGATGCATATTATTATTCTAGTTGTGCATATTTGTGTGTGCATGCCATTAATTGTTTCATATTAGCGATGTTTCGGGTCAAAAAGATCGAACAAATTTACGCAATGAGTGCAAAGTGAAAATTTAGTCTCCACCAAAGCTGCGTGTCACGCACCCTACAAGCGCTTGATGCGGATGTCTCGCGTGCCGCGCAGTTGTCAGCGTCCCGCGCATCTCTAAGTCTGCGTGCTGCGCTGTTTGTTCGCTTCCCTCGCATTCAACCTGCATTCAGTGCAACGTTACTTTGGCCTTCCTCCATGCTGCCTTTGGCTATGCATTATGCGCATATGGTATGTGTTTAGCCCAGCTTTAATTTACTTCTTGTCTTAATTGTTTGCCTTGGGGGGCCTAATACCATTTTCGACAAATTTTTTGGATATTTATTATCTTGGTTTTTTTTTCTTTTCCTTTATCCACCCACCAATCCTTTTTCATTGTTGAAAGATCTCTATCCTTTTTTTCACACCCTACCTATTTCGAAATTTTATCCCATCTTTTACCAAACTATATCTCCCATCTTTTTTAAGAAAATGATCTCCCATTTTTTTTTTTGAAATTTCATCCTCATCTTTTTTCAAAAATTAGTCTCCAATCTTTTTCAAAATTCCATCCCATCTTCGATCTCCTATCTACATCAAAAATTCTATCTCCACCCTTTTTTTTTCACAAAAAAAATCCATCTTTTTCGTATCTTTTTCGAAAATTCATCTTTTCTTTTTCTATTCCTTTTAGTGTCCATCTTGTTGTAAAAGTCTCATTCGCCTAGGAATTCTAACTGCACTAGAAGTTCGTCTGAACTAAATGTCTAGATTCATCCAATTTCATTCCATTTAGAGTTCTTCACCTCATTCAACTCTATCCATGTTAGGAGTCTAAACCTTGTCTAGGTTCACCCATCTAAGAAGTATAGGGTCTTTAGAAGCCCTATCATCTTAAAAGCCTATAATCCATAGAAAGTCCATGCATAATAGGAATCTAAAATCGTTAGAATTCTATCCATCTTAGGAGTCTAAATCCGTTAGAATTCCGTTCGTATTAGGAGTCCAAATCCATCAGAATTCCGTCCATTTTAGGAATCTAGGTCCACTGGAGTGTCATGCATATTAGGAGTCTAGCATGCTTGAATGTTTGTCAAGTCTAGAATTCTAACATCATTAGAAGTTTGTCAAGTCTAGGACTGCATTCTTACTAGAATCCTTTTGCATTGCATAGTCCATCATTCATACACCTCATGCATAATTAGAGTTCATAAGCATTTAGGATTCTCATTGCATCCACACTCTCCATTTCATCTCATGCATTGCGCATTTAGTAATTCTGAACTACAAGCGATCTGATTCCCTCTTTTGGGATATGTAGGCAGCCTTTACAGGTTCAAACGCATAGATTGAGTCATGCATTAGGTCTAGGTGCATCAAAAAAATCAAAAAAAAAAAATTCATCATGCATATAAGATATTAATATTGTTCCTAAAAGCTCAACTTTTAAAACACACATTCTTTCATGCCATTTCTCTCTCTCCATCATCACTCCATTTCTAATCTCCTGATGGATGGTCCATTGTAGGAAAAATACAATATGTCAAGCTCACCTCAATAACAAGTTGATGAGTTGCAGGGTACACTCGTCGATCTTGTAGCACATGTCGCCAGACTAGAAGCACAGTATAAGGCACCAGCTAGTTTTACCGCAATCACAACTGACCGACAAAGGATCAATGAACTACATGACATTACACAACGCAGTCCGCTGATAAACCCTTCCATCAAATCAATCCCTGAAAGCTCGTCTCGCTCTAGAGGAGGCGAAAGCATTATTAATGATTCACCTAGTGCCCAAAAATTTATTGAGATACATTCCAGACCTGCACCAACTGTTACCATGCATAGAAGAAAGCCTTAGGGAGAGTTCATATCCTTACGCATAAGCTATAGTGCTATATTCGAGTATCTTCATTTTAGAAAATTGCTCTATCCTATAGGATCCACTCCAGATCCTAAGGAAGACAGTAAATGGGCAAATTGGGACAAAAATGCCTATTGCAAGTACCATAGTGGAAACGGACATAGAACTAATGATTGCTATAAGTTAAAGCACCTTATTCACCACATGATAGAAGAGGGAAGACTTCCAATTCTCTCAAACGAGGTCCCAAATAAGAAAGTTCGCTGACATGCGTTCAAGGGATCATTTAAAACCCCTACAGGCACAAACCCCACTAAAGATGACCCATACTCAAATCTTTCACCAACTCCGGGCTAAAGATGCGATTTCCCCAATTGGACCCCTAGAAGACCCACCAAAAGAAGAAAGAAATCCAATGTGGGATGAGGGCTCCTATTGCGAATATCACGAGGGAAAAGGTCACCCTACCAAAAGGTGTATGAGCCTTCAGGCAATTATCCAAAGCATGATCAATGACAAAAGACTACAATTGCCATCCGATCCAGACTACAAAGACGCGCCCCCAGTCCCAACAGCATATATTGTTATTCTAGTATGAACACTAGACCAACTACAAGAATGGGGGGTGAATTGTAGTTGAGGAGTAATGCGGAATTAAAAGCAAACTTAAAATTAGAAAGAGACAAGCACACGAGATTTTTACAAGGAAAACTTCCTAGGCCCAATAGGAAGAAAAACCTTGACCACGAGAGATTTTGACTCAAACTCTCTTTAATATAATAGGCCAAAAGACTCTCTTTTGTACAACCTATTACTGGACCTTCTCTGTTCCTCTAGGAACTTGCTCCCCAATCACTCAGTTCCCCCTGAACTGATGACACTCACTTTTGACTTCACTCGAAGTCTTCTCTTTTCTCTCTTTCTTTCTCTCTCTTGAATACAAGGATATTCTATGAATTTTTTCTCACCTACACACTATGAATATTACAATAATGAGTATGTTGAATAAAAGAGGAAATTACAAGAAAAACTTTCTTAGTAATGATTGACTTTTTTCGCTTGAAAGTTCTTAAGTTTTCCTTCAAATAATTTCTTCTTATATAGCTGCTGCAATTAACCTTCTTCTTCTGGACATGTTATGCTCCATATTCTTCATGATGTGAGCGTGTAATGTTGTGGAGATCATGGCTCACTTTTCGCTCCATTTTCTCCATGTTTATTGCAACGGAAATAAATCGCTCCACTTATCCGTTACTGGACTAACGTCCAGCAAGTAATACGCAGGTTGGAGGAGTTAGTTGGAGAGCTTCAAGGACTTAGCTCCACATTTTATGCCACGCAATTTCCAACTGATTCACGCACAACAACAGCAACAAAAATATCTAATAACTTAAAGAATCTTTTATTCAAAGATTCTAAGTTACTAGAATATTAAACATACCATATGATAAAAATTCAAAGTGCATAAAATAATATCTTAACTTAGATTAAATAAATAATCTTTCTCCACAAGATATAAATGCAAAATTAAACATTACATAATTTTTGATATTTTGTAATTTTCGTTAAATAAGAACTATATAGTAAAATTAACCTAAGTATTTGGCATCATCAAAACATGGAATACAACAATATTCCCCCTTTTTGATGATAGGAAATATAAGGCATATAAAACCGAAATAAGAAAAATAAAATAACTAGAGCAAAAGAATCAAGAGCTAATGACTTTAAAAAGCAAAACTAACAAAACTAACAAAAGATTAAGAAAATAAATCGAACACTAAACTAATAGAAAACTAATACTATACTAACAGAAAATTAATACTAAACTAACATAAATCAGTCTTGAATAAGAAAATCCAAAAAGCATCACCTAGAACCGAAGAGGACTAGAATTTGAATTTTTATGTGCCACTCTACTTCTTCTCCCTTTGTCATCATCAAAAACAATAAGTACCCAGCAGTACTCTAAGAGTGCATCATATACAACAATCTCAAGGCAAAGTAGCTCAAACACGCATCTAATAATACTAGCCATCCAATTCGTCTTCTTTCTTTGGAGAGAGCACTTCATTTTCCGCCGAATTTGCTTGAGAACCTAGAGAATCCTCATTTGAGTTGGAAGATTCATTCTCGCTTTCGTTATAATCCACCAGAGTTGAAGATTTTTCAGTCGGAAAATTTTTGGTATCATCGGAGGTTTTTCTTTTGGGAGCCATTTAGGGTTTTAGGTGAAGAAGATGAAGATGGCAAATTTGTGTAGAGAGAGAGAGAAAGGTGGGTTTGCAGAGGTAATGGTTTTGGGGTAAATGGGATCAATTGCCATGTAAATTTTGGTTTGATTTGATGGGTTTTTATTTTGGGGCGGAATTTATGGGAATTGTGAAGAGGAATTAAATGTGGCTTTTCCCTTCCTTCTATAAATCCGGTGAATAATTTTAGTTTTAGGTTTGTACATGAATGCTGGTGAAGCGTTGCCATTAAAAAATTATTTGTGGGGGATGAATGAAAGAGGATAATAAATGGAAGAAGAGAAAATAAAATAAAGATAATATTTACGTGGAAGAAAAAAAAAATAGAAGGTGTGAACTCATGCATGTAACATGTTCAATCTATATGTACAACAACCTTTTGTAATTTTACTCAAGTATATGCATGGACAATAAGGGGAGTATTATGAAGACTAATGTGAGTCCTTTACAATGACTGTGTAATGAGTGATTAAATTCACAAAATATTGTTGGCCACTTAGTGTAATCTTGTTACTAAGGGTTTTATTTGAAGTAGCACACTCAATGAATTCTAATCATCCCTAGCTCTAAGCGAATTTTCTCAATTTTTTCTCTAGGATGTGGTTTAGTCAAAATGTCAGCTATTTGATTTTCAGTTGGATAAAAATCGACTTTGACAAGACCTTTTTCTACATTATCCTTAAGGAAATGATGTCTAATGTGAATATGCTTGACCCTTGAGTGATGAACTGGATCCTTAGAGATACAATTAGCACTAGTATTATCACAGTAGATAGGAACACACTTAAACTTAATGCCAAAGTCTCTTACTTGTTGCTTGATCCAAAGGACCTGGGAACAGCATGCAGCAGCAGCCACATAATCTGCCTCTGCTGTGGATAAGGCAACAGTATTCTGCTTCTTTGAGCTCCATGACACCAAGCTTGTTCCTAGGAACTGGACAATGCCTGATATGCCTTTGCGGTTAACCAAGTCTCCAGCATAATCCGCATCCGAATAGCTTACTAGGTCAAAAACATCACTTCGAGGATAGAACAAACATAAGTCATCACTTCCTTTCAAATACCTTAGAAATATCTTAACTGCTGTTAAGTGAGATTCTTTGGGATTTGATTGGAACCGAGCACATAAACCAACACTAAAAGAAATATCGGGTCTACTTGCTGTTAAGTAAAGTAATGAACCAATCATACCTCGATATTGCTTCTCGTTTACACACTTACCATTTGAATCTTCATCTAACCTTGTTCCTGTTCCTATGGGAGTGTGGTTGGCTTTTGAGTGTTCCAATCCATATTTCTTGAGCAGTTCCTTGACATATTTTTGTTGATGGATCATTGTTCCTCTTTCAGTTTGCTTGATTTGCAATCCCAAAAAGAAGTTCAACTCTGCCATCATACTCATTTCGAATTCACTACTCATAAGATCAGCAAACTCCTTACAAAGAAGATCATTAGTAGCACTGAAAACTATATCATCAACATAAATCTGGACTACTAATATGTGTGTTCCTTTTGATCGAAGGAACAGGGTTCTATCAACTTTACCTCTTATGAAATCATGTGAAAGCAGGAATTTTGACAACCTTTCATACCAAGATCTAGGAGCCTGTTTCAACCCATAAAGAGCTTTATTAAGCTTATAGACTTAATTTGGAAGTTCTGGATTTTCAAATCCTGGAGGTTGTTCCACATAGACATCTTCAATTAAAAAACCATTTAGAAATGCACACTTGACGTCCATTTGGTACAACTTGAATCCCATAAAGGCAGCAAAGGCAATCAAAATTCTAATTGCTTCTATTCTAGCAACAGGAGCAAAGGTTTCATCAAAATCAATACCTTCTTGTTGATTATAAGCTTTGTCAACAAGTATTGTCTTGTTCCTTACCACGGTTCCATGCTCATCAAGCTTGTTCCTGAAGACCCATTTTAGTCCTATAACCTTCTTGGTTCTTCGGTTTTGTCTCCAGGTGTCATACCTTGTTCCTCTGGAACTCATTTAGCTCCTCTTGTATAGCGTTGATCCAATCAGCCTCCTTGAGTGCTTCCATATTGTCCTTAGATTCTGTCATAGATAAGAAAGCATGAAAAGCACAAAAATTCTTCAATTGGGACCTCGTTTGAGTTCCCTTTTCAATGTCACTTATTATCAATTCTAAAGGATGAGAATTTTGGTGTTTCCAAGGCTTTGGATCAAATTTCTTAGTTGCTTCTTGAGTTTCTTGAGGTGATTGATTTACTTAATCTTCTTCAGGATTAGGAGATCCTTGATCCTCTAGCAATCCTCCCGTAGCTTGTTCCTCAAGGGGATCAGGCACAGAGTTATCCGGACCAGGAACTTGCTTCTTCTCTTTTCCTGCAGGGGTTAGTTCCTCATCATTTTGATTAAACTCATCAGGACGAGTCAAACCAATTTCAAAGTTATCATTGTGACTCTTTTCCTGCAGGGAGTTAGTCTCATCAAAAATAACATGGACACTTTCCTCGACACACATTGTTCGTTTATTGTAGACACGATAAGCCTTACTACTTGAGGCATATCCTAGAAAAATAGCCTCATCACTTCTAGCATCAAACTTTCCTAAGTTGTCCTTTCCATTGTTATGTACATAACATTTACATCCAAAAACACGAAAATAAGAAATATTGGGTTTTCTTCCTCTTAGTAGCTCATAAGGAGTCTTCATGGTGATTGGTCTTAGCATGACACGATTGATGATGTAGCATGCCGTGTTCACTGCTTCAGCCCAAAAATTCTTCGGAAGACCGCTTGCAATTATCTTCGTCCTTGCCATATCCTCAAGAGTTCGGTTCTTCCTTTCGACTACACCATTCTGTTGTGGTGTTCTTGGAGCTGAAAAGTTATGATCTAAACCTTCATTGCTACAAAATTCATCAAACTTGGAGTTTTCAAACTCCGTACCATGGTCAGATCTTAAATGCTTTAATTTAAAACCATTTGTTCTTTGAATCTTTTTAGCAAAGGTTAGAAATTCATCAAACGTTTCATCCTTACTATGATGAAAAATAACCCATGTGTATCTCGAAAAATTATCTACTATGACTAATACATATTTCTCACCAGATCGGCTTTGGATGCGTACAAGGCCACATAAGTTCATGTGAAGAAGTTCTAATGGACTTTGTGTGCTTACCATTTTCTTGGATTTGAATGAGGATCTCACTTGCTTGCCTTTAACACATGAATCGAAAACATCGTGGTTTAGTGACTTAATTGTTGGTAGACCAACCACCAAGTCCTTCCCACTTAGTTTATGCAGTAGGGACAGGCTTGCATGACCACATCGTTTGTGCCGCAGAAAAGGATCAGCTTCGATCATACTTAAGCATGTGAGATTATTCTTAGGAACAAGGTTCAGGTCAACCATATAGGTGTTCCCTTTCCTCATTCCCTCAAGGATCTTAGTTCCTATACTTTCATTGTTGACTACACAAGACTCATTAGTAAACTTCACTGTAGTTCCCTTACCACAAAACTGAGATATACTAAGTAAGCTATGTTTTAAACCCTCGACCAAAAATACATTATCTATGGAATGCGACTCATATTTACCAATCTTACCAACTGCTACAATGTTTCCTGTAAGATTGTCTCCAAAGGTCACTGTTCCTCCATTGAAGACTGAAAGTGAGAGAAATTTTGATCTATCTCCTGTCATGTGCTTAGAACAACCGCTATCGAGGTACCACAAGTTGTTCCCCCTCACTTCAGCCTGTACCATAGCAAACTAGTAAGTGGTAGGAACCCAGTCTAGCTTGGGTTCCATTGTTGGACTTGAGCCTTTCTTCATTTTCCAAACCTGTTTCACTAGGTACATGTTCCTCTCAATACGTTCTTCTCTAGTGGAACAGTTAGACACAATGTGACCATTGTTCCCACAGTAAGAACATATTTTACTACTTGGCAGATCAATATATTTTTTCTTTTGTTCTTCTTTTTGTGATTGAAACCTAACCGTCTCTTCCTTTGTTTTGATACTTTTGTATCCATGTGACTGGGTCAGGAAGCTTGTTCCTTGAGGGCTCCAGTTTCTTCTTTAATACCAGATATTCTTGAAAAATATTGTCAAAATCGTTTTTCAAATTTTCAACAATATTTCTGGCATTAGATGAAGAGATTGTTCCTTCAGGAACAAACAGTTTCAATTCTGCCAGTTCCAAATTCAAAAGATAATTTTCATTTTTGACCTTTTCAAATGCATCTTGATAAGCTCTACTCTTGTCAAAAAGTTCAAATAATCTTTTTTCAGTGTCACATTTTAGTGAGTTAAGCCAATTTGATTGATTCTTAGTGATTTTGAAGGCATTAGTTAATTGATCTCTTTTTGCACATACATACTTGTAATTATCTAAGATTTCCAAGCAAAAGTTTTATTAATTGGCTTTTATTCAATTCTGTAAGTTCCTCTTCAATGGCATTAAAACTTACCTTGGGGTTTGATGATTCCACTTTGTCTTTCATATTTGCCATGAGACATAGATGGGCAGTTTCTTCCTCAGTTTGTTCCTGCTCCTCCTCTGAGTCAGACTCTCCCCATGCTGTCACCATTCCTCCATACATAACACCCCTCTCCCTTTAATCTACCTCATTAGAAGTACACTTGACAACAATTCAATGTAAAGGGCAAGTAAAAAAAAAAAGAGCAATAAAACAAAATTCAAAGCAAAAAAAAAAAAATTGAAACAAAAAGTGGAAAATATATATAAAAAAAAGAGAAGTGTTGCAAATAAGCCCATCAATAGCTTTGTCAAAGGTATTTCCTTCAAAACCTTAAACCTGCAATTCTAAACCTCCAACTTCAAATCTTCTATGATAAACCTTCTTAACAACCATGCACATTGTGTCCCAATAAGCCACAAAAGACAAACCAAGCCCGCTGAGTCGAAAACCCACAAGGGCGACTTAGGCAAAAGTCAGGGCATCTTCTCATTCACGAGCCTGAACTACGAATGGTCTGATTCTGCTAAAGATACGTAGGAAACCTCACTCTGAGGTCCGGCCGCACCAAACCAAACCAACATCATTATCCACCCTTGCTAAAGACCGTTTACAATTCAATGCTTAATTCAATGCCTAATTCATTGCAAATGGCTCCAAAGCAAAATGCTAGGCCACCGATTAAAATGTTAAGAGCTACGACTGGCCTGATTCCATCATGGATACGTAGGCAACCTCTGTTGAGGCCCGACCATTTTAATTCAAAACATTATTTTTCTTCTTAAGGCTCGCCTAGGCCCATGAGAAAAGCGCGATCACCCAAATCATGAATTTTCAATGCTCATCCCCTATCCTTAGAACTAGACTGGGATTTAAACCTGCATCATTAGCCTACCTTATTGCGTGAGTCAAATCATTATGACTCCACCTTCTTCTAATTCTTATCCCTTGCCGTTTTCTCAGCTACATTATCGCTTACAAGCTAACCTTAGCATAACCATTCAACACACAGCGCTATGACCGCGCCTCATCTTTTGAGTGTTCCTTTCTTTGGTCTTTCTTGTCTCCTCACCATAGGAACCCTATATGGAATCTTTGGTCGAAACTTCCATTGAGCGTGACAGGATGTTTTAAAATCAAGCAATCAAGCCGAGTACTTCATAAACTCCATCTTATTGGGGGCTTCATCACCGATCCACACAGAAAATCATAGGCTCCAAGTGTAGGCCTATCATAATAAGGACTTCATTACGAGTCCATACAAGAAATCTTGGGTTGTAAGACCCACACTGATACAAGATTGAACCTACTTCATGGGCTCACTTAAGCCCTTTGCATATGAAACTCGAAGCATATACAACTCAAGCATTACGAGGACTACAAATCCAACATCGTCCATTAATTGAATGAATCATCCTTGGGGATTTTCCTATGTCTCTTCTTTCACAGGCTCCATGTGCACCTTGATAAGAACTTCATTATGAGTCGATACAAAACATTGTGGGCTCTGTACCCGTACGAGATCATAACTGTTTAGGCTTACTTACGCCCGTAACAACTACAACACATTTCAAATCAGACATAACCTACGTGGATCATCCTTGGGGGCTTCCCATCACTAGTAGAATAATTGATTATTGCTGCGGTGGTATTGCTGCGGTTTTACCCATACGCAGCAATATATCACTTAAAAAGAAAAGGTAAAATATAAAATAAAGATATTGCTGCGGTTTCGTCTAAAAACCGCAGCAATATAGTTTCAACGGAAAATTTTTGAAAAAAGTTGACTTTTTACTTAGACATATTGCTGCGGTTTCTTTCAAGAACCGCAGCAATATATTAAAATAATATTAAAAAAATAATATTTTAATATATTACTGCGGTTCTTTTTGGGAACCGCAGCAATATATCATTTGAACTTAACATAAGCAGCTAGGGTTTGGAGTCTTGGACTTCAGCCGTTTTCCTCATTTCACTCACCTCTCTCCTCATTCACTCCTTTCTCTCTCCTCCTTCAAACTCCTTTTCGATTCGATCTCCTTCGCCGACCAACTCACAGCAGCTCCTCCTCTCATTTCTCATCGTCTCGCCGGTCTTCTCTCATCATCTTGCCGGTTGTCATCATCTCCGTTCATACTCGCGGTCCTTCGTCCCTGCTATCCTCTCTCTCTCCTCGACCAATTGATGGTCTTCTCTCTCTCATCGTCTTCGTTACGTCGGAGGTCTCACTCGCGTCATCTCCGTTCATCTTCGCGTCGGAGGTCTGGTAAAACTCTTTCTCTCTCTCTCGAGTTTTTAAGCGATGCGTTTTTTGTTGAATTATGTTGATTGGTTTTGGAATTCATTAATTGAGCTGTTTTTGTTCGAATTACAGAATTAATGTCGAAGCTTTCGAATCCCGGCGCCACAATCAACACCGGTATCCCGGCATTGAGTTTTTCGTTGAAATTGAGCTGATTTTGATGTCGAAGCTACGAAGAACGATGTTGATGATTCACTGTGATTTAGTTTTTCATTTAGTCTTATATCTGAGTTCTTGTTTTTAATTTCTTTTTGCTTTTTTCTTCATTTTTATTTTTTGAGACTCAATATGATGTTTAGGGGTTCTGATTTTTATTTTGTATATTTTTGTTGTTAGTTTTTATATTTTTTGTGCAATTGTTTTGTATATACTGATTTTATATATATTTTCGATCGTTATATATATTTACATTGTTGGTAGCGTGATTTGTTGTTGATGAGATTTCTCTAGTTTTATTTGTATTTTTCAGTCATTTTCCTTTCCAACTAGCAAAAAAAAAACTCCATTGACACCTATTGCTGCTGTTCCTATCAAAAACAGCAGCAATAGGTTTTATTTTTTTATTAAAAAAAATACCTATTGCTGTTGTTTCTACCAAAAACAGCAGCAATAGGTTTCATTTTTTTATTGAAAAAAACACCTATTGCTGCGGTTTTGGGTAAGAACCGCATCAATAGGTTCAAATATTGCTGCGGTTTAAAACCGCAGCAATATATTAATTACCTATTGTTGCGCCCTTAATTGCTGCGCGGCCAAAACCGCTGCAATAGGCCACTTAATGACCGCAGCAATAAGCATTTATTCTACTAGTGCATTTCTCCTCTTGCAAAAAAAAAAAAATAATTTTCTAAACAAAAAAAAAAAAAAGAGCTTAGACGAACAAAAAAAACAATCATATCATATGCATTAGTGTCATATCTATGCATTAGTGTCATATCATCTGCATTTGCATTACATATCTGCATCATCCAAGCATTATGTCAAGCATTGCATCTTTCATCCTTAGCCATAGGATCCTAGCATTAATCATCGAGTCACACATACACACACATATTATACACATTCTGCGGTATAGTGTCACACAGTTGCACACTTTCACTATATCCTCAGTTTAGGTCATTAGTATGTCCTATCCCTTCCCGCTTTTTAGCGAATGAACTTTTCGCAAGTTATATTTCTCGCTTTTTGGCGAAGGAACTTTTCGCAAGTTATATTTCTCGCTTTTTAGCGAATGAACTTTTCGCAAGTTATATCTCTCGCTTTTTAGCGAATGAACTTTTCTTATGTTATATCTCTCGCTTTTTAGCGAATGAACTTTTCGTAACTTATCTCTCGCTTTTAGCAGATAAACTTGTCGTAAGTTATATTTCTCGCTGTTGAGCGAATGAACTTTTCGCATGTTATTCCTTCTCGCTTTGAGCGAATGAACTTTTCGCAAGTTATTCCTTCTCGCTTTGAGCGAATGAACTTTTCGCAAGTTATTCCTATTCCAATTGATTTTAACCCAAATCAATCTACTTCGGATAATCCCTTTCATGCGAATAAACTTTTTGTAAGTTGTTCTTTTCTTCCTCGCTTTTAAGCGAATGAACTTTTCGTAAGTTATGCTTTTCTTATTCGCTTTCAAGCGAATGAATTTTCGGAAGTTACTCCTTTCTATTTGCATGCTTGTGTTCATTGCATTCAACAGGTATCAAACTGTCAATAACGGGACACAAACCGTTAGGTCTGCGGACCACTTTCAATCAACTACACTATTTATCATGGAGAGGGACAACAAACTGCTCAGCCCTGTGGAGTGGGATACAAATACTCTACTGTTTGTCTGGGAGCGGGACAACAAGCTGCTCAGCCCTGTGGAGTAGGATACAAACACTCTACGCTATTTGTATGGGAGCGGGGCAACAAACTGCTCAGCCCTGTGGAGTGGGATACAAATACTCTACATTGATTGTATGGAAGCCGGACAACAAACTGCTCAGCCCGTGGAGAAGGATACAAATACTCTACAATATTTATCTGGGAGCGGGACAACAAACTGCTCAACCCTGTGGACTGGGATACAAATACTCTACACTATTTGTCATGGAGTGGGTTAGCAAACAGCTCAGCCCTGTGGAGCGGGATACAAATACTCTACAACATTTGTCTTGGAGCGGGATAACCAACATGTCTGTTCCTAAAGCTTTCGCTTATTTTGCAGGTACAGGCGTAAAAGAGTGATTTTGGATTGCAGAGCATCTAGAATCATTCTGCGTCCCAACACGTATACTTTGACTTCCAGTTTTACAAACCTCAGTCAAAGTGGGGGCTTCTGTAGACACATAATCGTGTCTCCCCATTTAGTACCCTATGATGACCAATACCCCGCTCTAATTGGTCCGGATCGAGGAAAGAATAAAGAACGAGTCTAAAATAAAATGTTTTAAGCCCAAACCATTTTATAACCTTTTTATTAAACCATTTCCAAAACCCTTTTTATGAATAAAAGCCCCATTTATAAAACCCATTTTCAAGCCCAATTTAATTAATATAATTAATTAATTTTATTGATTAGTTTTATTAATAAAAATATATTTTATCTAACTATTTTCTAAAATCTTTTTTAATAAAAAATAATCTTTCTCCAAAGTGTTTTTAAATATCTCTTACTAACTCTTTTCTAAAATCTTTTTCTAATAAAAATCTTTCAGATGCCTACTAAGGGCCTGTTCTCTTCGGCATAAAACTACTGAACTGAACTGAACTGAACTGAACTGAAAATAAGCTAGGGAGAACAGACTCTAACTTACGAAAACCTATTGCATGCCAACTACCTAAACCTATATATTACCCCAATCTCCTCCATCTAAAGGATCTCCTAACAAATTCACGGCACCGTTTCACTCTCAAAAAACTAACGGCAAACACAATATACCTCACAGCAAATCCCTCGGCTCGCACAAATCACCGTTTAACCTCACTCACCATAATCCTCCTTCTTGCGCCTTATACTACACCACTCCCTGCACAGCACATAAATCTCCCACAATAATTTTTCATCTCAATCATCGACACAATACTCCCTAACCTCGACACATCTCCTCCTGCAACAAATTATTCATACAACCCCCTAGTAATATTAATCACCGCCACACATCACCTAACACAAATCCAAAACTAACAGCACACCACACTACAATACTCCTAAGTCAACGCCTAATATAGTTGATACAAATAAATCTTGCGCCTAATACATATAATACAAAGATACAATTTTTTTTTACAAGACTCGATAATTCAATTTTCCAAAATCCGTACAAATCAACGACCCCGGATAGTGGTCTAATTTCTGACGGTCAACTAAATCAACTAGCTTTATTTTATTTTTTTATTTATTTTTATTATTTTCTGGAGTTACTAACACTCTATTTATGATGTAGGTTATTAATATATTCTTGCACTGTAAGTATTGTACATATTATACTAACTCCCTGCAATATTTTTCTTTTCTTATTTTTATACATTATTATATGCCTGCCTGATTATTCTATACATATTATTATGATTGTCCTGCATGATTTTTATCACCACATGTTATTATGCTACATAAGACCTAAAGAATTGTTGTAATTAATTCAGATAATTTGGACAACCTGTTAGGAACCTTGTAATATGATTGCATAATAACTTGTCACTAAATAATTAGTCTTTTTATGTGTTTCCTGAACCAATCTAGACTAAATATTTTTAGGGTGTATTAAAATGTTATATGATTATTCTTTTGCATATAACGAATCGGTATTTAGTAGAGGGCAACAATGGGCAATATAGTTCCTGACTGTATTGTACCCTCAGCCCCGAACTCAATTTTTGGTTCCTGACCATCTATGGAATCATGACGGGGAAATCTACATTGGATAAGTTCCTTAGATGTCCCTACAGTTCAATATCCAATTAGGTTTATAAGTTTTCCCTTAAAGACTTGTTGGCGACTTTAAAACGTATTTTTAAGAAAAACTTAACAATGGGGTAGTCAAATGAACGCGCTCACACCGCGTGTAGACATTAAAGGAATTAAAAATCCACGCCTACACTCTCCTCCTTCCCTCGTCTCCCTCTCTCACGTGTTCAGAGCTTCTTCCTTTTTTTGGGTTTGAGATCTAATGATTTTGATTTTGACTTTGGTATGTTTTTTCTTCATCTTAATGAATACATCTCATAATCTGGGTTTTGTTCATTACTTCATTTTGTAATTTGAGTATCTTGTTCGGTGTTATTATTGAAGCTAATTAGATCCAGACATTATTTCTAAAATCTAAAGCTGCTTGGTTTTGTGTTTTTGATTGATAATTACGATTCTATAAGCTATTTTATATTTATTCTATTTTATTTTGCATCTGGGTTTGTTTTTAAATTTTGTCCAATTTCGTTAGGATGATGAATGGCTTCTTTTCTTTCTTTGAATTCTTTTTCTGTTTTTTTTTTTCTAATTCAAGATCCTTATTTTTTTGTTCATGTTTTGTTAGACAGTAAAATGTGTTATGTGGATGATCAAATGTTTCGGGCGCATACACCGACAAATGTGCACTTTACTTACTGCAACTTGCTAAGGCTATATAAACCATCTGAATACTATAATGCTTTGCAATGTCAAAAGAAATCTGGGGACCGGAGAATATTGTCTATTTTTAGGTTTGAGATCTAAAGATTTGAAATTTAGTGTATGCTTTTTGCTGCAATGAAATTCAAGTGGTGAAATATTGTTTTTAACTCGATTTGTAAAAGGTTTGATAATTGATAATCTTTCTATTGATGTGCATAAACTATTTATAATACAACAACTTACGTAGCTAAATACAAGGAGATGATAAATACAAGTGGTTCGTATTTTTTTCATTAAATACCCCCCATGCCCCTCCCCCTTTCACCTCACTTTACCCTCTCCACTCTCATCAAACTTAACCCTCTCTCTCTACCATGAAGCACTAACACCACCACCACCGGACGACCACCACCACCGGAGCACCACCGAACCAACTTAGCCCCACCGAAAATGTCCGACGAAGGACCCTCAACGCCACCGGAACGAAATGTGGTAAGTTTAAGGTTTTTTTTTATCCCGCCGGAATTTTTTTTATCCCGCCGGAATTTTTTTTTGCGCCACCAGAGCAGGGTAACGGATCGAAAATCCGTTAGGTAACGAATCACTTTTCCGGTGCTTCCACAGAGGCAACGGTTTTTTTATCCGTTTCCTCTGTGGAAGCACCGGATTTTTCATCCGTTGCTTCCATTGGGGTAACGGATTTTCGATCCGTTACGCTGCTCTGAAATTTTCCGGCTGCAGCTTTTTTATTTTGTTTATTTTTAGTAATTTCTGTTTATTTATGTTTTAATAATATATTTTTTGTTTATTTAAAATAATTTATGTTTTCTATAATTTATGTTTTAATAATTTACGTTTTTGTAATAAAAAAAAATTTGTGTGTATTTGGTTGTTATAATTTATGTTATTTTAATTTATAATTTTAATTTTAATAATTATTATTGTTAATTTGTGTGATTATGTTGTAATTAGGATTTTATTATGTTGTAACATGTTAGTATTATTTACTTTGTTTGATTTAATGATTTAGGCATGTTAATATTATTAATTGTTTTTATTAGCATGTTAATATTAGCATTTAAAAGAAAATTTGTAGTTAATATTAGCATGTAAAATTAAATTAGTATTAATATATGTTGATATTTGTTGATATTTTATTCAAATAATTAGTATTAGTATTAAAAAGAATACCATTTATTTAATATTTGATTTTCCGTGATAATTAGTATTGATTTTGTAATTAGCGAATAATAGTACATCCGTTTATGTTAATTTTGTTAAAGAATATTTAGTTAATATTTGTTGATATTTTATTCAAATATGTATTCATATTATTGTAATTATTTTCATAATAAGTAGCAATTTAATAATAGTCGTTGCAAAAATTTATTTATGAATGGTTTTTATTAAGTTGAGAAATTGAATATGTAGTTAATAATAGTTGTGATTGGTAAATAAATAATAATGATTATTAGTTACGATAAGTAAGTAAATAATAGTGAATAATATTATTGATTATATGTTGTCTAAATGGAAAAATGCTAAACATTATAGGTTTATTTGCCGGACTTTGGGGGCGATTATATAGATTATAATCACATGTTTTATAGTGAAACACTATGGGCTGAGAAAAAGGAACTACAAGATTGGGTTAAGAAAAGGGCACATGAAATCGGGTTTGTGATGGTTATTATGTCAAATCATAAACAAGATACTAGTGGTCGACCATATGTATAGATGAAATGTAACTGGGGAGCACCATATCGGGGTGAAGGTAAGGATCTTAGTGTAGCAGAACGTGTAGCTCCAAAGACAAAAGCATTTGGATGTAGAGCGAGAGTGAAGGTTGAGTATTTGGAGTACCCAGATCGAACTGGATGGGTGATTAAATCAGAACGGGGGATTAGGGGCATGCACAATCATGAGTTCATTCATTACCGTGAGGGCCACCGAACCATCAGCGGCCTTAGTCCGGCGGCTAAGGTTTTCGCTCGCGATATGATAAAGTCGCACGTTAGGCCTGCTAGTATCATGAAAGCTGTGAATGAAAAATTTCTCGATGATCCTCCAAATATGAGACACTTTTACAACCTGAAAGAAAAGGATAGAATGGAAGCAATGGATGGTAGAGACGCGATGCAAAACTTCCTTCACCTTGCTCGAGAGAGCGGCTACCTTCATTGGATTAGGCAAGACGAGGAGACAAATGCAATGACTGCGGCATTCATGGTGCACCCTCGTTCGGCAAATATCCTCCGCACTTATCTGCTTGTTGTTGGTATGGATGCAACATATAAAACCAACAAATATAACATGCCTTTTCTAGAGCTCATTGGGATGACGCCTTATAACAAGAATTTTATGGATGGGTATGCTCTGATGGCCAACGAAACAGCTGATAGTTATAATTGGGTGTTGGACAAGTTTAGGTTGCTTATTGGAGTGAATGTTGTCCCTGTTACACTCATTACTGACCGTGATTTGGGCCTTATGAAAGCAATCCGGGAAGTGTTTCCTAGCTCTGCACATTTGCTATGTAAATGGCATATCAACAAAGATGTGCAGGCTCGAGTTAGTAACATCATGGGTAACACCAATGCGGGTCCGCGATTCGTTAGCCGAACTTGGTATCGAATAGTCAACGCGACCGACGAGAGGAGTTATGAGGCCGAGGTTGAGAATATGAGAGATGTTTACAGAAAGTAGCCTAAAATAATCCAATACGTTGAAACAACTTGGCTTGTGTACAAAGAGAAGTTTGTGCGGGCATGGACGGACAATGTACTTCATCTTGGGAACACGTGCACTAGCCGAGTTGAAAGTGCACACTCTGCACTGAAGTCTTGGGTTTTTAGTAGCACAACTGCCTTGGACACCATCTTTTCTATTGCTCACAGTGAGATAGAAAATCAGGTGAAGAAGATTGAGAATGATTTGGAGGAAAGTCGGCGTCGGCACAGAATCTTGTACAAGACTCAGGCATTGTATCAATTATTAGTATTATTTGATATGATATTAATATATAATGTTGGATTATAATAAGTTGCAATGATTCAAAGTGAAATAATAAGTTGCAATTCATTATAATGTAGTATTAATGCTAGATGGTAACTATTAATGATAAGTATAAGTTGATATGATATTAATATATATGGATGGATCATAATAAGTTGCTATGATTGAAATTGAAATAATAAGTTGCAATGATTCAAAGTGAAATAATAAATTGCATCATAAAACCACAGTTATAGTACGTAATAAAATAATATCATCACAAAACGTAACTACATAATACACCCATACATCAAAAATGGAATGAAAACACTGATATAGACTAGTACATGTGATGATCATGCGCATCCTCATCAGGGTCCCGTGCCCGATCTAAACGCAATGCAGCATCTCAATCCCGAGCGAGGTCGTCCAACATCTCATATGCCGAAGAAGTGTTGGGTCGCTGGTCATTGTGTCGATCCTCCGTCAAAGCTCTCGTGGCGTCAAAATGTCGGGCCATCCACTGCAAAAAGTCGGTTAGTTATGTTATGTTATGTATCAATAATATAACAACGAAATGCTAAACATAGAAATGATAAAATTGCATACGTAGTGGGTGTTTGAAGTGTTGGGTCGGGCCGAAATATGCGTCCTATCTGCAGCAATAAGGGTAGGATGGGAATATGTACAATACCAATCCATGTACTCCCTCGAACACTGTCCTGGACGAGTAACCCGTCTCAACTGTGATACATTGAGACCCCCAGAATATGGCGTGAAACGCTGCCATGTAGATTCAGCTACTGTTACCAAGAACTGAACCTCATACCTCTTCGGGTTGCTCGGTCTGTATGCGAAATCAGGCTGAATAAGAGGGGTAGGAATGACGTGAACATAACCCAACTGTCGCAGTACACGATCTGGGTTGTACGGCTGAATGATACCTCGATAACGTATGAAACCGACATACAACGTCCTCGGAATCATGACAGCCTGGTCATCCCCATATGGCGTCCACATGACCTGAAATAGGATAAATGTAATAATTTCATTAGTCTAATGTAGTAGTAATATATGATAACATAATAATATATATTTTACTAATGCACTAAATTTCGTACCTCTGAAACCTGAAGGGTGTTCAAGCGTCTACGAATGGACTCCAGTCGGACGAACTCCTTGCCGACGAGGTGGTAATCCCACTTTCGTGCCCGGGGATCATGATCACTGAATGCTATCCCCTCTCGCTGAGGTCGGAAACACAGGAAGTACTCGTATATCCAGCACTGGAGGAGCGTGAGACACCCGGCAACCTGTTTGCTCTCCGCTCTACTCGCAATCCCTAGCTGACGATATAGGTACGCCAAAGCAGCTGAGCCCCATGAGTAAGTATGAACTGAATCAAGGTCATCCAGCTCACTAATGTTCTGGGGCATGAGGCGGGAACCACTCTTATCAGTGAAGAGGGTACACCCAAGTGTCAGGAGCATCCATGCGCGAAGCTGCACATCAGCTGGACGGCCCTGAACCCTGCACAGATCGATAATCTTCTGAACGGTAACGCCACCGTTCCTCCAAACCCGTGACTCCTCACATAATAACTCCTCACCAGTCAAGCCCAGGAGCTCCTCAAATCGTACATATAGATTAGAAGTAGGCAAAACAGCACTCACAGTCCGACCCTCAATAGGAACACGTAGGATCTGCCAAACGTCATGTAACATGATCGTCATCTCTCCAAAAGGCATGTGAAACGTGTTCGTGTCGGGCTGCCAACGCTCTACAAACGCTGTAAACAATGGAAAGTCAAGGTGCCCAAACATAATCCGTGGTAGCTGGGCAATACAAGATCTATCCAAGCGCTGCAACGATTGTTGTGGGAAAGCCCAAGTCAGCAACGCATCAAATGCACTGGAGCGGTTATGGCACAGCATAACATCACTAGCAGTCGTATCGTGGTATATAAGGGCGCCGACGTGACCCCGCCAACTAGGAACCAGGGTACCGTCAAGTGGGCCCCCAGGCATCGCCTCGGTAACTAACCACGAAGTATCCCTAGCAGCTCTAGTCCTGCTCGTCATCCGACTACCTCCGGAACTCGACCCTAAAACAAACCCCCCCTCTACTACCCTTCCTCACAGGCACATGGGAGGCGACTTCACCCACATCAGCTCCATCACCACCGCTCAAAGCATGATCTAACTCCTTCTCGTCCGCAGTATCCCATCCCGCAATATCAGGCGCGTCCTCAGGAATAGGCATCTGCCTAGCCTGAGCATCAGTCCTCGCCCTCCTACTAGATGCGTCAACACCACGAGATCTAGTGTGTCGTGGCGTCGATCCCTCAGGGCCTTCAAGACCCTAATAATCAATTATGTTAATTACTTATTATTTATTTAATGTCTACGTTATTATATTTTAATTACTACTAATCTCTAACCATTGACATTCTAATAATTAATTAACTAAAATTATAAGGATAAATAATACTAACATGCATTAACATTGGTGATGGTGTTAACATAATATTATTAAAACATATTAACATGCGCAAACAAAATAAATTTTTATATAACTATTCACTTTCTAATAATTAATTAACTAAAATTAAAACAACAAATCATATTAACATGTTAATATCATTAGTAAACATGCTCAAACATGCTAATAAAAATAAATACCCTACACAACTAATATTAACATGCTAATAAAAACAAATTAACATGCTAATATCATTACAATAAATAATAGAAATATGCTACTAATATAATATAATAACATGCTAATATCATTGAAATATTTTTATAATATAATAACATGCTCAAATCAATTAATTAACTAATTAAATAATAACTATTAAAATTAAATAATATTATTATCACATGCTATTAAACAAATAATTAAATTAAATCAAACAAATTAAATAATACTAACATGTTACTAACATGCATTAACATAATAAAATCCTAATTACAACATAATCACACCAATTGACATATTAACTATTAAAATTAAAATAATAAATTCAAATAACAATTGACATAAATTATAAAAACCCAAATAAACCCAAATTATTATTTTCAATTCAAACAGAAATTATAAAAAAATAAATTATAAGAAACATAAATTATTTTTAATAAACAAAAAAATAAATTATTAGAAAACATAAATTACTAAAAACATAAAGAAAACACAAATTAATACAAACGGAAAAAAATAAAAAAAAATAACCCCCCCCACCCCTCGCCGGAAAACAAGAACACGAATTTTTTTTTTCGAAATCTAGCGAGGCAACGGATAGATAATCCGTTACCACCACACGGTGGTAACGGATCACTATTCCGTTACCGCCGCAGAGGTAACGTTGCGGATCTACGTTACCTCTGCGGCGGTAATCGGAATAGTGATCCGTTACCACCGTGGTGGTAACAGATTTTCTATCCGTTGCCCCCCTTTTTTCGAAATTTTTTTTTTCTTTCACCAACTTTTCCGGCGAGGGGGGGATTTAATCACTACTATTTTCCGGCTAAGGGGTCGGTTTTAACCACAAATAAGTACAAACTAACCTGATTTGAAGATTCTCCGATTTGCTTTGCCTTCTTCCTTGGGCCCATACTTTTTCCGACGAGTTGTGGTGGTGGTGGCGGGCGTCGGTGTGTTGTTGGTCCCCGGTGTGGTGGTTGCCGTGTGGTGGTGGTTGCAGTGGTGGTGGTGGTGGCTATGGTGGTGGTGGCTATGGTTGGAGTGAGTGAGAAGTGAGAGTGAGAGAGTGAGAGTGAGAGTGAGAAGTGAGAGTGAGAGTGAGGAGTGAGGAGTGAGAGTGTGAGTGAGTAGTGTGAGAGTGGGGTATGTATTTGTAGGGGTAGTTTAGGAGTATTTAAGAAAAAATACGGGCGATTTTTAGTAAATAAGGGCGGTAAATAGTAATGCCCATTAGAAACTATCAGCAAAGAGGAGAGAGAATATAGAAGATAGAGATGAAGAATAACAAGCTAAAATATACAAGGAATAAGTTAAAGATAATATGATAGAATATGACTAAGTCAACTATTATCTCTATCAATTTGAACTATTGCAATTTTCTTCAATTAAAATACGTTAGAGATTTTATACCTTCAAATTTCAAAACAAAAATTGTATTCTATACTACCATAACTTATATTAATTTTGTGGGGTTTAGTTGTCCAAAATAAGTTGGTTTGAAAAATTGGATCAAATAAGGTAAATCGTATTTTATCTGGTTCAACTGAATTATAATTGAATTCGGGTCAATCATAAACAAATCGGGTTGAATTGGGTATTTACAGGGCCTAATCGAGTTTTGGGTTAATATCTGGTTGAGATACAGTCGGGTTCGGGTTTGAATGCAAGTCCGTGTGGTCAGGTCAGGATATAATCTTCTCCGGTGCCTATCAGGTCTGGGTAATCCCATGTTAGGTTTCGGTCAGGTCTGAGGACTGACCCTCACAGGTCGAACCAGGTTCAAGTCAGGTCAGTATCAGGTTGACCCAGCGGTCATATCTGTTTCTGACACCACTAGCTATATATTGAACTAGTTTACATCTCTTCTACACACCTTGTGAGGCATTACAGAACGAATCTAGCTTTAACAATAGTTTTTATCTGCTTACAAACAATGTTGATACTAGGAACACACTGTTGCCAATACACTGTTTCTACTTTTTTTTTTTTTTTGGGTAAGTGAGAAGTAGTATATATCAAAACCAAATGAAACCCCATTACAACCTACGTTGTCAAAAGAGAACAAAACTCACACCT
This sequence comes from Beta lomatogona, assembly GCA_947646795.1. Taxonomy (NCBI): domain Eukaryota; kingdom Viridiplantae; phylum Streptophyta; class Magnoliopsida; order Caryophyllales; family Amaranthaceae; genus Beta; species Beta lomatogona. The sequence continues at coordinate 3,136,334 of CANSNZ010001022.1, forward strand.
GCTAAGAACTGACTTAGCATAAACACCCTAATTACAATTCATCAACCCATGTTCTGTCACCAGAACTACACTCTTTTGGCAAGCAAAATAATATCCTATGTTTGACTGTAAACTTTACAGTATCTAGACTATTATTTACATTATACACTTTATGATTCCAAAGCGCTTCATTTCTCGTCCTCCAAATCTGGTATACCACAGCAGTAATAGTAGTGAGAAGCACTTGCTTCCTGAATTTTCTCCCTTTATACACCCTATTTACCCACATACACCATTGAAGCAAGTTCCTTGGTCTGTGAATCACACCAATCCAATCAAGAGATGCCTTCAAAAGTCTCAAACTATAAACACAGTCAAAGAACAAATGATGATGAGTCTCAGTCTGCATCCCACAGATGCAGCAAGTGTCATAAATTTGTGAAGCTTCTCCCTTGTTTGAAGCCTAGACTGCACCTTCAGCCATAAAATGATCTTATGTTTAGGAATAGACATCCTATTCCACACACTACTCACCCAGTTTAGTCTACTTTTCTCCCCTACTAGCTGTTAATAAACCTGGCTGATTTTATACTTTGTATTTACAGGCCATGTCTGCATATGCAAATTCATCATGTATGTCTTTACTTTGCATAAAAACTTGATTACCTAGCTTGCACCTTGTGGGGCATCGAAATCCTACCAATTTTGATTTTTAATATAAACAGAATGGACCCACTTAATCCACAAATCATCTTTATATATCCCAATATGCCAAACAAGTTTGCCCACAGCAGCCTTGTTCCAAGCTCTTATGTCCCTGAATCCTAATCCCCTAAACTTCTTATGAATACACACCTGCTCCCATTTCACATAACCACCCTTCAAATCATCTGCTTTACCACTCCATAGGAAGCATCTACACACTATTGATTTTATTGATCACTGCTACTGGGAGAATAAAAATCTAAGCCGAATAGCTGTGTTTGCTCATCAACACAGCATTCATCAGCTGAGCTCTCCCTGCAAAGGACAAGTGTCTTGTACTCCATTCCCTGATCCTAGCTGTCATTTTTTCAACTAAGCTTTCAGAATCTGCTGCTTTAATCTTTTTTGCTGAAATGGGCACACCCAAGTATCTAAAAGCAAGCTTCTCCCTGTCAAAGCCTGAGAAATGGTGAATTCTCTCAGCATCTGCTTATGGAATACTAGTACTGTATATAACTGACTTACTGCTATTAGCTTGCAGCCCTGAAGATCAGTCTAAAACTTAAGCCCTTGTAGTGTCAAATAAGCAGATTTAGGATCTCCTTTACAAAAAATAAGCAAATCATCAGCAAAGCACAGATGATTTAGCTTCAAATGTGAACAACCCATAAAAACTTGAATTCATCCAATTCACCCAGATAACATAATATCATGGACAAATTGTCCATGCATATGACAAAGAGCAGTGGAGACATAGGGTCTCCTTGTCTTATACCCTTCTCAGCTAGGAAAAAGACTTCAGTACTGCCATTAATCATTAAGGTGAATTTTGGTGTTGTGATACAAGCCATCACACAGTGCACAAAATGACGAGGGAAATTAAGTGCCTTTAAAAGATTCTCCACAAAACTCTACTATATGGAATCATATGCTTCCTTAAATCTATCTTCATCACAACACCTTGAACCTGATTGCTTCTTCTGTTAAATCTTTTCACCAAATTTTGACATAGTAATATGATGTTAATGATGCTTCTGCCAGTGATAAAAGCCCCTTGATTAGGAGCAATCAGATCATGTAACACCAAACTTAACCTAGAGCAGATGAGCTTGGTGATAGTCTTGTATATTACAGAACAACATGCTATTGGTCTATAATCTCCTACTGCTGCTGGGCATTTTTTATTTTAGGAATCAGAGTGATGGCTGTGATGTTGATTTCAGAGAACATCTTCCCAGTCCTAAAAAAATCCTAAATTGCTTCAATGATATCCCTGCCAATATATGCCATGTTTTTCTAAAGAAATAGCTAGAATAACCTTCAATCCTTGATGATTTATCATCAGGAAATGAAAATAAAGCTCCTTTAATCTGATCAGGGCGAAAGTTCAAAGACAACAAATCATGTTGCTCCTCAATTAAAACCTTCCCTCTGGCTATGATTGTGTCCTCAATGGCTCTTGTACTTGCACTCTTTCCAAGTAAATCCTTATAAAACTCAGAAAAAACCTTTGTAACTTCAGCATCAGTAGACACCCATTCCTCCCTGCCATTTTTTATAGTGTTTATTCTATTTTGGACTCTTCTCATTCTGATACTTTGATGGAATAATCTTGTGTTCTCATCACCACCCTCTAGCCATTTTATCTTAGATTTCTGACTAAGAAAAGCCAGATAATTCTTGTGTGCAGCTGTATATTCTTCCCTACTAATCTTCTCAACCTCAAGAAGCTCTAGATTTGTAGGATCTTCAGCAACATTCCTTTGAACAGTGATGATAGCCTGATGAGTGATAGTATCTTTAACTGAGACCTCCCCATACTCTTCATTATTCAGCTTTTTTAACTCAGTCTTAAGAATCTTTAGTTTCCTCACAACCTTAAACATCATGGTACCATACACCTGCTGGCTCCATCCTTTCTCAACAATCTCCAAAAATTTATGAGAGCCACTCCACATATTAAAAAACCTATATGGTCATACTCTCCATCATGTAGAAACTTCACTTCAGCTACACTCCAATCTTCAAACCACCTATCATTTCCAATTACTCTATCAAGCTTACAAAAAACCCTACTATCTCCTTCTTGTTTATTTGCCCATGTAAAAAAATTTCCTGTTTCCTTTAAGTCAGTCAAATTACAATCCTCCATACAACCCCTCAAATCAACTACCTCTCAAACTCTTACAGGCTTCCCTATTCTCTCATCCAAACTAGCTATTGCATTGAAATCATTTAATAACACCCATGCTCCATCAATAGAAGAGGAAATTGACATTAAATTCTCCCACAACTCCTTCCTATCCCCTCTATTATTATGACCATACACAAATGAGCAAAAAATTTCCTCCCACCATTTACTACTAAATCTTCAGTGTGCATCAATTGAGCAAAACATAAAAGAATGTTAACATGAAATACAGTAGGCTGCCATGCTAACACAATCCTACCACTATTATGCCACATATTATTACTTCAGAAACACCACCTCGGGTACAATGAAAGGTTAAATCACCCATATTGTGTGATTTAACCTTTGTCTCTAGGAGACTCAATAGCCTTACATTATGGGAAAGAAGAAAATTCTTTACCTCTATATGTTTCCTCCTGTTATTCAGCCCCTTCACATTCCATCAAGCTATATTATCCATTGCAGTCAGGAGGCTCCCCCTCCTGGTCTGCATCTTCCCTCTGCTGCCATCTCCTCATCATCCTTGATCTCATCTGGTTTTTGCACCCCATCTTCTTCTGAAACAAGAGCATCAAAGGAATTTCTAACAATCACAGGTGAAGTCTCCTCCCTCTCTTGATAAACCCCTTTTTCACCAATTGAAATCCTTCTTCATCTACATGAGCTTGAGATTTCTTAACAACCCACTTCTTCTAAGTCTTTTTCTTCTTGTGAATACAGTGTGTTGCAGCATGTCCCAGCCCATTACAATTTTCACATGTAATGGGTTTCCATTCATACTCCACTCCTTGCTTCATAGAACACCCCTTCTCATTCACAAAACAAATACTCTCTGGGAATTCTTGATCTTGGGTAACTTCCACCATAATTCTTGCATATTGCAATCGATTTTTTGTCTTAGTGGCTTAATCAAGTTTCACAGGATTTCCAATCCCAGACACCAATTTGAAAAGACACTTTTCCCCCCAATATTTCAAATCCAGTTTAGGCAACTGAATCCAAATTGGCATAGTTTTAACGTCTTCCTTCTGCAAATCCATTTCAGAATGCCATGCTTTAACACCAACCGGTTTCTTATCAAAGAACTGAAACCCACCTACTATCACAGCATCACGTTCTTCCATTGTTACCATCCTCACAATGAACAATCCTTTGCCTATCGCAACAATCTTATATATCCCCATTTTGCCCCAAATTCGTTTTATAAATCTTTCCATGATTGGAAATGGAGGATTTGCCCTAATTACATAACAAACTACAACATTTTCCCAATACGTAATCTCATCTTTCACATCCTTCATATCAATCTTGATTATATTGGATTTGGGTTCAATTTCATTCACAACATTAACATCAACATCCACTGGTTCAGATTGAACTCTTTCAAAATCAGTTAACAAATTACGAGATTGAGGGTTACCCTGATTTATCGCTTCAATTCTGCTCTGTGTTTTCTTCATAATAGTTAACCATTCAGAGAGTTGATGCTTATCCTTCCTTTGTTGTTGTAATTCATGGATTGAGCTTCTGGGCGAAAGAGGTTCTTCAAACCTAGGGGTATTCACCATTAAAGCTTCAATTCCATGAAGTTCTGCAACTAGTTTCACCTTTCTACCTTCTGTTGATCCAGATGGACATTTCTGCTTATTGCGAGATTGATTCTATTGCTTCTCGTCTTAGCTTTCGAGCTTCCTGCCATGGCGACGGTGTAAAAAAATTGGGTTACACTGTTTCTAGTTTGCCAAATCAAATAGACTAAGCAGCTATTCCTGCTAGCAGAACCTGTTTTTGATTTTGATCTTCTTGGAGTGCTGAAGCCTACATATATTATTGTAATGGAAATATCATTGACTTCAAAATAAACTAGAAAGATATGTGTGAGTGAAATTTTGTGGGATCCTAAATTGGAGCATTCTACACTTTTAGATGCGGATGCTATAGTTCTAACTATGTTCCGTTTAGGTTGTCTAAGAGCCCATAAAGTATGCAAGGAGTTTACAACAGATATAAACCTTAAATTTGTTGATTGGGATAATGTCGAACATATTTATGCTTCAATAAAGGATTTTTATTTGTATTTGGGTTGTGATAACATGATATTGTACTATATTTATTGTGCTCCTCCAAGGGCTCACCAACTTTGTGAAGATTTTTTTCAGAACTCAATCTAAATGATGGAGATCGTATTCGTCTTAAGAACATAATTTTATTGAGTTTTCTGGCTAGGATGGTTAGTTAGTCAAAATTTATATAATTTATATAAGGAGCTTGGACTTGAAATGGTTATTTATGATTTTCATAAGGACTACATTAATGAGTTACATTTTGTAGTACTAATGAAAGTAATGTAGTTGATCATCTCAATAGAGGGTCCTTTTTATTATATTAGAAATCTTTAATCAATATAGTTTTATTGTTATTTAATGTTTTTGTATTTCAAATTGCAACGGTCGTTGTTATTGTTATTTTGTGAATTAGATAAATTTAATGTCGAAATATTAGATATATGTTGTCATATTTAAAAAAAAAAAAAATGAAGAATTGTGATTTATCTGATACTTTAAAGGAAGCAATAGACAGAGCAAAGACTATCTCAATCAACTCTTTTTTTTTAAAAGATGGGTAACGTAATCCGCTATGATATTAACTACATCAACTACTAAACACACGAGTCATAAGTCAGCTTTAATATAACCTCAATACATGATTATAATTAAAATTTTAAATAACAAGTTATTATTCACCATTATGATTTTCGGAGAAACTTATTAAAATCTTCAATTTATAAAACAAAAAACTTCACAGGTAGTTTGCACAGGTCAAAAAGAGAGTTATAATAATAGTATTAAAGAAACAATAGAAATATAGCCTAATATGGTCCAAAGGCGATTGAAGGTCAATTAACATTTGAGATCTTCTGATTATAAAGGTTTGCAAGAAAAAAATTTAATGTTCCATTTATTGAGCTTCAAACATAAGACGATTAAGCTCATTATTACTACTAGTGTCCCTAAAAGTCTTTCCCATTTTTTCATTCGAGTCACGATTAAGTTTACATTTCCTTTTTGGAATTAGTTACACCCATTATAATATAATTTTCTATACCTTTCCAGAATAATAATATAATAATAAGACTACTCGCTTCACTCATTTTAATCAACCCTCTTTCCTAAATTTATGTGCCCTAAAGAAGTGAGAGGAATTTGAGAGATGGAGGGAGAATATAAAATAAACTACAATGATTAACTCTGAATTGAAAATGACAAACAATATCTATGGGCAGAGAAATTTGGTGGATTTTGTAACTCGAAGTGCTCTTCCATAAAGGTTTAAACCCTTTCTCGTCTAAGCTCCAAATTCTACCCTCAAATCAACCACCTATATTAGGATATGCAAACCACAAATTAAACAAAAAAAATCTACGAATCACAATTAAAACCCAGTTTTGTTTAATAAGAAAGATAAATTTATTAATTGAAAGTCATACGACATCTACATTCGATATTAAAGAAAAATGAAACACAACTAACTTGATCAAATAAAGTTCCTCTACGATATAACAATGGTGATGATGAACTAGATCTTACAATACAAAATAGCACCGTTTGGTCGTTGAATCATGTAGCCTTCTATAGGAGCGTCTATCATTTGGACATAGTTTTGACAAGAAACCTCTTTATTGGATTGTGTAGATAGCGTATAAGAATTCAATATTGATTGATAATTAATTTGTATGACAACCCCCATCAGTAGAATTTGAGGCTTGCCATTATCAGAATGTATGGTGACAGCCCCATAATAACCAAAGAAAGACCAGGGTTTTTTTTTGCAGGGAGCAAAAGAGAGGGGGGCAGCTATAATCATTCATTGTCAATTTCACAACAAGCTGATCCTAACTCTTTGTTACTCTGTGTGTAGGTGCAACTTGTGATAGCCCCTTTTTTTTCTTTACGTTGCAATTAATTTCTGGAATACTTAGTGAATATATAGTAGATTTACCTAGATCTGTCCAAAATAACCCAATCTGATCTGACCCGATGAGTTTTTAATGACAAATTACAAGTTTAGACTTATCCAATAGGGGTGAAAATGTCGGGATTATTTGAGCAAAAGGTCTATATGTCATGGTCATATGAGATAATTTTCCTTATATAAATGAAATATACTCATTTTATATAAAAATAAAAAATAAAATTTTTTTAAAAAAGTTGATAATAAAGCGTCATTAATCCGTACCCTAACTCGACTGGTATTTAACCCGACCAGATAATACAACTGATCCGTATCTACTAAACCTAAAACCCAATCGCTCGTACCGTTGAATAGGTTTAGATCCCCCACTGCTCCGATATATTATTGCACAGTAGTCACCAATAATCTTTCTCTCGTTGAGTCGTTGATCAGGGTCGAAGTTCAGGACCCAGGCTCACCCGTTAGATTCTAGTAAATGTCATGTCGTTCATGGAATTGAAGTCGTTCAGCTTTCTCCCATGACTCCAATTAATTCTTCGTCTACCACAAACACTACTACATCTAGGGATACTCCACAATGTCTTTCACTCTTTCTGTATGCCCCCTTCTACGTGCTTTTATCCCAACTCATTCCACCAATATTCTCGATCAATCTTAAGTACTTGTTTGGTTGCAATGGGAATTATTTTCTCATAGGAATTTACAATTTGTGGGAATTTAATTCCCTTATGAAATTCCTAAGAATTAGTTCAAGTTGTTTGGTAATCATAAGCGAAGTTATAATTCATAGGAATTTATGTAGGAATTGTGAGTAACCAAAGGGAGGGTAGGTAAATCAATTTCTACATTTTGTGGGAATTTCAAACTCCCATAAATTTTCATTGCCTCCAATTTCCCCATTTCCTGTCAACCAAACAACTTCCCAAATCAGAAAATCATGGGAATTTCTATTGCCTACGTAATTTCCTGTATACCAAACAACCACTTATAATGTTGATGTAATTGTGCACACAAAGTGTAAATTAAAGAAAGAAGTATAAATTATTTTCAATGTTTTATTTTTTTTATTGGTAAAGATATGTAATTGGTCCGAAGACTAACCCTACTAGCCTGCAGGGCACACTAGCTCAGAGGTTGGGTACTAGGCTAAATAGCCAAGAAAACAACAGACCTAAAGGCCCACTGCCATCATAAGTGAATTCCCCAACATATTGTTGAGATGAGGATTTGAACCTTTGGCAATGCCCTGGAATTTGGGGTGGTAATCCACTAAGCTACCAACTCTCTTATTTTCAATGTTTTATTGTTGTTGCGCGTTAGCCTGCGAAACATTTTTAAATAATTATATTGCATGCATCATGCAAGAATAGTAATTAGTCATACATACAATCTTTTATGTGAATTCGCCAACATATTGCAGGAATAGTAAATATTCAGTTGGGCTTTTAAAATGGATTCAAAAAACATTTTATGTGTTGAACTTACAATTAATCATCAGGAATGATTAATTGGGCTTTTATAATATTATTTCAAAACACACATTGCTTGGTTATTCAGACTGCTCCTCCCCAACTAAGACCGCGGTATATTTCATCATTAGACCCTTAAATGGGGAGACACGATTATGTGTCTACAAGACTACAGCAGCAATTCCAGTAAAAATTACTTTCTTCCTAAATTTCGAATGTGTGCTATTTTTTGTCCATCTGACCAGCTTATGTACTGACAATACTCTTGTCTGAATCCCAACCATTGCTTGAGAGCAACTAAACATTCACTGTTGTATGTGCACTGAAATAACAAATGCTCATGTGATTCTTCCCCATTACTACAGATCAGGCACTGATCAGAATTGCTCACACCTATCCTAGCCAACTTAGCAGTAGTTTGCATTTTCCCCTGTATAGCTAGCCACATGATGAGCCTGTGCTTAGGCACAACAAGCCTATTCTAGATTGCTTTATCCTATGCCACACTGTCCTTTTCTCCTCTGATTCTATCATGTATATTATGTATTGAATACCCAGTCATTGCACAGAATTCAGTTTCAGTGTATAATGCCTTCAATTGTTCTTTAACTTGGCATGTCTTCTTCCAATACCAGCTTACTCCAGCTTGAGGACTATAATCCCACTACCTAGTCCCCTTAAGGTAAACTGAATTTACCCATTTGATCCACACATTATGCTGCTTGGATGCAATAGCCCACACATACTTACCAAGGCAAGCAATATTCCAAACTCTCGCATCTCTAAAGCCTAATCCACCACACCTTTTACTCCAGCATAGATTCTCCCAAGCAAAAATTCTTGGTCTTTGTGAAAAAGCATGCCCACTCCATATAAATGCTCTACATATTTTATCCACTTCATCTAGTATACTTCTAGGTATAACAAATACCTTAGCCAATATCTATGCAAACTCATCAACACTGAATTTATCAACTGAGTTCTAGCACTATAGGATAGGTTCCTTGTACTCCACATTCTTATTCTATATGTCATATTATCTAAAATCATATCACACTAAGCTTTTGTTATCTTCTTTGAACATATCGGGACCTTAAATACTTAAATGGTAAATAGCTTCTAGTAAACCCTGAAGCATTCACCACTCTTTGAACCTCCTCCTCTGGCATCCCACAATTATAAACAACAGATTTCTGAGGACTTGCTTTGAGATCTGAGGTTTCTGAGAATAGCTTAAAGAAATCATAAGCATATAAATGGAAGCAAATTCATCTTTACAACAATAATATTAAATCATTTGCAAAGCACATGTGAGTGAGCTTAACCTCCTTACACCTTGGATGAAACTGGAATTGTTCCATTTCTCCCAACTTATAAAGTACTCTTGATAAGTGCTCCATACATATAACAAATAACAGGGGAGACATGGGGTCTCCTTGTCTCAAAGCCTCTTGTAGTCTTGAAATAACCCTCTATATTTCCATTTATCAGCAAAGAGAACATTGGTGTAGTAACACAATTCATAACTAAGCTGATGAACTCCACTGGAAAGCCCAATTAACTCAACATCTCTTGCAAAAAATCCAGTTGACTGTATCATATGATTTCTGCAAGTATATCTTGAGCATACAACTAGGTTTCACCTGTTTCCTTCCATATTGTCTCACTAGGTCATGTACCACCATAATGTTATGCATAATAAAATGCCTATGTACAAACCCTCCTTGGTTTTGAATTATAATATTAGGTAATACTCTTCTTAATCTTCCACATATTACCTTAGTAACACATTTGTATAATGTGTTACAACAAGAAATTGGTCTGAATTCAGCCACATTACTTGGACACCTAGTCTTAGGGATCAAATTAATAGTGGTATTATTCAACTCCTTCAATAATCTTCCAGTTTGCAATGTCTCCAAAACTGCTTTAATAATATCCTCCCCTACTATACTCAATGTATCTCTATAAAAAAAATGACCCTAAGCCATCAGGACTAGGGGCCTTGCACCCTGGTATAGAGAATAATGCTTGTTTCACCTCTTCTGCAGTATAGGGTGCACTCAAAATAGCTCTGTGCTCATCTGAAATTAATGGACCAGCTTGCACTACCTCTGGCATTACACACTTCTTGTTACTCACATTACTCCCTAGCAGCTTCTTGTAATAGGCTAAAAAAGCTTTAGAAACTTCCTCAGGCTTATCATGCCACACCCTTTGCTCATCAGTATTGCTATATACCTTATTGTGCATTCTTCTTATTTTTATACTCTGGTGAAACAACCTTGTATTTTTATCACCATCTCCAAGCCAATCTACTTTAGCTTTCTGACTCAGAAATTCCATATAAGCCTGATGTTTAACTTTGTAATCCTTCACTGCTTGTAACTCCTTCTCATACAATGCATAATCACCAGGATGTTGCTGTAATTGTGTCTGTAGTTCTATCATTTGTTGTTGTCCTCTTATTTCAGCTGCATGTAAGTCTAAAAAACCCTATTTATTCAACTCAATCAAGGCCATTTTAATAGCTTTTAACTTTCTTACAACTTTAAACAATTAGAGCCTGTTACTGGAGTTTCCCAAGCTTGCCTAACCACATTCATGAACTGAGGAGCACCCCTCCACATAGTACAATACCTGAATGGTTTTTTTACCTCCATTTTCACAAGGGAACACAGTTAGCAAAGTAGGAGTGTGATCAAAATCACCCTCACAATGAATGTATACTTCAGCAGAGCCATTGTAATAGCCTGAATTTTTAAGCAGGTTCAATTATTTTGTTAGCTATATTAAGTCTTCATCAGGCTTTGGTCCTTTAAGTAGTTAGAATTCTCTCCAACGTCATACTAGGACAAAAGTAGATAAGAACCATCATTCTTAATGGTTAAGAAAGTAAGTGGATAAGTTCTAACATTCTTAGTGCTTAAGAAAGCAAGTGAATAAGCTCTAACATTCATAGTGGTTAAGAAATCAAGTGGATAAGCTCTAACATTCTTAGTGGTTAAGAAAGCTTGTGGATAAGCACTATCATTCTTAATGGTTAAGAAAGGTCAAAGAGGATAAGCACTATCATTCTTAGAGGTGAAGAAAGTCTTGAGAACCAATAGATAAGTTAGAAAGCCTTTGAGAGCCTTATTCTTTAAGATTATGAAAATCGCATAGAGACCGTTTTATCGGGTAACAATGAACTTCCAGTTAAAGAGCCTTTTTAGGTTGAATCCGAGCTCAAAACCTAATCAAACTTGATATATGTTTTGTTTGGGATGTCTTAAGGTTAAAATGGTCATTTGTTCCCAAAATGTACGTGTCTTAATATAGTAGATTCCTTACATAGTAAAATCTGGCCAGCTAAAATATCAGTTCGTACCTATCCTCAAAGAAAGCTTATTACTAGCTGCTTGAGTGTCGATCTCTTAAAGATCTTTGCATGCATGAAAGCCAACACATTAAGCTAACACCTCCAATATGAATCACCCAGAAACTCCAAGAAACTGACCTCACCCAGAAGAGGTTTTCCTCCCCCCATGGGTACCGCCAGAACACGCCCTATAAAAAAGGGTGTCATGGTTTTTCATCCTTTTCTCCTAAATCTTCTTCTTCAACACCTACTTATCTTTACATACAACTATTCTAGAAATAATTCCCTAGTATTTCAATCTTTTGGTAGAGTTTTCAAGCCTTGGAAAGTTGTAGAAAACTCCATAGAAACATCAAGCAAACTAATGTAAGCACATCTTTGCATCTCTCTTGTACTTAGCTTAGTTATTAATGTTTTAAAACTTGTGTAAACTAATCTATAGCACTTTACATATTCAGGGGAAGCTGTAGGAAGGATAAACCACTTGGAATAAGGAGTTTGAGTTACATTAAGCACCCTAAGTGAAGGTACACACTTAGTTTGGATTGTAACCTAGAGATTTTTCTACCTGTGGTTAAATGATTGTTTATTTCTATTTTGAAGCATGATTATGAAATGAAATCTTTTTTGATATGCATATTAGTATGTGTGCTTTGAATATATGACATGGATTTGGCATGCTATGGTTCACTGCAGATGTTTTACTTATCCTAAGCTAGGCTTAAACACTAAATTGCCATGTTTATGCTTTTAAATGATATTTGTTAAGTATATGGAATTGTATGGTAATGAAACACTAAATGTCTTGGATTTTAATCAAGGAAGCGAGGCGTGAGCATACACCGGGTTAGGGCGGGTATTCCCTAACTGTTACCCAACCAGGAGGGGAAAATCCTGGCGGAAGTAGGACATGTCCGGTTAAGTCTTGCAAGCAGAACAGTAAAAGGTGGGGTGATGACCCTCAATAGTTTGCTACACTTGCGGTCATATCAAAATAATGAGCTTATGAAATCTCTAAGTAATGGAAGTGATTATGACTACTTGCTATTATGACTATGTGTTATCAATTAGTTTTCAAAATACACCTAAACTTGTATTTTCTATTATATAGTGTGTACTCAGCTTTGCTGATAGTGTTGCCATTTCTGTGGCCTGTCACTTGGTGGGTGGCAGAGTCAAACTTTGTTGCAGGATTGTGTTGGAAGCCAGAATCGAGTTCAGAGAAAAGTTATGATTCAAATTGTGTATTGTGGGTTAAAGTCTAAGATTTAAGTTTGTATATATAGAGGAGTTTATTTAGAATTACTTACAATATAGATTATTCTTTTGCCATGAAATTTGAGATTGAATGACTATGTGATTGAAGTCGTATTTAAAGGATATTGTTTTGTGGGCCCATAACCTACAGGTCCAGGATCGTATATTTCCGGTTGTTTCCCCTGCGAATGTTATATAATTCATAAGTGATTAGTATTATTTTGGTGCTAATTGAGATTTGTGATTGCTAAGCTAGTTAAGCTAGCAGCTCGGGATTCGGGCTGTTACAAATGGTATCACAGCAACCATGCGACCGTGCGCTGAGTTAGCCACATAGCAGGGTAAAAGATCATTGGGAATGGGTGTGTGTTACTTAGGTAATTAGAGTTCACTTTTTGAGCTATTGAATAAGAATAAGAGTCTAGATTTGTGCAAAACTTTGGCAATAAGAATATGGAATTCGAAGTTGTAATTTGAGGATATTTGAAATCTATTTGTTGGGAATATTGAGAACTTTTTCATAGAAATTTAGTAAGGACTATCGGAGGCTGTAGTACTTGATATATGGATATTAAGGTTGATCTATGAGTTTATGTTTTGAAGTTTCGAGGACGAAACTTATTTCAAGGGTGGTAGAGTGTAATAGCCTGAATTTTTAAGCAGGTTCAATTATTTTGTTAGCTATATTAAGTCTTCATCAGGATTTGGTCCTTTAAGTAGTTAGAATTCTCTCCAACGTCATACTAGGACAAAAGTGGATAAGAACCATCATTCATAGTGATTAAGAAAGTAAGTGGATAAGCTCTAACATTCTTAGTGGTTAAGAAAGCAAGTGAATAAGCTCTAACATTCTTAGTGGTTAAGAAATCAAGTGGATAAGCTCTAACATTCTTAGTGGTTAAGAAAGCTTGTGGATAAGCACTATCATTCTTAATGGTTAAGAAAGGTCAAAGAGGATAAGCACTATCATTCTTAGAGGTGAAGAAAGTCTTGAGAACCAATAGATAAGTTAGAAAGCCTTTGAGAGCCTTATTCTTTAAGATTATGAAAATCACATAGACACCGTTTTATCGGGTAACAATGAACTTCCAGTTAAAGAGCCTTTTTGGGTTGAATCCGAGCTTAAAACCTAATCAAACTTGATATATGTTTTGTTTGGGATGTCTTAAGGTTAAAATGGTCATTTGTTCCCAAAATATACGTGGCTTAATATAGTAGATTCCTTACAGTAAAATCTGGCCAGCTAAAATATCAGTTCGTACCTATCCTCAAAGAAAGCTTCTTACTAGATGCTTGAGTGTCGACCTCTTAAAGATCTTTGCATGCATGAAAGCCAACACATTAAGCTAACACCTCCAATAAGAATCACCCAGAAACTCCAAGAAACCGACCTCACCTAGAAGAGGTTTCCCTTCCCCCCTGGGTACCGCCAGAACAGGCCCTATAAAAGGGTGTCATGGTTTTTCATCCTTTTCTCCTAAATCTTCTTCTTCAACACCTACTTATCTTTGCATACAACTATTCTAGACATAATTCTCTAGTATTTCAATCTTTTGGTAGAGTTTTCAAGCCTTGGAAAGTTGTAGAAAACTCCATAGAAACATCAAGCAAACTGATGTAAGCACAGCTTTGCATCTCTCTTGTACTTAGCTTAGTTATTTATGTTCTAAAACTTGTGTAAACTAATCTCTAGCACTTTACATATTTAGGGGAAGCTGTAGGAAGGATAAACCACTTGGAATAAGGAGTTTGAGTCACATTAAGCACCCTAAGTGAAGGTACACACTTAGTTTGGATTGTAACCTAGAGATTTTCCTACCTGTGGTTAAATGGTTGTTTCTTTCAATTTTGAAGCATGATTATGAAATGAAATCTCTTTTGATATGCATATTAGTATGTGTGCTTTGAATATATGACATGGATTTGGCATGCTATGGTTCACTGCAGATGTTTTACTTATCCTAAGCTAGGCTTAAACACTAAATTGCCATGTTTATGCTTTTAAATGGAATTTGTTAAGTATATGGAATTGTATGGTAATGAAACACTAAATGTCTTGGATTTTAATCAAGGAAGCGAGGCGTGAGCATACACCTGGGTTAGGGCGGGTATTTCCTAACTGTTACCCAACCAGGAGGGGAAAATCCTGACGGAAGTAGGACATGTCCGGTTAAGTCTTGCAAGCATAACAGTTAAAGGTGGGGTGACGACCCTCAATAGTTTGCTACACTCACGGTCATATCAAAAGAATGAGCTTATGAAATCTCTAAGTAATGGAAGTGATTATGATTACTTGCTATTATGACTATGTGTTATCAATTAGTTTTCAAAATACACCTAAACTTGTATTTTCTATTATATAGTGTGTACTCAGCTTTGCTGATAGTGTTGTCATTTATGTGGCCTGTCACTTGGTGGGTGGCAGAGTCAAACTTTGTTGCAGGATTGTGTTGGAAGCCAGAATCGAGTTCAGAGCAAAGTTATGATTCAAATTATGTATTGTGGGTTAAATTCTGAGATTTAAGTTTGTATATATGGAGGAGTTTATTTAGAATTACTTACAATAGAGATTATTCTTTTGCCATGGAATTTGAGATTGAATGACTATGTGATTGAAGTCTCATTTAAAGGATATTGTTTTGTGGCCCATAACCCACAGGTCCAGGATCGTATATTTCAGGTTGTTTCACCTGCGAATGTTATCTAATTCATAAGTGATTAGTATTATTTTGGTGCTAAATGAGATTTGTGATTGCTAAGCGAGTTAAGCTAGCAGCTCGGGAATCGGGCTGTTACAGCCATACTCATCCTGCCACTCCTAATTTGCAACCATTCTGTTAATTTTTTAAGACACTCTAAATGCTCCCTCTTGTTTATTATTCCAGTTAAAAAAACTACTTGAGCTTTTGATATCAGACACACCACATTCCATCATATACTCCCTCATATCTATTATTTTAGCTTCTCTCACCATTGATCCTATCCTCTCATCTGTGTGCATCACATAATTAAAATCTCCACAAAACAACCAAGGCTGTCGAGTCTTCAATTTCCTCAAATCCTCCCACAATTCAACCCTCCTGTTTCTTTCCTTATAACCATAAACAAAGGCACAAAAGAAACCAGCTACACCACTCATAGGTTGTATGAAACAATGCATGAAATGATTTGTACCTTTTATAATATTTACTGTAAAACTCCCTGGCTTCCATGAAATAACTATCCTGCCATGTGCATCATATCTTGAGTTTGATGAAAAACACCAACATGAAAACACTCTCTAATAAAGACTACCTAGATTAAGTGGCTTTACCTTTGTTTCCAAGAGGCAAACAATACCAAAAGCAAATATGTGAATGAATTCTTTCACATCTTTTTGCTTCCTAATACTATTCACCCCTTGGACATTCCAACATAAGAGCCTATCCATTCTGGATACGAAAAGTCCCCTTCCCTGTGCCTTGTTTACCTCATTTTCCACCAGTTCACCCTCTGTTGTTACCTCTTCAGAAAATTCTTGTTGTAACATAGATTGAAATGAGTTCTCTACTGTTGTAGCTTTTGAACTATTAAGTCTTACTCTTATAGGCCTCAATGCCTTCTGAAATCCATTAGGATCCATCTCAAGTGTTGTAAATTTCACAACTTTACCCTCACTTATGTCTACTACTGTTGCTTGTCTTGTGTTATGTTGAGGTGTTGGAATGTTAACAGTCTTATCTACTTGTTTAGGCTTCCAGACTTGCTTCACCATTTTCACTCTACACACATTTGCTTCATGCCTCATATTACCACAGTTAGTACACTTTAGTGGCTTCTATTCAAACTCTATCTCTACTCTTATTTTGTCTCCAAATTCATTCAAGAAGTAAAGATGATCAGGAAATTTTTGTTCCATCTTCATCTACTAAAATGCGTGCAAACTGCAGTTTATCTCTGTTTATTGTGGCCTCGTCTATTTTGATAGGATCACCTAGTTGTGATACTATCTTATGCAGTGATTGCTCACCCCAGTACTTCAATGGCAATCTTAATTGGACCCAAACAGGTATAGTTTTCACATCCTCTTTAGCAAAATCCACCTCTAGTGACCATGGCTTCATGATCAGGGGCTTCTTGTCAAAGAAGTAATGTCCATTCAAAACCTTATCACGTGAATCCATAGCCTGAAATCTCACTAGATATACTCCTCGTTTCACCATTGCGACTTTATCCACCTTAAATGACCTCCAAACTCTCCTGAAGTAACCTTCCATAACTTGTACAGGAGGATTAGCTCCTAATACATAGCAAATAATGGAGGAATTCTAGAAATTAATCTCGTCCTGTACATCTTCCATTTCAATCTTCACTAATTCTATATTCTCCTCAATATTCCTCATTTCAGCATGAGTAGATTTCATAGATTCATACTCATCCTCCAAATGTTCGACAAAATGCTCAATAGAACTCCCAGCATTCAAAGGATGAAAGATCGGAATAGAACTCATACCTTCATTATCACCATCCTGATGCAAATCCTTCGCTGCACTCCTATGAATGGATTGTAACCATTCATTGAATGTGTTCCTCACTTCTGATTGTTGTTTCAGTTGTTGAATGGAAGATTTTGGCGTATGAACTTCATCAACACCTAATCCAAAATCCAATGCTTCCACTCCTAAGATCTCATCCATAGACTTCGTCTTCAAAGCTTGTGAATCGGACAATGGACCCTTAGCTTTCTAATTTTGTTTACCAGAATTTTCGCCTTTAGGTTATCCCGCCACCTTCCTTGCCATGGCGACGATGCATGATCTGCTATCATGCACCGAGAGAAACTTGGGAGAAAAGTTTCAAGGCATATGTGTTTTAGGAAATAAGTTAGAGAGAGGGGTAAGAAAGATATACGTTAAGGAGAGCGGTGAGAGAGATTTAGGTTAGAGAGATGGGGGTTAAGAATGAGAGAGTTTTAGATTAGAGGGGGCGGTTAAGAATGAGAGGTTTGAAGGGTGGTTCATAAACCCATGATTATTTGCGTCGCACATTCCTATGCATTCGACGCAAATTATAAATTTTGTTTAGTTATTTCGAACTCTTATCTGCATCAGTTGATCTACAAGATGTGACGTAAATCATTTATTTGTGTCGATTGGGAGGCAATGTCCGACGCAAATTTGACTTTTTTTTTTCTTGCTTACTATAATTTGCGACAGGTGCTAACGGTGAACCAACACAATTTCTATATTTGCGTCGTTTGTCTTGTTGTTCGCGCAAATGAGGGGATGCAAATTGACATTTTTGTAATTTCGAACTCTTATCCGCATCAATTGATCTACAAGATGTGACGTAAATCATTTATTTGCGTCAATTGGGAGGCAATGTCCGACGCAAATTTGACTTTTTTTTTCTTGCTTAATATAATTTGCGACAGGTGCTAACGGTGAACCAACACAATTTCTATATTTGCGTCGTTCATCTTCTTGTTCGACGCAAATGAGGGGATGCAAATTGACATTTTTATATTAGTGTTTGGAAGAACATGTGCAACATTTGAACTCAATTTTTCAATTGATGAGACAACATTTGCTTTTTGCCAAGAGAAGCAAGTGTGCCTTGCTGCAGCAGTCAAATGGGTAACTCCTACTTGTTTTAAAGAACAAAGAAGTTTTTTGGGCTTGTTAGGATATTTCATCAAGTATTATGCTTATATTAGTAAGCCCTTGATTGTAGGATATTTCATCAAGTATTATGCTTATATTAGTAAGTCCTTGATTGTATTACAGAAAAAGGTGAGTTTCACTTGTCTATAGAGGCTCAAGTTGCATTTGATCAACTTAAGATGGCTCTCAGCTCAGCTCATGTGCTTGCTCTCCCTGATTTGTCTCGACCATTTGTGGTAGAGACTGATGCATCAAACTTGGGAATTACAGTTGTATTGATGTAATATGGAAATCCTTTGGTGCTTCACCATCCTCTTTTCTAGAATAATTTCTCATTGAATCGGATATTAAACATGAGCTACATTTTGGTTCTTCACCATCCTCTTTTCTAGAATAATTTCTAGTTGTAAGGCAGTCGAGGCAAGTTTGTAATAAAGCCATGAAGGGATATGAGTGACAGTAGGCAAATCACCTCTAAAGGCTTTCAGTCGTTGTGATTCATGGAACACTGGATGAATTACAGCGTCCTCTGGTATCTTAAGCTTATAAGCTACTTTTGCAATGACATCAACGACTTGGTAGGGATTAAAGAACTTTGTAGAGAGCATCTCATTAGCAGAAGACTTCATAGATTCCTGCCAACACTAGTAGAGAAATGCAAATTTGTATCAGTCTATATGCGTCGCACGCTAGAAGCACTGACGCAAATGCTAAGGAAGAGCCTATTTGCATCTCACATAAGAGAACGTGCGACGCAAAAACTGACAGTATATGGGTGGTAGGGTCATTTGCATCGGACTTTGATGAGAACACGACGCAGATGACGAAAGCCATGTGCGTCGGACACAACTAGAGTGCGATGCACATGGCTGGATCCCATGATTTGCGTCGCATGCTAATTGGATGCGACGCAGATTGTTTTCGTCTAACAGCTGATGATTTGGATCATTAAGTCATGTGCGTCGGACTGGCCCAAATGTTAACCCGTTTTATATTTTTTGGACTTTCAAACCTAATCTCTCATTCACTACACCAGCCGTTTTATTTCTCCAACTCCTCTATCTCTCTCCAACTCCTCTCTCTCTCTCTCTCTCTCTCTCTCCCCCTAAATCCAAATGATTCCAACCGTTTTATTACCCAATTCGTTTTCTATGTTCGATTTTGGTACTTTTACTCTCTCTATAATTTTGTTAAGATTTGAAGTATGCTGATTTTTAGGGTTTTGATTGATTTTATTTGGGGGTTTTTGGTGTGGGCGATTTTCTGCGGATAGGATTTTTGGAGAGGAGTGCAAGACTAAGGAGGTATATGAAGCTCGTACTAAGGAAATTGTTTCGGCTGCTGTTGGCGGATTTAATGGTTATATGAAGCTCGTACTCTTGCCGGCGAAGGGCGACTAGAAAACAGAAGATGACGGTGAAGATCTTCAATCTGAGTAATTTTTCTATCTCCTTTTCTTTGGGTCATTCAACGGTTCATGTTTGCAATGGATGTTGTGGTATTACCTTGTTCACTATAAGTTTTTTTTCCTATTCCAATCTGTTTGTTTGATAGGAATATTTGATTGTTCGAATTAATTATGTGCAGTTTAAATCATTTGCACAAAGAATTGAAGAGCTTGAAATCGATGTCTTTCGAAATCTCGATACTATGAAGGCTGAGCCCTCTTCTAGCTCCTCTTTTTTCTTGGATTGTTTAATACAATGGAGGGTATGCATTTCATCTTTGCAGCCCAACGACGAGGCCAGTACCCTTGCAGAGGTTTGATTTTGTCAGTTATCTTGTTGAATTACTGTAATTCTATATTTTTCTCTTATAATTTTCTGTAATTTTCTCATTTATAATTTTCTAGTAATTTTCTCTTTTTGATTTTCTATAATTTTTTTTTTTTTGATTTTTTCTGTAATTTTTGTATTTTTTGTAATTAGTGTTTGTAAAAAACACCACTTCTACTCAATGTAAAAACACCACTTCTAGTTCTTCTACTGTTTTTATTGTAACTAGTTTTTAATTTTTTTTGTTGAAATTTCAATTGATTTACTGTAATTTATGGCTCATGAAAATAATTTTTTTTTTTAAAAAGTAGCCATTTGCGTCAGATGATGACTTATGTCCGACGCAAATCACTGTTTTATTGTTAAATAAGGCCACAGGCCTGGGGCAGCATGTTGGCATCGCTTAGCAGCACTCATCTGCGTCGCATGTTAGCAATATGCGATGCAGATGAGTCTAGGCTTGCTTTGGCTTGGCGCCTTCCTATCTGCGTCGCATGGTAGGCAGGGTCCGACGCAGATAGTTAATCAACTGCGTCGCATCGTTGTCCGACGCAGATCCTGTATCCTGATCTGCATCGAGACCTGTGTCGTCGGACCCATGTCTGACACAATGGGCGCCTCGCATCCAACGCAAATCGTCGAGTCGATTCTGTACTAATGCTATATGGATGCAACTTTAACCACACCCAAGAACCAATAGTAAAAGATTTTTCTAATCTTCTTAAATAAGCTTGAGCCTTCATCCTATTCTGAACTCTTTTGAGGAATAATTTTAGTGTATGCATCATATCCTCCCTCCTTTGCAAGGATCTATAAAGAACTGCAATATTGATTTACCCAGGCAGATAGGGACGATGCTGGGTAGGAGGTTGTTTGTAAACCACCTCATAAGGAGTAATCTGAGCATAAGTGTGGAAGAAGTTGTTGTACCACTCAGCTAATGGAACCCACATGCATCATTCACTAGTACCGAATCGATGATTTCCGTCGGATGCGAGGCGCCCATTTGGGTCGGACATGGGTCCGACGGCACAGGTCTCGTCGCAAATGAAGAGACAGGATCTGCATCGGACTAGCACACGACGCAGTTGAAGAGCTATCTGCGTCGGACCCTGCCCAACATGCGACGCAAATGGTCTATCATCTGCGTCGCACATTAAGCAACATGCGACGCAGATGGAGACAGCAGCCCAGCAAGCAGACTCATTTGCGTCGCACGTCAGTCAACGTTTGATGCAAATTAACCATTTTTTTATTTTAAAATATTCCATTTACCTCGGACTTTGTTTTACATCCGACGCAATGGGTAATTTTTGTTATAAAAAAAATAGATTCACGTATACGTTTAACGCAAATTAACCATTTTTTTATTTTAAAAAATTCCATTTGCTTCGGACTTTGTCTTACATCCGACGCAAATGGGTAATTTTTGTTAAAAAAAATAGATTCACGTATACATTCACGACTAAACGCATACACAATTAAACCTAAATTCACTAATCCAGGCAAAAAAACACATAGCAGCGAAATATTGAACCATAATCAAACAAGTATGTTCAAAATCAACAAAAGGAAGATTGAAAAACTATACACAGTACACAGCTTAATACGTCAAAATTCGGAATATTATTCACTTCACCAAAAATGAAATTCAACAAAACTAAGTAACTTAAAAACAGAAAAACATAATCAAAACAGAACCATAATCTATACAAAATTAAAAAAACTTAAAAAACGAAATAAAAAACTTAAATATTCAGATCTAACATACAAAAAACGAAATTAAAGAACTGAACTTAAAAAAAAATCAGATGTAACATATAAGAATGATATTGCACTAAATATATTAAAAAAAAAAACCTAAATCGCCAAAATCAGATCGAACTTCGTTCTCGTTCTTCTTCAAATCTCGTTCTTCTTCAATTCTCGTTCTTGAATTTGAGAAAATTGTAGCGAGAACATCGTCCTTCAATTTTGGGAAAAAATCGATCAAATCGAGGACATCGTTGATGATGAAGTGGTTGTTGGTGTTGATGAATCGTGAATTGAACCAGAAGAAACATATCCCTCAATAAAAAAACCAATCAAATTCCAAAAATTAGCAACAAATCAAAACCAACCCAGTAAAATTAAGGAGAAAAATAAAGAATGAAGATTGTAGCAGAGACATGTTTGACGACAATTGGGCTACGCCCACGCTGGATTTTTTCAAAGACAACAATTAAATTTATTTTAATGAAGATTTGGATAACAATAACATTATCATTGCTGCTGGGTTTTGTCTGAAAATGGTCGAGGAAGTGGAGTCGCACTTGGATTGGAGAACGAAGAGTTTGAGGTATGAGAAAGAGAGAGGGAGAGAGGGAGAGAGAGAAGAGAGAGAGAGAGAGAGAGACAGCTGTTGGTGATGAATTGTGTTGATGCGTTTTGTTAGGGTTTTAAAATATAAAGCGGGCCTGCTTATCTGCGTCGCACATATAGCCCATGCGACGCAGATAAGCCCAAATCATTTTCAGGTCAAAAAAAGTAGTATGTTGCATTTTTTTATATCTAAAATCAGCCCAAATCATCTGCGTTGGATGGGCCATAGAGTCCGACGCAAATAACTTTTTGCATCGCACTAAAGAAACGTGCGACGTAGATAGGTCGTCTTTTGCGTCGATTCGCTGTTGCATGCGACGCAAATGAGTCTTCTGCGGCGTTTGTCCTGTTGTGCGACGCAGATGGTGAGACGCAAATCGTCGTTTTTCTACTAGTGATTCCTTAGGGTGGTCACTGCACATGCATCTGAGGGATGTTTGATGGCATTTACTGACTACTTCAGTTTTGACCTTCAGTTTGAGGATGATGAGTTGAGGATACACTAGTGGAAAAAACCTTATCTGTCACTTAGTAACAGATTCGGTTTTTACAAAACCGCATCCGAAAATCATTAAAAAAAGGGAGGGAAAGCTGGCCGGAAAATCTGATCCGGTCCTTTAGTGAACTGGATTAGATTTTAGAAATCGCTCTGGTTTTCTAACATCTGATCCGGTTCAAAAGACCGGATTAGATTTTTCGTTCAATTCTTTGCTCCCTTAGAACGGCCCAAAAGGAAAGGCCATCGCCCATTTCTCTCGCCCATTTCTCTCACCCAATATGATAAACCATCCATCTATTCCCCTCACTCCCCTCCATCCTCTAGTAATCCCTCATCAGAGTGCGAAATCAAAGCGACGAAAACAAGAGATAAACTCACATCGGAAACTGCGCCGTCGATTTCTTCCGACTTCACCTGCACCGTCGGATCCCCTTCCCTTCATCTCTCACATCCCACCACTCTCTCCACGTCATTTCACAGCTTTCAATTTTCGTCGCTTGTGCGGTATCCCTTGTCTCTCTCTTAAAGTGATGCTGCTGATTTTTTTAAGTGCTTGATAAACTTGAATTCAATTGAATTTGAGTTTCTTGCATTTTTCTATTTCGCACCTTCAATTGAATTTCCTAAAATGTAGTTTCTTTTAGCAATTTGGTTTTAATGTATTTTTGTTTTCGTTTGTAGGTTGCGATTTCTGCTACTTCACTGTTTTGCTCGGCGATTCCAAATATGGCAATTTTGTATTGAGGGAGGAGAGTTTTGGGATTAAGATGAGACCATTTTCCATGCTTTATACGACTTAGATTTTATTTTAGGGTTACATTCTCTTGTAATGATACCGCAGTAGTTCGTTCCCAATTCAAGAGGGTTTGAAGGTGGAGTTGGGGCATGGGGGAAGAGATATTGATTATTCTGTGCTTTAATTTAATGGCAGGAACCAGACATTTGCACTCCCTTGATTGATTTCCACATTTCCTTCGTTGAGGCAGTTCCTTAAAATCCCTTTCATTAGGGGAATTGTGGATATAAATTGTGGAATTGCATGATTTTTATGTTATGGGTGATTCTCATGATAATGTTGATGGTCATGTTACTAATGGTGATTCTGCTCATTCTCATGTACTTTTTTCGGTGTTGCTCTGATTTCGTTTTATTTCGGTTTAGTTTAGAAAACGATTTTGATCTTCCCCTACAGATCTGGGTCAATGAATCCTGAATGTACAATTCAGAAAACAAGTTGTATATGCGTGATTTTCATCTTCAAACGATTTTGTGATAATTTTACTATGTTGCATAGATGCAGGGTTTGGAATTTGGATTTATTGTGAGTGGGCTGAGTCATCTATGACGCTTTTTTACTTTGGTTCATTTGGAGATTTCATTAGGTAATTTATAAAAAGGGTTTTTGTATTAGGTATATTGGTGGACTAAAAAGTTACGGTGAGAATGGACATTTTGTTGGTTGGATAAAGGAAGGAAAATGTTAAATCTACCAAAGTAAAGTTGGTTAAAAAATGAGTGAGGAAATCAAGTTAATAAAGGAAAAGGAGTAAGGGCCATAGTTCTCTGCTTGTTAATCTTATTTATTAGATTCTCTTATATGTGCATTGCTTATAAATGAAATTTTCTTATTACATCTTATGTCGGCTACTTCCTTTTGTTAATTATTTCTTGAGATGGTTTAGCTATAAGTGAATGCTTTAGCTGACTTTTTTGAGTTAGGTGGTGTGCTCAAGGTTGTTATCTGTTTTCTGTCAAGTGAGATATGGAAAGATCTTTTTCTTATGTTTAATTTGGTTAGATTCTTTAGCTGTTAGCTCTTAAAGATGAAATTTGGCAGCTGTTTATGGCCAAAATAATACCCACATATGTAGCAATTGCAAATTCACTTCCACCTTAAGAATATCCTTATTTCCCTCTCCCCTTGGTGATGATTTCTTCAGTGGGTACATGACACTGGAGGGAAGAGATATCCGATATGTGGTGGTGACCTATTTTGCTAGTCTACTTGGGTATAGAATATAGTTGATATTAATAGCTATAACATGTGAGTTGACAACTTCGACATTCTCGTGGATTGACATTTGACAAAATTTGATATACAATTACATTTTGAATATTCTTAAATGTGTGGCCAACTTGACTAGTTTGGTAATATTTCACAAATGTTTTACTGCGGAATTGCTTATTAGTTTTTTTATTGAGGTATTAATCTCTCATAAGCTGCATAGTTTATCTGAGCTACTGATTAATTGAATTATAATCCTTGTGCATTCGCTTCACGTGATTATCACATATCTAAACTTATTGTCTATGAACTTAACTAGCTCAAACTTATTAGTGCCTTTTGTGGTTCAGAATTAAACTTTGATAGCCCTTATTGGCTCCAAACTTAACGTATTTAAACTTTTCTAAACTTATTGGCCTTAAACTTAACTAATCTGAACTTATTAACGTTGATTATACTTATCTGAATTTATTTTTCCTGAAATAAGTATGGAGAATAGAGCCATAGTTTTCTTGTTTGTCTTGCCTTTTCATTTCTGATATGACTTGGGTTTCCGGGTGTGTTGTGGAATTGAAAGTTCTTACTGAATAGGAGTAGAAGATAGTTGTCTTTTTTGTGAATCTATTTGAAATATCTCACCCTTTCCTTCAACCACATGAAGCATTATCTTGAAATTTCTGCTTAATATTCTTTTGATTATAAGTTTTTATTATTAGTGTTGGAGTCTGTGTAGGTCCTATTGAATAGCAATCTAGCAAGTAATAGCAAACAATACTAGAACAACGAAAGAACAAAAGCAATAAAAGACACAAGATGATTTTAATGTGGAAACCCAAGAACTGGGAGAAAAACCAAGAATATGCACTAGGAATCGATGAATGTTCAAAAGAGGGTTACAAAAGCTCTCCAAGATCTCTCTCTAACTTTTTCTCTCTTAAATCTGTGAATAATGATGAATAATAGTCTAGTTATCGCATTAGGTTAAACCTAATTATAACTTAACTCGGAAAATCGCCCCTCCGCGTCAAATTTAACCTCCGCCCGATCGGGTCGGGTGACATCCGCCCGATCGGGCGGCCAATATTGCCAAACAAGTTCTGCACTCGGGCCCGACGTCGCCCGATCCCATCGGGCGCCCTAGCTTCCATGCTCCTGCCAAGTCGATTGACCCCGCCCGATCGGGCGGGCCTGTAAAACAGCCGATTGACGCCGGACGAGCTTCACGCAACCTCATCTCCACACCATACATACATTGAGCCCCATATGACACCATATGCCCAACAATCTCCCACTTGGAGATAGGTGTAAGTGAAGAATAACTTATACCATCATCATCTTTTCATTCATCTCAATTCCTAAAGCATCACCTTCATCAACAATTACCGAAGGCCAACTAAGGTTCGGCACAACCTTAGTTTGTCAGAACTCACACTCTTAGTGAGCATATCTATTGGGTTCTTAGCACCCAACACTTTCTCCAGTCACAACACATTCTCCTCCACTAAACTCCTGATGTAGTGAAAGCGCCGACGAATATGCTTAGTCCTACAATGATACATAGGATTCTTAGCCAAAGGCACTGCACTTTGACTATCACTGTAAAGTACCACTTTCTCCTTTTTAATGCACATCTCTTCAAGAAAACCAATAAGTCATTCCATCTCCTTACCTGCCTCAGACATAGCCACATACTCAGACTCTGTAGTAGACAGAGAGATACACTTCTGTAACTTGGACATCCAGCTCACTGCAGTACAACCAACAGTAGAGACATCCAGACGTGCTTTTGCTAGTATCGATATCTCCACTGAGATCAGCATCAACATAACCCTCAAGCTTCACTCCTTTCTTCCAAAAGCAAAGCCCCGTACTTGAAGTGCCCTTCAAGTACCTTAGTAACCACTTCACAGCAACCCAATGTTTCTCACCTGGATTAGAAACAAATCTACTCACAACTCCCACTGCAAAAGCAATGTCTGGCGGTGTGTAAACCATGGCATACATCAAGCTACCAACTGCCGAAGCATAGGGAACAGTGGCCATTCGCTCCTTTTCTTCTTCTGTAGTTAGTGAGTGCTTCCTTGTCAATTTGAGGTCGCTAGGAAGCGGCGAATTTCTGGGTTTTGCATTTCCCACATTAAACCTCTTAAGTACCTTTAGAATGTAATCTTCCTGAGACAACTTCAACATACCAGTAGATTTGTCCCTGAAAATCCTCATACCTAAGATTTGTGTGGATTCACCCAAATCCTTCATCTCAAATTTTTGTGACAGCTTTCCCTTCACACTATTTATCACCTCCATGCTTGTACCAGCAATCAGCATATCATCAACATACAGAAGTAAGTAAACATAATCATTTACATACCTCTGAAAATAGTAACAATGATCGCTATCAGCTCTCTTGAACCCGCTGCTACACATGAAAGTGTCAAACTTTATGTACCATTGTCTCGGAGCCTGCTTCAATCCATATAAGCTCATCTTGAGCTTGCACACCAAATTCTCCTTTCCCCGAACTTTAAAGCCATCCGGTTGCTTCATGTAGATCTCCTCATCTAGATCACCATGTAGAAACGCGGTCTTAACATCCATCTGTTGTAAGAACAGATTTTCAGCAGCAACAATAGCCAACAAGATACGTATAGTAGTCAACTTCACAACAGGAGCAAATATCTCGTTGTAGTCAATGCCCTCCTGTTGTAGGAACCCCTTTACTACTAATCTCGCCTTATACCTGACACTTCCATCAGGCTCTTTCTTCAATCTGAAGATCCACTTGTTGCTAAGTGCTCTCATTCCCGCAGTAATGCGGACAACTCCCATATCTCGATTCTTTTCCAGGGCCGCATCTCATCTTTCATGGCTAACTCCCACTTAGATGAGTCAGTCGAATTTATTGCTTCTTTATAAGATTCTGGTTCACCTACATCAGTTAGTAGCAAATAAAACATAGAAGGGGAATATCGATTAGGTGCTTTGGACACCCTTGCGGATTTTCTCAAGTCAACTTGAGAGACTATTCTCCCTGTACTAGAACTGGAGCCTCTTGGTGGTGTGACAGTAGCACCATCTGAATTACCTTGCTGTGAGTTATCTGACTCATCTAATTCAGACCCTGCAGGAGTATGAGCTTCATCTCCATGTTGCTCAACCCGTTCTGGAACAATGACATTTCTTCCATCAATGCCTTCAGTCTCCACAAACTCCTCCTCCTGAGCTCCCACTAGCTCAGTAATCTCATATTTATCACCATAAACATCCTTGTACACCTTAGTCTCATCAAAAGTGGCATCACAGTGTCTCAAAATCTTCCTACTTTTAGGTTCCCAACACCGATACCCATACTTCTCATAACCATACCCAATAAAATAACATTTAACGGCCTTTAGGTCAACCAAATAATTTCATAAAAGAAAGATTTACCTCCTTCCCACTCCAAACCTCCTCTGGTAGCTTGAACTCCAATGGAACTGATGGTCCCCTGTTGATCAAGTAAGCTGATGTACTAACTGAATCTGCCCAGAATGTTTTAGGTAGCCCTGCATGCAACCTCATACTTCTAGCCCTCTTAGTCAGTGTCCTGTTCATCCTTTCTGCGACTCCATTCTGTCGAGGTTTCCCAGGAACAGTCCTCTTCAGTTGGATGCCATTCTCCTCACAGAGCTTTGTGTACTCTGCCAATTCATACTCACCTCCATTCACTAGTAGAATGCTTGCTTATTGCTGCGGTGGTATTGCTGCGGTTTTACCCTTACGCAGCAATAAATCACGAAAAAAAAAAGGAAAAATCGAAATTAAACATATTGCTGCGGTTGTGGCTAGAAACCGCAGCAATATGGTTTCAACGGGAAATTTTTGAAATAAAGTTGACTATTTGACCAAATCTATTGCTACGGTTTCTGACAAGAACTTCAGCAATAGATTAAAATAATATTTTTATAATAATATTTTAATCTATTGCTGTGGTTTCTAAAGGGTCATTAGGGTTTTTTTTTATCCTTTTAGCCTCTATTAGGCGCCGTTTTCCTCATTTTCGTCCGCTCACCCTCATCTCTCTTCTCTCAACGTTCCTCATTTTCGCCTCCATCAATGTTCCTCTTAAATCCTCAACATCATCTTCGTTTTTATCTCTCTCTCTCTTCTCAAATCTACTCTTCTCTCGTTTTTCTCGCTTCCTCAAGCTTTGTTCAATCTAATTAAATTCTTCGATCGATTCCGCGATTGTTTCTTATGCTTTGACGATTGATTCCTTTGTTCTCGATTTTCATCAACCTCTTTCTCTGGATTTCTGGCGATTTCTCTTGAATTTGCCAAAGATTAATTAAAAATCTTCTCAATTGAATCAGAAATTGAATTCATCGCTCATGTTTATCAGCCTTTTCTAGTGATTTCGGTTGATATTCCTGGAGATTCATTGAAGTTTCTTCTCGCGATGAATTTCCGGCGAGTTTCGTTCGTTTTGTTCGAAGTTTCGTTCGTGATAATCGTTCGTTTTGTTCCTCAGCACCATCTGCGTTTTCTTCATCGCCAGCTCCTTCGATCCTTCGATCGTCGCGAATTCTGTTGGTAAGGTGTTCGATTCTTCGTGATGCTTTTTCTGCTTTGCGTGATCTTCTTGTTTAAGTTAAGCAAACTCAAGTATCTTTTGATTTTTTCAAGTTTTTGTTTCGTGTGATTATGATTTCTTCGTTTGAATTTTCGCATGTGGAATGTGACAGGATTTCTTGAGTTTGGCTTTCATCGCCGTTGACGGCGTCGATGCGGTGGTTGATGACGGTGGTTGATGGCGGTGGTTGATGCGGTGATTGATGGCGGTGGTTTATGCGGTGGTTGACTTGTTTTAATGGTGAATGGAGGTGGTTGTCCGGTTCTCTAAAAGGCCAAAGGGGAGCAAAATCTGAAGAATTTGGATTGAGTTGCAAATTGCAATGTGAGAGAAGAAGGGAAAGCGTGGAAGCAAGAAAGTCCATTTTTTTTTTATTTTAATAATACTTTTCTCATTTTCTTTTTAATTAATAAATCAGAAAATTATTCATTGTCACCTTAATCCCCAACATTAAGCCATTATTTTATTCAATCAAATTTTGTAGATCTAATTGAATCTGTAATTTAGGTTTATGGTGAATTAAATTAATTTGTATTTTTTAGATATCATTTGTATATATATTTTTAGATCTTATATGTATATTTTCTGATTTCAACATAAAACTTATAAAGTCAAATGTATAATGTTGTTATGTAATTTGTCAATTAATTTCATGCTTGAATGAAAATGTTGTGTGGGTATAGATTTTAATATACTAGTATATGACATTATAAATGTATAAATTTTTTTTTTAATAAAAAAAACAACCTATTGCTGCTGTTGTTTGGTAAAAACAGCAGCAATAGGTGAGTCTATTGCTGCTGTTTTTACCAACAATAGCAGCAATAGGATACTTTCCAATTTTTTTTTTTTTTTTTTTTATATTCACACTACCTATTGCTGCGGTTTTGGGTAAGAACCGCAGCAATAGGTTGCTATATTGCTGCGGTTAAAAACAACAGCAATAGGTAATTACCTATTGCTGCGCCTTTAATTGCTGCACGGCCAAAACCGCAGCAATAGGCCACTTAATGACCGCAGCAATAAGCAATTATTCTACTAGTGGATATCAGACTTAATGCACTTAATTTTCTTTTCAGTCTGATTCTCTACCTCAGCCTTCCACTTCTTGAAGGTCTCATGAAGCTCAGATTTCCTCTTCATGAAGTAGACCCATACCTTCCTGCTGTAGTCATCAATGAAAGTAACAAAATAACGTGAGCCTCTAAGGGATCTGACTGGGGAAGGCCCCCACAAATCAGTGTGCACCAACTCTAGCTTCTCAGTTTTCAACTCTTTCTTGGCTTTTGTGAAAGTCACCTTTTTCTGCTTGCCATAGACACAACTCTCACAAAATTCCATGTCAACTGATTTCAACCTTGACAATTTGCCACTTGAAGCTAAAATCTTCATCCCTTTCTCACTCATGTGACCAAGTCTAGCATTCCATAACTTAGTCTCATCCACTGTAGCTGCAGCAACCATGCCTGTACACCCTGCAATAGTTTATAGTGTTCCCATCTTAGTACCTCTAGCCAAGATCATGGAACCTTTGGAAATTTTCCACTTCCCCTCACAGAACACAGTTTTGTAGCCACATGAGTCCAATTGACTCACAGACATCAGATTCTTTGCTAGGCCTGGAATGTACCTAACATCATGCAATTTTAAAGTTCCCCCGTTCGCAGTCCTGACAATCACATCTCCCTTCCCCATGATATGCAAGGTCTTGTCATCAGCAAGATAGACCTTACCCAACTTCTTTGCTTTGAAGTCATGAAACAGCTCCCTCATAGGTGAAGAGTGAAACGATGCCCCCGAATCTAGGATCCACGACTCTATGGGACTATCAACACTTAGAACCAAAGCATCCTCAATCTCATTCGATGCAGAATAAATCGATGAGTTATCACTATCCTCCTGTTTATCATTATGGTCAGACTTTCCACCCTTCTTCTTGGTATGTGGACACTCCCTCTTTGGATGACCCTTCTCACCACAATTCCAACAGGTAATACTAGCCCTGCCTTTTGACTTACTCCGACCCCTAGACTTTGATCTACCCTGAAAGTTCTTTCCTTTTTCCCTTTTGTTTTCCCCTCCCTCAACCCTCAGCACTGTATGCTCCAGATGATTCTCCACTCTCCTTCCTTCGAATACTCTCACTCAAAATCAGATCACGGACAACATCATACACCAATTTTTCTTTACCAGAAAAATTGCTAACAGCAGTTACTACAGTTTCCCAAGCAACAGGTAAGGAGGAAAACAAAATTAACGCTTTCACTTCATCATCAAAGACAATATCTACCGAAGATAACTGACTTATTATTGAATTAAATTCATTAATATGTTCAGCAGCAGAACTACCATTATTCATCTCTAAATCAAATAAACGGCGCATCAGATATACCTTATTCATAGCCGAGGGATTTTTATACATATCTGACAGAGCCTTGATTAATCCCGCCATTGTTTTGATATCCTTAACATTGAAGGCCACAGTCCGAGCCAATGTCAAACGCACCACCGCTAGTGCTTGCCTATCGAGTACCTTCCACTTTGCCTCTTCCATGTCTGTAGGCTTCGTCCCAGACAAGGGTTGATAATGATTCTTCTGATATAGGAAGTCTACAATTTGCATCTTCCAATATCCAAAATCTGTGCCATCAAACTTATCAATTCTGATCTTCGCATCCTCTATTGATAATCACTTCTAGATCTAGACAATAATTCGACCTGGCTCTTGATACCACTTGTAGGTCCTATCGAATAGCAATCTAGCAAGTAATAGCAAACAATACTAGAACAACGAAAGAACAAAAGTAATAAAAGACACAAGAGGATTTTAACGTGGAAACCCAAGAACTGGGAGAAAAACCACGAATATGCACTAGGAATCGATGAATGTCCACGATCTCTCTCTAACTTTTTCTCTCTTGAAACTGTGAATAATGATGAATAATAGTCTAGTTATCGCATTAGGTTAAACCTAATTATAACTTAACTCGAAAAATCGCCCCTCCGCGTCAAATTGAACCTCCGCCCGATCGGGTCGGGTGACATCCGCCCGATCGGGCGGCCAATATTGCCAAACAAGTTCTGCACTCGGGCCCAATCGGGCGACCTTCGCCCGGTCGTTTGCCTGGTTGATCGGTACCTCGCCCGATCCCATCAGGCGCCCAAGCTTCCAAGCTCTGCCAAGTCGATTGACCCCGCCCGATCGGGCGGCACTGCCCGACTCGATCGGGAGGGCCTGCAAAACAGCCGATTGACGCCGGACGAGCTTCACGCAACCTCATCTCCACACCATACACACATTGAGCCCCATATGACACCATATGCCCAACAGTCTGAAAGTGGCTGGATGCATTTAATCATCGACGAGCTGTGCAATGAAGTTCAATTATTGATAAATGCTCAAAATATGTCTTATAAGATGTCATAAAGTAGGTCTCCAAGCGCTGAAAGTATGGAAGATTGTTGCAGTGTATTGCTGTCTGGTTATGCTTGCTTTCGTTTCAGTAGTGGTGGCAGGGGTACTGCTTTGACAATTGGATGCTTGATTGTTGTTTTCCTGTTCTTGGACTGTGTAAAACAGGATCTATATAGTTCTTGGGCATACTACATGTTTCTTGTTTGATCAATAGAAAACCCAGTGCCCCTCTTTTCTCCTCCTTGCTGTCAACTTTCTTAGGATTCTGCTCTTTTCTGGGATTCATCTTAATCCTTTTCTCCTCTATAATCCCCAAAAAGTTTCTGGAAAAAAAAGGTAGCCTGAGAAACTCTTTTTTACAGTTCTGACTCCTATTTTGGAGTTAAATGCTATCCTTTTGTGATAATTTTACAACAGAAGAAAAGCAAGAATTTGCCGTCGCAAGTTAAAGATGATGGTAATGAGAGTGATTTTCAGAGAACATTTTGATTACATGGACAAAATCAATTTTATTTGATTTGTTTTGAAAGTTTAAATGCATGCCTAGTGATTTTGTTCTAGTTCCGAGGAAAAGTGAATTTTATTGATGCTATTTAGCTGATGGATAGATTGCTGAATTTCTTGTCGTAATTATGTGTTCTCTTAACCTACGTGTGTGAGTACGACTGTGATGATGTATGTATTACAGTATTAGTGATAGTTTTTTTTAGTGATGGTTAATGTTGATGAGAAAATGGTATGATTTAAATACTGTTTGATATTGACAGTGAGGAATGCAATAGCAGTGTGCCAATAGCTCTCATTGACATGCACAGCTGCAGTCTTGAAGCTAAATTCAAGATGTCCCTTGGTATATATTTTGTTTGCGACTGATCGAATATGATATCTTCTCTTCATTGATCCATTTCATTTTTATGATGATTGTAGTGTTGATATTTTGGTATATTTCTGATTATTAGATGCAACTGTTGTGGAAAAACTAGTTGAGTTTAAGAAGAAGGTTGAGAGGTTCGTTCAATTTATCGTTGCTCTTTTTCAATTTTAGTTTTAAGAAATTCTGCTTGTATTGATAAGTTTATATGCACTTAATTACAGGAAGAAATCAGCTTCATCATCTGAAGCAGGTTCTGAGTAAGGAAAAGAAAGCTAAGCAAAGTAAAGGATCCTGACATGCCTAAGCGCCCTATGACTGCTTACTTTGTCTTCATGTATACTCTCTAATTTATTGTGTATGAAAATGTTTGATACTGCTATAAACTTGTAAACTTGTGCTTATAAACTTGTAAACTTGTGCTTATGCTTCAATTAAGCATAATATGCTTAATAAAATGAGTATTAATATATAATATTGATTTTGTATCGATTAATAATGAAAAAAATGCAAAAAAAAAAATTCTTTGGTTTTTGGGGGGGTTTACTGATCCGGTTTTCCTTAAAACCGGATCAGTTAATCTTTATAAGCTACTGCGAGCCCACCCGATGCGGACCAAAATCGAATCAGTAAGTCCGATTTTGACCGCATCGGATGAGCTTTTTTGCACTAGTGATAATAACAAGTTAGTGCCTTGAATTGAGAACAAGTCAGTGCCTTGAATTGAGAACAAGGCTTGCCAAAATTTGCTCAAAAGGACCAAATCTCTGTCACTTATAATTGACCTAGGACTGTAGGTTGAAAACACTATTATCCAATAGCACGCACCGAGCAACATCTTCAGCTGAGTAATGATAAATGATGATATAGTGTCATAAAGTGATTGAATTTGCTGCGTCTATCAACCACCACAAAAATCACTTCTTTACCCTGAGACTTAGGTAAACATGAGATGACATCTATAGAAATGTCAACCCAAACCGCCTCTAGAATTGGTAGAGGTTGAAGGAGTGAGGAGAAAGCCACAATATCATGTTTGTGAGCTTGACAATTGACACAATTCCTTACAAAAGTTGTAATATACTTGCCTTGATCCTTCTTAAAGTAACATCTCTTCCTGAGTGACCTCCCATACAAGAAGAGTGCAACCACTGTAAGATAGCCAGCTTCAAACTATAATCAGAATCCACCAATAACATGCCCTTTTCTCCTGACCAAGCCATCTTTTAATGAAAAAGAATGAATTCATGTTCATTTTTTCAAGTCAGTAAGCAAATGTTGAAAAGTGAGGTTTAATTCATAACTCTTTTGAACCAGCTGAGTTAAATTTTAATCAATAACAAAAAAAGACAAACACATCACCTCAGCACCTAGTGACTCTTGACAAGGCATCAACCATTGTATTCTCACTGCCACACTTATACTGGATGACCACATAGCCAAACCCCATCAGTTTATAGAGCCAAAATTATTGAAAAAGGATAGATATCTTATGTTGTAAGAGCCACTTAAGACTCTTCTGATTTGTTCTAACAATAAATTGCTGGCTATAGAGAGATTTTGCTCCCACTTTTGAATTACAGTGACTAAAGCTAGAAGTTCTTTCTCATAGCCTGAAAGCTTTTGCCACTTAGGTCCTCGAGCGCTGCTAAGGAAAGCCAAAGGATTTCCATATTACATCAAAACAGCTCTAATTCCCAAGTTTGATGCATCAGTCTCTACCACAAATGGTCGAGAGAAATCAGGGAGAGCAAGCACATGAGCTGAGCTGAGAGCCATCTTAAGTTGATCAAATGCAACTTGAGCCTCTATGGACAAGTGAAACTCATCTTTTTCAGTAATACAATCAAAGACTTACTAATATAAGCATGATACTTGATGAAATATTCTACTATCAAGGGCTTACTAATATAAGCATAATACTTGATGAAATATCCTAACAAGCCCAAAAAACTTATTTGTTCCTTAAAACAAGTTGATGAAATATTTCCCATGTTAATACTCTTATTTCTTGATTTAAAAAATGGAAGGAAAAAATAATCAATTCTACACTTTATATGGCTAGAACATATTCTTCAAAACACGATGTAAAAAATCCCCTAAACTTCTTACAACTCAAACTGTACATATTCGTTTGTTTCTTTAAATATTTCATCCGGTCTTTACTAGTTTACCGTTTCTTTTACACAGAGTTTTAGGAGAAATAATGTTGTGCGACATAGAAAGAAACATAAACTATTATTTTATATTAAAGTTGAATGTATTTCTGATTGAAAGTTAGTGGTCTAATTCCAAAAATAGAAACAAAAGAAATGGGTAAACTAATAAGGGACATCCCAAAAAAGAATATGGGTAAACTAATAAAGACCGGAGGGAGTATACAACAATTTGACTTTTACACCATTCACCAACTCTATTTAGTTTATATTTAATTTGGTGATTTATAGTCAAGGAAAAACATATTTATATGGGATCTTGTTAGATCAGTATGAATGTATTTTTTCCGAATGTCTACTTTTTATAATTTTTAATTACCGATTATTAAAAATATTAATAATGAAAGTTATGCATTGACAAGTGTAAATCAAATTGTTGTAAGTAAAAAAAAAACAGAGGAAGTATATTTCATTCTTCGTGGCTAATTTAGCTACGCTTTGTATTGCAAGTTTGAAAAATAAACACAGATGGAAAAACAAGTTAAAAAAATGTACCATACCCTAGTCATATTTTTACTTTTTCGTTTTTTAGCCACGATCCCAAGTAGTAATGTTCACACCACAAAATATCCCCTATCCAAGATGGTTCAAGAAAAACAATCTCCTACAAATTCCAACCTATCACATTTATTATCTCCAACTATCCTACTCCCAATCTACCATCCTCCATTGTAGTAGTAAATAATACCACGTTACTACCCTCATTTTTTGCATTATATATACTCACATCATCAGTCTCCAGTCTCATTGCACCCCTCCTTCAGACACACATAGCAAAAGAGTGAGTGAGTAAGAGAGAATAATAATGGGTAAGTTTAGCATTGCATTTTTGGCAACACTACTACTAGTGCACTCTGCCTTTGCAGCAAGAACTGGACCAGTAGTACAAAGCACCACTACTAAAAACACAAATGTAGTGGACACCACTAAGAAGGGTGTTGCACCAACTACTAATAAGAAGAATTTCGTCTCATTTGGCGGAATCGGAGGCGGTGTTGGTGGTGTTGCTGGAGTTGTTGGACCTATTGGCGGTCTGGGTGGAGGACTAGGTGGATTAGGCGGGGCAGGAGGACTAGGAGGATTAGGCGGGGCAGGAGGACTAGGAGGACTAGGTGGGGCAGGTGGACTAGGAGGATTGGGCGGAGCGGGAGCTGGAGGACTAGGTGGTGCTGGTGGAGGACTCGGTGGTTTAGGCGGTGGTGCTGGTGGGTTGGGTGGTTTAGGAGGACTTGGCGGTGCGGGTGCCGGGGCTGGAGCTGGTGGTGGGACTGGTTGTGTTGGTGGTCTTCCTTAAGATCATTGGATCATATGATTATTTCTCGTAATATAGCCTATAGTTATATAGGATGTTATGGTATTTTTAGCTTGATTAACACTTCTCTGTAGTTTGTATTATTTCATGGTTATGGCTTTGGTAGTCTTTTGTTGATTTCATGTTATTTTTGTAATATATGCATGCATATGAGAGTTAGGTTGTACTAGGTATATCTTTCTCTCTTGTGTATATGTTGGATTTATGAGTATTATTGGTGTGTAAGTTTGTTTTTGTTGTTTAATTATTTTTATTTTTGCTGTCATACTTTTAATTAATTAAGTCACTCCTTTTTTTTTTCTTCCAATAAAGATGTTTTTGTTAATTTGTTTTTTCTTCTCAATAACTGTTTTTAAATTTAAATTTCCAGAATTTTATGCTTACGCTCATTATGATTTCTAGAGATATAACATTAGTAATTTGTACTACTCTCTCCGTCCCATAATATAGTGCTCACTTCTCATTTTTCAAGCGAATTAAGGAAAATGAAATGAGTACTAGGATTTCCAAAAAAAGGTACTCCCTTCGTCCCATATTATAGTGCCTGATTCTGTTTTTGCACGGGTATTAAGATCAATCGAATCTAAGAGGAAGGTAAACAGAGTTTGTGTATTGAAAATAAATTTTATGGGGAAAAGGCTGAATTTAGGAGAGAGAATGACAATAAGTAGTGAAAGAGCATTAAATGCATAACTAATTCAAATCTTGGGTTGAATAAACAAAGCAAAAATCTATATCCAATAAGTAAATAAATAATTGTGGCACAATTTTTCTAGGAAAATCATGGAAATGCGTAGAATTAAAAAAAGAAACAAGAATTACATTTTGGGACACCTTAAAAGGAAAGAAGCACTATAATATGGGGCAGAGGGAGTAGTTAATGAAGTGCTTTTTTGATACTTTTGTATTGAAATTCGCTCTTTATATTCTTTTTCCTTTAAACAAAATCAAAAGGCAATAAATGTTCCTTGGAATGGAGTAAAACAATAAATGAGGTCACATGTTTTGTGTGAAAAGTAGGGGTATTTTTAAAAGTTTGTGTAGAACTTAAGGATAATTTAATCCAAATAAATTGATAAAAAAGCAAATCGGCACAATATTTCGGGACACCAAAAAAAAGAATGTGAGCACTATATTATGGGACGGAGAGAGTAGTATATTTGACCATAGCATCATTCTTAATTAATTGTTCTCGGGGATAGTTTCCCAGCCGTGAATATAATCCCTTTTTTACATTTAAAAAACAGAATACTAAATAATGATACATGAGAATTGAGATAAAAATTGTTTTTCAAGACGTGATAAATGCCAATGCAATAATGATCCATATAATTCCTTTAGTCCGACCAATGACTCAAAAGTAGTGAGACTATCACTGTAACACCCCAGAATTTCAAAGCGGAAAAAGAAAGAAATTATAATAGTATTATAGGACGATGGCGGAAACATCGTCTTCTGGGAATGCCACTTCTAATACAAAGGTATTTAAATAACTATGTTAAGAGACCAACTTAAATAAATAATATCAATAAATAACTAATTCAGAGTATTCCAAATGAGAAAAGTCTAACTAGCAGTCTAGGCCTAAAACAACTATCATTTCATTCTCGCATCTCAACCCGAGCCCAAAACCAAAGAAGACTCCCATCAACAAAACCTGCAAAATATACAACAAACATCCACAATCAGTGGGGAGTAACTAGCAGTTCTCCCAGAACAAAAGAAATCAAAGTCTATTCCAGACATAGATTAGTAAGAATGGAAAGAATAAAGTCAAGTCAACTACAATATGCATCCACTTCCATATAACTCACAAATAACGCAAATGAATAATAAATAGCAAGTGAATTGGATAAAAATAAATAAATCATCTCAAGAGTACTTTTATAAAAATACAAGTATAGGTAAAACAAGTGATTGAGTCAGAAACCGAACACCAGTGAATCGCAATTCACTTCCTAAGGTTTGTCGGATCGTAATCTCCGGGTCGCCCATGGGCTTACGTTCCCCACCGCCTGTGTCTAAGAATGGCCAAACTCTCGATGCAGGGTAGAACACGCAGAACTCCCTGACCTCTGGACAACAACAATTAACCTAGGTTTACCACTAGTTCGCATACCAGGTGGTTGGCATGTTTTTCACCGGGGACTACATCTATCCCACCGGATGTTCTTATCTCAAAAATAAAATCATAATTCATAAATATCATCAAAGTATCATTCAACTCAAAAATATTCGTCAAAAGGGATGTCACCCGGCCTTATACCCATAATTCATCAAAAGTAATTCTTCATAAATCCTTAAAGTAGTAACTTACAAACTTACAACAAATATCTCCAACCACAATACTTTGAACATCACTAAGCATCAACAATGATAATGAAATAGTTTTTACAACACTAACAGTATCAATCAGAAATGCATCATATCAAATACGATCACCAACCAAAAGTAGAACATACGTACAAGATCATATGAAAAATTAGACTACACAAAAATGTGCGCTCGGCTCATGAGCTTGCGCTCAGCACCACACTGTGCGACTGGCGCACTAACCAAACTACGTCTGACGCATCAGCGTGCGTCTGACGCCACCACCAATTAACTCCAAGGCTTATTAAATCAATGAAACGTACACAACTAATCATTTTTACATAACCAAACGTAAACATAATGATACTCAATAATAACCATATTAACCTACAAATCATCAACTTCTAAGAACATAAAAGGTCTCAATTTATTTCTGATTATTAAACCCTTAAATAATTTAAAAGAATATCCTCAAACTCATAACAAAAACACAATAAGAATTATTAAACTAATAAAAACAACAAGTAAATCATCAAAAAAATTACAATACGACCATTATGACTCTATTGACATGGTACATATTTTATTTCTAATTTTTGGACTCTAAAAGTAATTTTAAATGTTAATTTATAGAATACTCAGTAAAGCCAATAAATTAATTAAAAATAGAAATAAATGCCCAAAAATTTTCAAAAATTCACGTAACATGTATAAACCCACTATAATACATAATATGCAAATAAATAGATTTTTCAGCCCCAAAAAATAATATTCATGATTTAAATACCAACAAACACGAAAATGCAAAAACAGATAAATCAATTAAATAAATCTGTAAACAGTAGGAAAAGATTATTCTAAAGCATGAAATACATACTACACACATAACATGCTTCAAGAAAAATAATTTCAGCAATTATAACATTCATTCAATAATAATTTTACAGTTAAGCCATAAACGCATAAATTACCAAATAAATCGAATAAATATTAAAACCCAGACGAAAAATATTTTTCTGCATACAATATTTATACAGCATACATCAATTATATCCACGTCAAATTTCATCAATAATTTCATTCAAAAAGTGTTTTAAACAATTCCTAGCGTAATAATCTAATACCGAAAAATACTTTAATCTCTAGCGTTCTAAGATAAATACTAGTTACCTGGAACGTCGGAAGGAGATCTGAGTCCAAATGAATTTGAATCTTATGCATGCAATCCAACTGCTCCATGAACGATAATTGTAGCAACAAGTCACTAGGCGTTTTCTTCTTTAACGTTGAAAAAATCTCATTTCGTGCTTCTGTTCCGACCATGATTCCCGGTGATCTAAATCTTGGATTCTAAATCTCTCTAGTCAAAATGAAGAACAAGATGTTATAAATGTGCTGTCCAAATTTGAGGACGATCCAACGGTTAGATCTCCGGCTATGGTTATTTTCGTGAAGGTGTGATAGGGAACAAAAACCGGATGACTCGTCTGATTGAAACGAAAACTGCAGTCGCGTATTTCCCTTTCTTCAAGAACAAATTATATTACGAGCAAGATCTTTCTGAGTAGATGGATTTTGACTACTCACACGTCTAATTCGGATAAGAAACGAAGGAGATATGATGCAAACAAAATAGGGGTGCAGAAATAGCTGAAAATGCGGAAGAGAGAAGAAGAGGAGTTGTTATGCACGAATTTCCTGACTTAGTTTCAGCATTATGAAGGGGGTTAAAGTGCAGTAAAAGAATGAGATTATTCACCTCATTAAGCAAAGGTTTAAGGGTGCATTAAGGTGGGTTAATGGGGAATTAAATAAGGGGTTACAAGAGATCCAATGGTTAACTTAATGAGCACCAAAACTCTTCATCCTCCACACCATAATCGCGGATTTTCGGCCAGCATGACACGCCACATGCGATGCAACATTTCATCACCCAAGTCGGTCCAACAACGTTACAAAAACGCTACGCGACAAAACTGCATCCTAAATGCCTAAATAAATAACGAAACTAATAAAATACTTAAATAAATATATACACTTTAAATTAATTAACCCAACAACATAATACCACAATTAAACAATTATACACATTAAAAATAGTTTTTATAATAAACTATTTTATTTCTACGAAAAATATCATTTTAATGTAAACAAACACCAAAAATAAAGGGTGAAAATTACGGGGTGTTACAATCACTCCCCCTTAAAAGATTTTCGTCCTCGAAACTTCAAAACAACCAAGAGACAAAAGAAAATACTCTAGATAAAGAACATTAAGAAAACAGAAATCGATGGATTTTAGTTAACTAAACAACTTTGCAGGTATAAAATTTGATAACTCAAATAATATATATTTTATTTTGGAAGACCAAAAGAGTTGTATAGTAAAGAAGCACGGTAACAACAATCATTTTATAAAATGTGAAAGAACCAAAGACAAGTATTAGAAAGTTTAAGGTAAAAACTTTTGCACAATAAACTATAGGTAATTTTGTAAAAGAAGCAGGAATAAATATTTACGTAAAATTATAAAAGAATAAATCCGACCATACATTAATATTTTTAGAGAAGAAACGAAGAAGAAAAAAGTTCGTAAATAGATAGCCAAACAAATTTAAATAGAGGTAACCACACGGGCTTATACTCCACTTAAAGAGATAAGAACACTTTAATAAAGAGTAGCTAGCCGCTTTATTAAAATAGCACTTACGAACACAAGTCATGACATATGTTATAAGAGCGTACGCCTCCTAAACATATATATGAAAATTAAAGTTCGCAAAAGAAATTGAAAACTTTAAAATAAATTTCACAACGACGAAACACTAATAATAAATAGGCGATAAAGTAATAAATTATTAACAACAATTATAAAATTTGCCAAGTCGACATAAATGTGCATGGAACCACCCATTGCAACCTAGTATCAACAAAACAATATTTGAAAGCCTTCTTATCATATCAACATTAAAGTTTACCGGAATCACCCAATATAAACTTAATATCAACTCAAAAAAAAAAATCAAATCAAAATAGATAAAATGTGTCAACTTATCAAATTGACATACAAGTCACGTAAATCACCCATTATGACTCAATATCAACTCAAGCAAGTTTAAAATTTAGACTTATCAAATTGACATACAAGTCAAAGGAATGACCCATTATGACTTAATACCAACTCAAACAAGTTTAAAATTTAGACTGGGTATATAAATTTCGTTTTCAAAGAATGTATAACGGATTAGTCAAAACCAAAGAATTAAATAAGAAGTATTGAAAACAACCAAAATTTTGCTATGAAATGAGAAAGCACTAAATATTTACACAAGAAACAACAAATAGTAAATGAGATCCTTTCACGCATTTGAGTTTGAAAACAAAATAATGCTAATAAGAAAAGTAAGTAAAGTAAAAGTTAAAACAAAATAGTTTGCATCTACATTTCAATCTAACACCAAGACAACTCATTAAAGTACTTTCATTTTCAAAGACTACATAACTTATTACCATAATTAAAAGCTAAACAAGGATTAGCATGAAAAATAAAAATATTAAAAGGAAAATATTTATAAATATAGATGGTCAAAAACGGTAAGAGAAATTTGAAGACAATTGAAATTAAGCGTTTTTCAAAAGAGTATGTCAAAATATTAACAATAACAAAATTTTAAAGTCAGAAAATAACTCTAACATAAGTATTTTTATTAAGTTCTAAGATCTAAAATATAATTTGGAATATAAATTCAAGCTAGAAAGTTTTGTAAATAATAAAACAGATACGTAATACTCACATGAAAAAAACAACACTTAATTGAAAAAGAACAGAAAGTATATATTGTCTCACATAATAACATATACTATCAAGCAACTAGCAAATAAAATAAATGCAATGCAACACACAAGACTATATTAAAATAAAATTAAAGTTTATCTTTAAATGGCAAAACACAAAATAAATTAAACACACAACTAAACCGAGAAGGCTATAAATTACTTCGCTTTCGCTGCGCACTCTCATAAAAGAGAAAATAAATTACATGTAAGAGGCCCCGCAAATAAGATTAGCAAACTTGGTAGACTAATTCCATCAATAATACAAATAACTATACATATAACATATGCTCCATAAGCATGAGAGCACACCACATTCCCATAAGGCTTCCCTTTACTTCATTGTACCCATCACACTCTCATTATAGTGAAACAACTAAACTTAACTCTAAACAAATTTTATATCCTATGGCTAACTAATAATTCTAAAGAATCATTAGCAACTCTTTTTCAGAGTTTAGGAGCGTTTTGCTATGATACCAACTGTAACACCCCAGAATTTCAAAGCGGAAAAAG
This sequence comes from Beta lomatogona, assembly GCA_947646795.1. Classification (NCBI taxonomy): domain Eukaryota; kingdom Viridiplantae; phylum Streptophyta; class Magnoliopsida; order Caryophyllales; family Amaranthaceae; genus Beta; species Beta lomatogona. Next base: position 3,180,636 of record CANSNZ010001022.1, read on the forward strand.
AAAGATATTATAATAGTATTATAGGACGATGGCGGAAACATCGTCTTCTGGGAATGCCACTTCTAATACAAAGGTATTTAAATAACTATGTTAAGAGACCAACTTAAATAAATAATATCAATAAATAACTAATTCGGAGTATTCCAAATGAGAAAAGTCTAACTAGCAGTCTAGGCCTAAAACAACTATCATATCATTCTCGCATCTCAACCCGAGCCCAAAACCAAAGAAGATTCCCATATCAACAAAACCTGCAAAATATACAACAAACATCCCAATCAGTGGGGAGTAACTAGCAGTTCTCCAAGAACAAAAGAAATCAAAGTATATTCCAGACATAGATTAGTAAGAATGGAAAGAATAAAGTCAAGTCAACTACAATATGCATCCACTTCCATATATCTCACAAATAACGCGAATGAATAATAAATAGCAAGTGAATTGGATAAAAATAAATAAATCATCTCAAGAGTACTTTTATAAAAATAAAAGTATAGGTAAAACAAGTGATTGAGTCGAAATCGAACACCGGTGAATCGCAATTCACTTCCTTAGGTTTGTCGATCGCAATCTCCGGGTCGGTCTATGGGCTTACGTTCCCCACCGCCCGTGTCTAAGAATGGCCAAACTCCCGATGCACGGGGGTAGAACACGCAGAACTCCCTGACCTCTCGGACGACAACAATTAACCCAGGTTTACCCCTAGTTCGCAAACCAGGTGGTTGGCATGTTCTTCACCGGGGACTACATCTATCCCACCGGATGTTCTTATCTCAAAAATAAAATCATAATTCATAGATATCATCAAAGTATCATTCAACTCAAAAATATTCGTCAAAAGGGATGCCACCCGGCCTTATACCCATAATTCATCAAAAGTAATTCTTCATAAATCCTCAAAGTAGTAACTTACAAACTTACAACAAATATCTCCAACCACAATACTTTGAACATCACTAAGCATCAACAATGATAATGAAATAGTTTTTACAACACTAACAATATCAATCAGAAATGCATCATATCAAATAAGATCACCAACCAGAAGTAGAACATACGTACAAGATCATATGAAAAATTAGACTTCACAAAACGTGCGCTCGGCTCATGAGCTTGCGCTCAGCACCACACCGTACGACCGGCGCACTAACCAAACTACGTCGACGCATCGGCGTGCGTCGACGCCACCACCAATTAACTCCAAGGCTTATTAAATCAATGAAACGTACACAACTAATCATTTTTACATAACCAAACGTAAACATAATGATACTCAATAATAACCATATTAACCTACAAATCATCAACTTCTAAGAACATAAAAGGTCTCAATTTATTTCTGATTATTAAACCCTTAAATAATTTAAAAGAATATCCTCAAACTCATAACAAAAACACAATAAAAATTATTAAAATAATAAAAACAATCAGTAAATTATCAAACAAATTACCATACGACCATTATGACTCTACTGACATGGTAAAAATTTTATTTCTAATTTTCGGACTTTAAAAGTAATTTTAAATGTTAATTTACAGAATACTCAGTAAAGCCAATAAATTAATTAAAAATAGAAATTAATTCCCAAAAATTTCAAAAAATTCTCATAACATGCATAAACCCACGGTAATACATAATATGCAAAGAAATAGATTTTTCGGCCCCAAAAAATAATATTCATGATTTAAATACCAACAAACACGAAAATACAAAAACAGATAAATCAATTAAATAAATCTGTAAACAGTAGGAAAAGATCATTCCAAAGCATGAAATACATACTACACATATAACATGCTTCAAAAAAATAATTTCAGCAATTAAAACATTCGTTCAATAATAATTTTACAGTTAAGCCATAAACGCATAAATTACCAAATAAATCGAATAAATGTTAAAACCTAGACGAAAATTATTTTTCTGCATACAATATTCATACAGCATATATCAAGTATATCCACATCAAATTTCATCAATAATTTCATTCAAAAAGTATTTTAAACAATTCCTAGCGTAATAATCTAATACCGAAAAATACTTTAACCTCTAGCGTTCTAAGATAAATACTAGTTACCTGGAACGTCAGGAGGAGAGCTGAGTCTAAAGGGATTTGAAAAATATGCATGCAATCCAATTGCTCCATGAACGTAATTGTAGCAACAAGCCACTAGGCGTTTTCTTCTTTAACGTTGAAAAAATCTCATTTCGTGCTTCTGTTCCGACCATGATTCCCGGTGATCTAAATCTTGGATTCTAAATCTCTCGAGTCAAAGTGAATAAAAAGATGATATAAACGTGCTATCCAAATTTGGGGACGATCCAACGGTTAGATCTCCGGCTACGGTTATTTTCGTGAAGGTGCGATAGGGAACAAAAACCGGATGACTCGTCTGATTGAAACGAAAACTGCAGTCGCGTCTTTCTCTTTCTTCAAAAACAAATTATACTACGAGCAAGATCTTTCTGAGTAAATGGATTTTGACTACTCACACGTCCAATTCGGATAAGAAACGAAGGAGATATGATTCAAACAAAATAGGGGTGCGTAAATAGCCGAAAATGCGGAAGAGAGAAGAAGAGGAGTTGTTATGCACGAATTTCCTGACTTATTTCCAGCATTATGAAGGGGGTTAAAGTGCAGTAAAAGAATGAGATTATTCACCTCATTAAGCAAAGGTTTAAGGGTGCATTAAGGTGGGTTAATGGGGAATTAAATAGTGTGTTACAAGAGATCCAAAGGTTAACTTAATGAGCACCAAAACTCTTCATCCTCCACACCATAATTGCTGATTTTCAGCCAGCATGATACGCCACATGCAATGCAACATTTCATCACCCAGTTCGGTCCAACAACGTTACAAAAACGCTACGCGACAAAACTGCATCCTAAACGCCTAAATAAATAACGAAACTAGTAAAATATTTACATAAATATATACTGTAATACCCCTCATGATTGCTTTAAAGGGATTTAGCAGGCTACTCATTCCAACAAGATGCATCTTTCTTTTAGGGAGCTTATTTCCTTAGTTACTCCACGAGTTAAGCGTGCTTGGCGGGGGAGTAGTCCAGGGGATGGGTGACCTCCGGGAAGTTTCTCGGGGTGCGCATGAGTGAGGACAAAATGTGCCGGAAGAACTTGTGTTGGTTATTGAGGATAGTTGTTGGCCCTGGATGCGCATTGGTGACAATATACTCGGCTCCGTATGGGTCGGGGTGTTACAAATGGTATCATAGCAACCCTACGACCGCGTGTTGGGGCGACCCTAAGGCCGTCAGGCCGAATATTAGGAGTCCTCAGACGCCTAGTAGGGGAGGATTCTGGGGCTGCATTGTCATAAGGAGCGACCCAGAGGTCGTCAGACCGAATATCTAGAGTCTCCGGCAATCAGTCTTCAGGCTGGGGCGACCCATAGGCCGTATGCCGAATATGTGGAGTCCTCAGGCGCAACGAGGGTGTTGCTGTTCTCAAGTGGGGGTGTATGTAATACCCCTCATGATTGCTTTAAAGGGATTTAGCAGGCTACTCATTCCAACAAGATGCATCTTTCTTTTAGGGAGCTTATTTCCTTAGTTACTCCACAGTTAAGCGTGCTTGGCAGGGAATAGTCCAGGGATGGGTGACCTCCTGGGAAGTTTCTCAGGGTGCGCATGAGTGAGGACAAAATGTACCGGAAGAACTTGTGTTGGTTATTGAGGACAGTTGTTGGCCCTGGATGCGCATTGGTGACAATATACTCGGCTCCGTATGGGTCGGGGTGTTACATATACACTTTAAATTAATTAACCCAACAACACAATACCACAATTAAACAATTATACACATTAAAAATAGTTTTTATAATAAACTATTTTATTTTTACGAAAAATATCAATTTAATGTAAACAAACACCAAAAATAAAGGGTGAAAATTACGGGGTGTTACAATCACAATCAATACTCTACTTTTGCCCAACGCATAATCTAGATTTACCCATAAAACATAGACAGGGATTTTATTAGGCTATATTATAATTATTATTACTTGCATCTAATATACTTCCTCCGTTTCTTAAGAAGTGCAACATATAGAAAGTGAGGGAATACTAAGGAATGTATAGAGAGGAAGTTGGGACCACAATAAAGTAACTAATTCAAGTGATCAAATAAAAAAGTTGTGGTCCCTTCTTACTTTTTGTGGCATATTTGTAATAATATTGAACTTTTTTTACCGTTTTGAGCTTGGTTGCACTTATTGTGACTATTCCAAATAAGGAAATGAAAGTGTTGCACTTATTAAGAAACGGAGGTAGTATGTGATTTTGATTAAAAGTAGACTCCTTTATTCGTCGGAAAAATTGACAACAGAGGTCTCAACTTTGGGGGATAATTTTTAAAAAGTTTGAACTATTGATTAACCTGTGTAGGTCCCAACTTTAGGGTGTATTAACTTTTAGCGGGCCTTAGTGACTTAAAACTGACTTAATAGGTCGTCACTTGTAAAACTTGGGTCACACCAGAAGGGTTAATTGAGGGAAGGATGTAGGAACTAGGTGAGATTTAAAAAAAATCTTCAGTTTTAAGTCGCCGAGGCCCGCTAAAAGTTAAGACCCCCTAAAGTTGGGACCTACACAGGTTTTTTTTTTTTTTTTGAAAGAGAAATTTTATTAATTGAAAGCCAAACGGCATCTACAATAAGTAATAAAGAAAAACAGGATACAATCAAACAAGATCAGATCAACTTCGTCTTCAATGAAACTACAATGAACCAGATCGAATATTGTGGCGCAAGTCCCTTGTATTTGTTGTCCCAAGCAACTATTAATGGAACCGTCTATCATTTTGACATAGTTTGGAGAAGAACCTTCTTGATCTATCCATATTGACCTCATCCGAGCTTCCAATACCTTCATGTTGATAGTTTTGGACTTCAACCAATTAGAACAATTTCTCATACCTACAAATAAAAAAACTAGACTCACAACTCCCATAAGGGAGAAGGAGACCTCCACAAACGCAGAAGACTAGTCTTCCCATATTAGGGCACAAGAAACTCTTATAAAGAGAGACTAACTTATTCAACAAAACAAAAGGACAAACTAGAAAGTGAAAACAAGAGAGGAAAAGGGGCTTACCATGGATGAAATCATCCATGGCAGCCCCTTACTGATGAAGGAAAAAGGGGAAAAAGGGAGGCGACTAGAGAGAAAAACTAGGTTTAGGGTTTGGAAAATTCCGTTTTTCTATATGACCTACTACTTTATTCTTCCCTACACAGGTTAATCAATAGTTCAGACCTTTTAAAAATTATCACCCAAAATTCCGTTTTTCTATATGACCTACTACTTTATTCTTCCCTACACAGGTTAATCAATAGTTCAGACCTTTTAAAAATTATCACCCAAAGTTCAGACCTTTATTGTCAATTTTTCCTTTCGTTCCCAAAAATACTATATTTACGTGTTGCTTTATTCTGATTGGAATATATTACACTTATCAATGAGTTATCTATCCACTAGATATAGTCAATTCCCTGAAATATGTTGCGAAGTTAAATTTCTATTTTTTATGAATCGTCCATCTCTACTCTCTAGGGGATATTTTACCCACTTGATAGATATAGTTTTTTTTCATTCATGAACTCATGCTTTTATATGTAATTTCCAACAAATTAGAAGGTTATCTCGTTTCTCCTAAGTGATACTATTATATCAATTAATAAATATGTTAGATCCTTCAATTAAAATTAGTCATGCATGTTAGATAATAATTCATTCCATCCTCGGTGTGCGTCAATGAAGTTACCCATATTTTCTTGCAAACGATCTCTGAAGGTGTACAAGAGGAGGATTTCAATTCATCTATATGCTTCTACGGGGAAATACCTAAGTTTGCAAATCATTGTTGTGGTATGAAAAGTGGACTAGGTACTTCGATTTTCTAGGTTCTCTAGCTAGAGGTAATGTTGCTTAAATGCATGAACTCCTGATATCTGAATGCAGAATTCAAGTGTGTTGTTTATCAAAACATAAAGCAATGGGCTTACTTCACTACTTCAATTGATTAGTTTTACATCTCTCATACCTGAGTAGATGGATCTCTAAGAGAAGCAAAACCCCTAACTTGAAAAACCATATGCACATTAAATTTGTTGTTGTTTTAATTAGCTGCTAGATTATTTTTATATGGAATTCCAAAAAAAATACTTTAAAACTTTAGGTGGTACATGGAGATTAAGTTTTATAGGTTGCTGCCCGAATATTTTTGGACTACTTTTTTATTCACGAGGAAGTAATTAAGTAGTGTTAGGTGTTAAAATTTGCCTTTATGGAATATTGTATCATAGCTTACTTAAAAGAAAATGTAAAACTAAAAACAATAATAAGTCAATATACATAACTCTCTTACTTACCGAAACAAAAAAGTCAAATAAGTCTATGTAAAAAATTTGTATGTTATTATGTTAAGCCAAATGTACTATCATTTTTATACTTGTGCTAATGAAGGTATTTGAGTTTGTATTGGTCTTTGTATAGAAAATTATTAAGGAGATATATCACTTATGAGGAATCAAAGATATATATATATATATATATATATATATATATATATATATATATGAAGATTGAAAGTATTACATTGCTAGATACTATATGTATAGAGAAATTTTTTACTGAATAGCCGACACTTCATTTTTGCTCTCCACAAGTTGAACAAACATGGTCAAGTAGCTAAAAAGTAAAATGTGTAAGCAGAGAATTTTTGGGAACCGTTAGGCGTTGGACGTTATATTATTCCGCTTCAGCAGATCACTCTTTGATTTCAACAACTCAGCCTAGGGTTGTGCAAATTAAAGATCGGGGTGGAACTTGAATTTAGACCGGATTGGATCGGAATGGACCGGACGGAATAATTCTAGACTGATCTCGGTCCACTGAAAACCACGATTTCGGGTTTCCAATCCGATCCAGACCGGTGGACCGGAAATTCTGTTTTTTTATAAATAAAAAAAGGTTAAAGATTAAAGAAAGTTGAAAAGTTAGAAAGTTAGAAAACTAAAAATCTACTCTTTATTGCCTTTAGAATTAATGTTAGAATTATGTTTAAATCTAAATAAAAATATATTGAGTTCTGGGTCCAACCGGTCCAAAACATATAGGACCTGACTAGAAAAAAATTCCAGTCCCGGTCCACATAATTTCAAGAATACGGTCCAATCAGTTCCCGTTCGGTCTTGGACCGGTGCACACCCTTAACTCAAGCTATATCAATAGACGGTCGTTTTAAAATAGGAAAATTTTCTTAACATCGCTAACGGTTGATAGTTGATTGTATTAACCGAGGGCCTGTTCTTTTCGACATAAAACTACCGAACCGAACCGAACCGGACTAAACCGAACCGAACTAAACCAATCGAACCGAACCGAATTAAATTATAACTAATTAATAGTAATGATTATCATTTAGAACCGAACCGAATCGAACCGAACCGAATTGAACCGAACGGGATCGAAGCGAGCGAAAATAAGTTGGGGAGAACAGGCCTGGATTAGTTGTTTTTGTAAAAGTGTTAAGTAATTACTACCTTCGTTTCTAAAATATTGTTAAATTGACATTTTTCACTGTTCACAAATATTTTATGTTAATCCTCTCTCACCAATCTTTTAGAAACAGACGTAGTAGTAGCTGATAACTAATTATATATTATTGTATCTTGATCCTCTCACACCAAACAAAGCTATCTTCCTACGAATTTTTTAGAATTTGAGTTTGGAGTTTAAACAAGTATTTCAATTATCTGTTTGGCTAAAACATTACATGAATTAATGAGCCAATTATTCAATTCTATTGAATAGGTGGAAATCTCTATTTTATATCCAATCTTTAATTTCCACAGCAGTCACGTATTGCCAACTTTGAGACCTGTCTGACGACACGGCTTCATAAATTTATTTGGTTGGCCCTTGTGACTTGGCATGCATCTCTCTCTTTCCGCCCGTTTATGCCATGGAAGATCATGAATTTATTGAAGAAACTTTCAAAAGAATACTGGCAAAAAGAAAAAAGAAAGAATGATATTATATAAAAGTATACAAGACAACAAGAGCATCGAAATAAAAGAGGACTGAATAACCAAAAAAAAGATATGGATCACATAGGCTCAATAATGAAGTTTAATTAGCTGTCACCGCTGTTGCTACGATATTATTACTTATAGCTTATATTTATTGTACTTCAGAATTGCATATGTACAAGACTGACCAATGTTGGGGGTACAAAAGCATGTAGATCTGAGGTCCACTCCTCTTTTCTGCAAGTTTGGATGAATAATAAATCTTAGTCAAAATGAGTTCAGTATGTAAAAAATGAAAATACTTATGCCTAAATTTTTTTTTACGAAACTCCGTTTTATATTTTTGACATAAACGGTAAGGATTGGGGCTCTGGACTGGTACGGTGACTGGTATAGTGGTATGTAGTATCATTTCAACGATGGATGATAAAGGGAGTGGGAGAAAGACAATGAGAAAGAAACATATAAAAAATCATTACCTCCATTTCTTCATGTAAATTACCTTTGTTCGTTGTAAAAAAAAAAAAAATTACCTTTGTTTTCTAATAGTTATATATTTTTCATAGAATGTTTTGAATTAATAGTACAATTTCCTTTTTGGAAAATATTTTCTCCTCACATGTGCTTAGTTTAATATTTTCAACATGTCTTTATACAATTATTATATATGTCTTTTGGGTAGAACTATTAAAAAATGGAGGATATTAAGATGATATATAATAAATCATAGAGAAGGATAGAGACAACGAAACATAACGTATGTGATAAACAATAACACAAGGTAGGACTTCCTTTGCAAAAAAAAATTATCTGAAAGAGAAACTAGTTTTTAACCCGTGCAAAATGCACGGAATTTGTTTTGTTCTATAATTTAACATTTTAGGATGCTTGTCGTAAATCATAATTTGAATATTAGCTCGTCATTTAAAGTTTTAATAATCATACCGTGTGTTAAGAATATTTTAAAACTGTCTTATGACCTGTGCATTCAGTGAGACATCTTTAAAAAAAATATGTTATAAGTATTAAGGAAAACAGGAAAACAGGATAACAGTGGTATTACAGTGTTAGACAAATAGTAATATATACCATGACTACTTTATGCATGAAGTTTGGATTGGTATTAAGCTAGATGTGAGAATAAACAAAATGAGTTATAGAGAGATTAAATTTGTTGAATGAGAAAGATAGATTAAATTACCAACTAGAGAATTCTATGCGAAATAAGCAATAAAGATGATGGAGGTGGCTGGGTGGGTCCCCCGAACAAAAAAAAAAAAGACGAAGGGGTGGGTTGAAATTTGAATAGGCTAGTAGGAACAAGGTTCAAGTCTATCGGTCTGTGTGCCGGACGAAGCGGAAGCGAGAATGTCGGCTTGAGTAACGCAAACATTGGTGAGAATCCAATGCCCCGAAAACCTAAGGGTTCCTCCGCAAGGTTCGTCCACGGATGGGGACCCAAAGCTATGGAACTTGGGTGTGAGTACCTTAAATACCTTGTTAGATACTTTCAAAAAAAAAAAATACCTTGTTAGATACAAGTTTTCGTGTAATAAATATTGTTTATGTATATAATAAATATTGTTTGTGTATGTAAAAATATTATTTGTGTTCTTTTCCCCTTATGTATTATACGAAACACAAACAATATTTTTACATACACAGACAGTATTTGTTATATACACAGACAATATTTGTTACACGAAAACTTGTATTAGATACATCTGGTTGTTAAAGATTTATCAAACCCTCCTTAAACATACACTGAAAATCAGCTATTACAAACCAGGCTTAATTGTTTGAAAAATCGATCCGACTATATTTACTCCATATGAGCTTCTTGCTCCGTGAATCAAAATCCAAAATTAATATAATTGACCAAAACCCAAGCTACATCACTCAGCTTGATAATAACGAGTCCACTTAAACATAAATCAAAATCGAATAATAGTACTCAAAGCTAGTGAAGTTGATATAAACCAAAATTGACTTTATCTGGATCCAAAATGGACTAAGTTGAAAGCTCATTTGTAATTAATTGATCTGACATGACTTAAATTTCTTATTTTAGTTTCTTAATTATGATACTTTTTATTTTAATTTGATTTTCTTTTTATATATATAGTTAGATTCTATTATAATATTAGCTTGAATAAATAGTTTGTATTAAGTATGTTAATTAACATCCCATAAAATATGTGAATATGTGCAAGTTAAACAACATCCATCAGAGTTTACTAATAAGCATAATCCAAATATATGAATCAAGGTCATCGTTTGAGAATGTGAGAATAATAAAATCTTGATGTAGCTAGACTTGACCTAATAACCACCTTCTTATGAGGAGTCCATATGAGCGGATCTTGATCATTGGAGTAAAGGCAGACTTGAGAGAGAAGATGTTGAAGTTGAGATAATTCATGGATATCTTGGGGCCTTAAAGGGCGGCACCAATCAAGAGTCCAGTTCCATTTCCATCCGTCCCATAAACATAAGGAGGCAACCAATGCATTTTTCGAGTTGCTCAAGAGATATAACCTGGGACAAAAAGATTTTAGAGGAGAATCCGTTAGCCAAGAATCATGCCAAAAAAATGAGTTCATGCCATTTCCAAACTTTCTTCCGGATTTTGGACTTTAATAACGCCTTTGATTGAGGGTGAGAGAAGCGGGGCATTGCAATGATTTCTCCAAGTACCACCATGAGTGGGAATTTGCAAATCAAGGGCCGAGAATAGAGGCCCATAATTGTACTTTTCTTGGACGAGCTTGTGCTATAAAGGGTGGGGATCATTTAAGAAACGCCGGATCCATTTAGCGAGAAGGGCAAGGTTTTTTAGATGAATATCACCAAAGCCCAATCCCCTGCATTTTTGGACGCTCAATGAGATGCCAAGCAGCCAAGACAAGTCGGTTTTTTCCGTAACTACCGGTCCAAAAAAATTGTCTTTGAATCCTCTTGATTTTGTCAATTACGCCCTTCGTAGTTGGGAATATTGACATATAATACAAAGGAAGACTAGAAAGAGAAGCTTTTATAAGAGTTGCCCTTCCACCCATTGAAAGAAGGCTTCCTTTCCACGTGGCAAGTTTTTTGTTCATTCTTTCCAAAATAGGATCCCACATTTTGATTCTAAAGGCATTGCCTCCAATTAGGAGGCCTAAGTAAATGAATGGTAATGATCCAACTTTACATTGGAGAGAGTTCGCCACTTCTTGAATCCATAGAGAGTCAACATTGATACCGAAAATTGAGCTTTTGTGGAAGTTAATTTGAAGTCCGGATGAGAGTTGAAATAGAATGAGTGTCTTCTTGATATTCAACAAAGATTGCAAATTCGGATTGCAAAACATTATAGTGTCATCCGCGTATTGCAAGTGAGAGATTTTCATGCCATTATTCTTGCTAATTTCAATGCCCTTCCAAAGGTTGAGAGAGATCGCTTTGTGAAAAAGAAGATTCAAAGGTTCAACCGCAAGGTTGAAGAGAAAGGGCGATAATGGATCGCCTTGACGAAGCCCCTTTGAAGCTTAAAGGGAGGAGAAGGGGATCCATTGACTAGAATTGAAGCCGAAGCGGATATAATACAAGTGCGGATCCACTACCTCCATTGAGATGGGAAGTTCATTTGCTCAAGAACCCAATCAAGGTAACCCCATGAGATACTATCAAAAGCTTTATGAAAATCAAGCTTTAAGATAGTTGCTTTAGTCTTATTTCTTTTACAAGAATCTAGGACTTCGCTTGCTATGAATGCCCCATCAAGGATTTGCCTGCCTTTTATAAAAGATGATTGTTGGACACCTTTAAGAGAGTCAATGACTCTTTGAAGCCGACGAGCAAGAATTTTTGCAATGATTTTGTACACACATCCTACCATACCGATAGGACGATAATCTTTGAAGCCACTTGGATTATCGATTTTGGGATGAGTGCAATAAATGCCGTATTGCATCCACGAGGCAAATGAGATGATGCCCAAAATTCCGAGACAAGATCATATACATCAGATTTAATCACCTCCCAAGAATGTTTCACAAACTTAAAATTGAAGCCGTCGGGCCGGGAGACTTTGACCCATCACATGAAGCTACGGCATCATCAATTTCAAAGCATGAGAGAATTTTTCAATAAGCCGCTGAGATTGAGAGTGATTTAGAGTGTTGAAATTTAGACCCTGGAAGATAGGTCTGCAAAGTGATGTTCTTCTTTAAAGATCCGTTTGAAAAAGTTTGTGGCTTCTTGTTTGATGACCGAGGGATCCTCAACAGATTATTTTCAATTAGCACATTCTCAATGCAATTCTTGCGCTTTCTCATAGATGCCACCACATGGAAATACTTCGTATTTTTGTCCCCTTCTCTAATCCATTTGGCACGAGAGTTTTGAGCCCAAAAAGACTCCTTTCTCTTTAGCCAACTCCATAATTCCGATTGAGCGACCCCTTCTTTCCCGTACTTCGAAATCAACCAAAGAATCTATCATTCGCAAGTCGATCGATTTCATTTATTTTAACTTCCAGAGCAGCCTATTTTTGTATCTATTTGGCCGAATTCAAGTTTGTTCCAGTCTCTAAGTTTTGCCTTGATTTCCTTTAACTTGTCAGTAAAAGGCAAATGACCAGATGCAGACCATGATTCTTTTATAAGCTTCGCACAACCAGGATGAGACAGCCAACAATTAATGAAACGGAAAGGTCGGGGGCCCCAGTTCATTTCCTTAGATTGAACTAGCAATGGACAATGATCTGAGACTGATCTTTTGAGAATTGTTACTTTCAAGGAGGGGAAGAGAGAGATCCAGTTAGGAGTAACAAAAAGTCGATCAAGTTTACTTTTCGATTTCCTCGAAACCAAGTAAAATTACCATTTGAAGGTGGAATTTCGACACATTGAATATCCTGCAAAAAAGTCTTGAAGTCTTGAGATCCTATAGAGGAGACAAATTGACTGCCTCTATCATTGCAGTGTAACACTTCATTAAAATCGCCGATCAAGAAGCATGAGGATTGAGAAGAATTTTGAAATTCAGTGATACAATTCCATATGTCAGCCCTTTCAGAGACCAAGCAAGAGTTATAGATGTTAATGAAGGTGGCTCAATTTCGAGGATTTGATTTCGCCCGTTATTGCTAGCCAATGCTTCTCACATCGGAATGACTCTACCGCAAAGAAATCCGAATTCCATAGAGTCGAATTCCTCCGCATTTTCCTTGAGAGGGAGATGAGATCCATTGAACATTTGCCTCCTTCCAAATTGAATTAATGGTCCCGGAGTTGAGAACCTCAATTTTTGTTTCCCGCACTACGTACAATATAGGGAGAGAGTTTGTTAATTAAACTGCGAAGTGAGCTTTTTTTTTACTTTGGCGCCAATACCACGAAGATTCCATGAGAGCACAATCATTGAAATATATTTCAAAAATGAGAGTGAGCGCGAGGATGGATTATTGGGCATCATGCCAGTTCTCAAACCGGCATTTCAAGATTGAGTTTATTCGGCTCGGGAGGGAAGAAAGAGTCCCATCATATTTGAGCCCCAATTAGTTCACAAGAGCAAGTACATCATGAGCAAGAATTGGGTCAATGAGATTGGGCTTCGATTTGAAAGGAGGAGAAGAGGTGAAAAAGAAGAGGAAATGTGGGCGGCTTTTGGGGGTCTTTTGGATTTTTTGTGAGCTTTTCAAAGTCTTTTTGCAGCATGGGCCTCGCTTAATATTCATTGGAATTTCGTCCTCAAATCCTGGGGGAAAAGAGGGTCGACGAAAAAGTAGATGATGATGGAGGATTATTGGGCCTATTAAGAGGCCTAAATCGATTTGAAATTGAGAGAGGTGAAAGTGAGAGATTTTGGAATGGGCTTGGCGAGAAGGAAAGTTATTGGGCGGAAGATTAACATTCCCAGGTTTAGATTGGGCAGAGATAGGATATGAGGGGAGTGAGAGGAGTCAGTCACGTGCAAATCAAGATTTTTTATTGGTCCGGGAAGCCGATTTCGCGAGTCATCAGCAAGGTTGATGATTGCGTTTTTAGAGATGTGTTTGGGAAATCGAGGAGTTAATGATGGCCGCTTTTTTGCATTATTTTCGAAAGTAACTTTTAATGAGCCCGGGGAACCCACATTTTTTGGAGAAGGTTGCACGTCACCGGAAGTTGCAAGTGGGTGAAATGAAATCTTCATCTTCATCGTCCGAGGATGGGACAATTTGCGGGGAGGGCCCAAAATTGTCTCTTTTGGGCCATGGCAGACTTCGAGAGATAGAAATTTTATGAACATTATCATAAATTTCCATAGCCACATTGCGTTTATTTCAAAAAGACAATATGTGAAGATAATAATTTTAGCATATTCAAAATTCGAGTAATCGACAGATAAGACTCTACCAAAAATGCATCCCACATTGAAAAATTTATCATATTCCCAACCACATAAAGGAACTCCAAATACTCGATTGTGGTTTCACGCCATTTTGAGGCACTTGTTCTTTGTTGATATCACGGATATCCATGAACCACCTATTGAGCCAATTGCAATCTAACATTGGTTTTTTTATCTTCAATAGATTCGAAGGTGATTAAATGTAACATCCCACCCATTGGCTTGATAGTCAAACAAGAGACTCCTTCAAAGAAGGATGTGGTCGTGAATACAAGCGGATGACCGAGACGAGAGTGCCGTAGCAATGACACTTCTATTGAAAAGCTCCTCGTTAGAGTTGCATTTTGAGCCTTTAATTGAGATGAATTCTTCACCATCCACTGGTTTGACAGATAAATCATCTCTGATTTTTTCCACTTGATCCCCCGTAATCCTAGAACTCATTCTTCGGACATTTGTTGGTTCAAATTTGAAGCAATCCGGTTGAGGGAGGCTTCGTAACGCGGGATTTTTTGTGAATTAAGGCTTGGGTTTGGAATTTGATTTTGGCGGATTTTTGGGGCTTCTGCAGGAATTTGCTGGATCAGGTCGGGAATATTTGATTGAGGTTGGTTTAGGGAGACATCTCTGTAGGATCTGTGATCCCTGGCAGAGAAGAATTTTGGCTTGGTGATATGGTCTTTAGGAACGGAATTATGAAAGGTTTTATTATGAAATGGTCTATGAGAGAAAAGTGGAAAATTTTTGTCTTGTTTTGCATGATGTAAACGGAGACGATTGACCCCATTTTTCTACCATCTTCACCACGAATTGCATGATTCAAAGAATAGCTAAATCTGAATTTGATGAAAGCATAACAAAGGTGCTTTCGGTTGGGAAGGGACAACATAGGGATGTGGATGTTCTCAATTTCACCGTAACGATGAAACATGGAATCAAGCTCTTGGTGGGAGATGTTTAGGGGAAGAAAGTTAACAAAACAGGTTTTTTGAGCTAAATTATGGATGAATTTTGGTTTTTTCCGGTTCACAGTTATCCATTGGGTGGAGTTTCTCTCTCTAGGATTTCTCTCACTCACTCTCTCACTAGGCGCCATGGAGTTTCAACAACTAGTTGCCTTTACTTAATTGTCGATTTACTTATTATGATAAAGAAATTTTCAATACCATGAAGCTATTTTCTCTTGAAAAGTACGAAATTTATTTGGTTGACTTATTGAATATCTTAGGAAGTGTTTTTTCCTCCATCTTTTTGTGAACTAGTTACTCAGTTACACAATTCTCTACTTTCTATAAGCTTATTTCCATAAACTTTATGTCGACAACTACTCCCTCTGTTTCAAAATATAAGGCACGCACAATATTCGAGGTCAAATTTTGAACATTAATTACTCTTAATTCATGTTGATAGAAAAATAAAAAAAATAATGTTATTATAGTATTTTTCAAGATGAATCCAATGGTACAATTTTTATAATTTTTATATTTTTTATTTGTTATACTATAAGAGATATTTGTGGTCAAAGCAAATTTTCGTAAAGCGTAAATGCCTTATATTTTGAAACGGAGGAATTGAGGCTATGTTTAGTTCACCTGAAATTTACTGATCTGAACTAATCTGATCTGATCTGATCTGAACTTATCTGATCTGATCTGAACTTATCTTTTATAAAACATATTATTACTAGTATTATTATTATTGTATTTCATTACTAGTATTACTATTACTATCATTTTATTACTATGCACAACTTTTAATAATAATAATAATAATAATAATAATAATAATAATAATAATAATAATAATAATAATAATAAGAATAAGAATAATAAAAAAACACTAATGATTATAATAATATTAATAATAGCATGATTAGTTTTTATTTTTAAAGAACACATTAGTATATGAACATACTATTTAGAATAAAAGAACACATATTTTAGGTAAATAAAACATATTGTTCATGGTAAAGAGAACATATTGTTCTTGTCCAAGGTCCGTTTGATATTATATAAAAAAATATGCCGAAAGGTCATACAAAATCTATTTAAAGAACACATTCTAAAAAATAAAAGGTACATGTTATTTTTATATTGATGACATGTTTGGATTTAACTAACAACATTTTCTTTGTTATATCAATAAATTGTTCTTTTTTATTATAAATAAAACTATAAATATATATATTCATATGATCTTAAACAAAATTGTTAAATATTCTTCTTATATTGTTGTCTTGTTCTATATAAACTTTGTTATTAAAGATAAGTTGAAATCCCTTGTAGAGAAAATTTTGAACGTGATGCCAACACCATTCGGTTATCCCATGCTACTCATGTTTTGTATAAAATAGTAACATATACTTTATATTATTCTGCCAAAATTGTTAAAAAATAAACATCATATACTATTGTCATGTTCGTTACATGTACAACATCAAAAAAGAAAATCGCATATCAATATTATTATTTATAACAAATATAAAAAAGAACACGTACAAATGTTAAAAGAACATTCTTCTTCTTGAACACAAATAGCTTCAAATAGTGATATCAATGACATTTATAATAATAGCAATGACATTAATAATAATTACCAATATTAATAATTAATAAGTACAACAACGACAATAATAATCATCCTTTGGAACAAATGTACTAGTAATTAGTAATATTAATGGTAATAGCAATGTATAAAGTAATATTAATAGTAATAATAATAATAATAATAATAATAATAATAATAACAACAACAACAACAACAACAACAACAACAACAACAACAACAACAACAACAATAATAGTAATAATAATAATTATTATTATTACAATAACAATAATAGCATTAGTAATACTAATAATCATAATAATAATCATAATAATAATAATAATAGTAATAATAATAATAATAATAATAATAATAATAATAATAATAATAATAATAATAATAATAATAAGTTTTTAAATATAAGTATAATCTGAACTTGTCTGATCTGATCTGAACTTATCTGATCCGATTTGAAATAAGCAAAAATAAAGTGAACTAAACATAGCCGAGGGTAAAATATTAATCTTAATCTTGTTTTCTCATTCCGTATCACTACTAATTTTATTTTGTGATACCCTCGGTGTAAGGAACTAGGGCGCTAAAGTAGCGAGGAGTATATGATGGTTGTATAGTTGTGCGAAAAAACAACAGGATCCAACCAAATAAAACCCTAGCTTTTGGGCCATATTGGTCAATTCTACCATAAGTACATGCATAATAAGCTGTATAGCTGTCGCACTCCTTTTAAGTCACATAAATTCTCCTGAGCTAAGTCACAAATGCTACTATCTACCCAATATCAGTCTACTCTTAGATTCTCAAACATTTTTTCATTTAATTCCATTTATTGAAACCCCAACATCCCCACTTCCCCACTTCTTACTCTTCCTTTATAATCACGAGCTCTCTGCACTAAAAATCAGACCAACCAAGCAATAGAAGAGAGAGAAAAAAAAACGAGAGTGAAAAAAAAGAGAGAGAAAACAAATGGCAATGAGGTCTTCTGCTTTGTTATTGGCTGTTGCTTTTCTACTGCTTTCGGTCAGCCACTCCTCAATTGCAGCTAGAAACATGCAAATGAGCAGTGGTACCAAGGCACAGAATAACAATAATAATAATAATATGGTGGATGCCACTAGGAAAAACCCTAGTGGTAATCATGCTAATGGTCTCACTGATAACAAGAACTTTGTGTTTAGTGGTATTGGTGGTGGACTTGGTGGAGGTGCTGGTATTGTGGGACCGCTTGGCGGTGTCGGGGGATTTTCCGGAATCGGTGCCGGTGTTGGTTCTGTTTTCCCCGTTGGCGGACTCGTTGGTGGTGGTGTTGGTGGCGCAGCTGGCGCTGGTGGAGGAGTTGGTGGCATTCTTCCTTAAGGAAAATTAAGTGATGATGAAGTGAACGAAGTTATGCTAGGGGTTTGTTTTGTTTTGGCGTGTGGTAGACTAGCTAGTGATGACTGATGAAGTTAACAGATTAGGTCTTTTTATCAATCAGTCTATGGTATTAGTAGTAATAATAATAAGTGTTGTCTAGTTTAGGTTGTAGGATGTTGCATGAGAGGATGAGTATGAGTTGTCCATGTAATATCAAATTTGTGTCTGTTATTTTGGGTTGTGTGTAACGTATGTTGTACTGTTTTGATCTATTAGGAATGAATGTCCTTGTCTATGTATTGCAATTTGTGACTTAATCTTAAGAAAAAAGCTCCGATCCAATTGCTTGTGACCCTTGCTCTATTTTTTGTGTTAAATAAGTGTAATTTTTATTATTAAATCAACATCTAAGTTTTACTGATTAGACGGTAATCCCTGTAAAATAAGATTGTGACGTATACACTAGTCACCAAAGTCGAAAATATGAAGAGGGGATTAAGATGCGTGCCATATGTTTGGTTTAATTTCCTTCCTTTATCATCATGCAAATGTATTCAAAATATTATTAAGACACTTACGCTAAAATATTGAGTACCAAGCTCTAAATTTACTCCAATTATTCTTAGATGCTAATGCCCAATTAAAATGAAACTCATCCCCACATATTGTTTCTAGTGAATAACTTAATTTTTCGAATCTTAAAAGTGTTAGTAGTATACAGGTCACTAAAGCTCATTCTCTTACCCTAAAGGCAAGGAAAAACCAAAAGAAACCTATTTTATTTCTATTTTATCTAAACAACTGCCAAAAAAAAAGAATAACTGAAATTTTTGATAGTTTAATTCTATGTTAAAAGTATCATACAATTTTTATATGAATTAATCAAAATTTGAGCATTCCCCAGGTATTAGTTAATTCTACAACTATATGTATATGTTTATATATTCATATGAGAACACTAAATCTTATAGTAGTAAAAGTTTTAGGTGTAACTCTCGTAACATATTATTTACGCGTGTGAATGTATTCACCACCAATTTCAAAACCACGTTCATCGGTAATCACCGGCCTTCTCATTTTTCCCAACTTGATTTTCTCTCCTCTTCCACCCTAATTTCTCTGCACATGATACCAAGCTCAATGAAATGCTCCAATTACAATTTGTTAAAAGTAAACTAGATTGGAAAACCAACGAAGAAATCGAACCTAATTTATGGCGAGCTTCATTTTACCCAATTCTATCTCCCTGACCCATACCCTAGATCTTCTTCTCCTTCATTTTCTCCCTCTAAACTCCATTGTAGTCCTTCGCTCCTCACTTCTAGTCATGATTTGCTCTCCATTTGATCTCGTTTCTAGTGAAAACGCCGATTCCCTTCTCTCTCTCTCTCTCCTTTTCAATGTATACCGTGGTGAAGCTTAGAGAAAATGAGGAAGATGAAGATGATGATGATGAACATTTCTCGTTGAGTCGCTAGTGGACCGGTGTTCGCCGGTCGTCTTGCCGGTGTCATGAGCTTTGGAAGGCGGGTGTGCGGTGGTGTGGCGGGGGTGAGAGGAAGTGAGGTGGTGGATGTTCGTGACTCGTGTGAGCTTTGAAGGCGGTAGGTGTGCAGTGGTGTGGCGGGGGTGAGAGGAAGTGAGGTGGTGGATGTTCGTGACTCGTGAGCTTTGAGGGGGGAGAGAGAAATATTACAACTTAATAATGACACATGTATGGTGGATAATGACATAAAAATGATATTAGGTTGTGTAAATGACATTAGATTGTGTAATATGATAAAGTATATAAAGAAAAATAAGTGAAAATTGTATTTTTTTAAAATGACATAAATATAAGTAATAATGATATCATTTTCTTATAAATGATACATAAAAAGTTGAAAAATAATAATGAAATAAAGATAAATTATATAAATTTGGTGAATAATGACATAAAAAGTGAGATGTAATGATATCATTGTTCTATAAATAATACCAATTTGTGTAATAATAATAAGGTATATAAAGAGTTGACAAATAATGATGAAATATGGAAAAACTACATGAAATAAATCCAAAATGATACAAATTTATTGAAAAATGACATAAAAGTCGTAATAATGACATCAAAGAGTTTAATAAATGACATAAAACAAATTAAAAAGAATGACATGAGACAGACTCCAAAATGGTATGAAATACGTCAATAATGACATAAAATAGTTTTACAATGATATGATATAAGTTTGCTTTGAAAAAATGACATAAAAGTTAGTAATAATGTAATCATTTCTATTATATATGATATATGTTTGTGTAGTAACGATAAGTTATACAAAAAGTTGAAAAATAATAATTAAATGGAGGAAAATATCATATGTTTGTTGACAAATGACATAAAAATTAGTAATAATGATATCATTTCTATTATAAATGATATATATTTGTGTAATAATGATAAGGTATACAAAGAGTTGAAAATAATAATTAAAAAAGGGCAAATGACATGAAACACTCTAAAAAGAGACAAGTTTGTGAAAAAATTACATAAAAGTCGGTTTATGAAAGAGTTTTACAAATGACATGAAATAAATTTAAAAATGACATGAGATAGCTAAAAAATGACATGTAATACTCCAATAATGACATGAAATAGTTAAATAATTACATGAAATACTAAAATTAGCTTACACATGTGGGAATGTTGTCATACAAAAAGTTATCGTGTAAACAATAGTGAATCATATATTTATTACTCATTTCTATTTTATTTTTTGTCATTTCTATGTCATTTTAGCAAACTTGTATCATTTTCCCTTATTTCATTATCATTTTTTAACTATTTATATACCATATCATTATTACTCATTTTTGTGTCATTTTTACTCATCTTTAATTTATGTCATTTTTCAAAGAAACGTTTTATCATTTTGACCTATATTATTATTATATTTGACTCTTTATATACCATATCATTAATTTTTATGTCATTTTTCAAGAAACTTATATCATTTTCCCTTATTTCAATATTATTTGTCAACTTCTTATGAACCATATTATTATCACTCGTTTTGTATCATTTCTACTTAATTTATGTCATTTTTCACCTAACTTGTATCATTTTCCCCTATTTCATTGTTATTTGCAAACGAATATAGTTGTTTATGTCATTATTGACGTGTTTCATATGATTCCAAACGATGTCATGTCATTTTTATATATATATATTCACGTCACTTACAAAATTCGTTTATGTCATTATTAATATATTTTGTATCATTTTAGAACTATTTCATGACATTATTGATCAGTTTTATGTCGTTATATTGTTACTAGTATGTTTTACATTATTTTAGAATTTTGTTCCATGACATTAGGGAAATATTTCATGACATTTTTAAATCTATTTTATGTCCTTTTTGATATATTGTACTTATACCTTTATGAATCTAATTTATGTCATTGTAAAACCTCTAAATATTTTTACTCTCCTCTTTCATCAATGGTAACCCCGCCCCTTCCTCACCAACTCCACCTCTCGCTTCTCCACGGCGGCGATAGGACACTTGAACTCGCTTTTCCATGATGGCGACAGACGCCCGAAATTTGTCTGTTCCATGATGTCTTGTTTATTGCTTTACTTTTTGATTGCTTTTAGTTGGTATTATAGTTGTTTTTGAGTTAGTTTAGGCTAGTTTGTTAGCTATTTCCTTAATTTGTGCAATTTTCCTCCTCGTATGCACTTTCTTTGGGCGCTTTGTTTCATTTCATGACATTGGATCATGCTTGGAGGACACTTATACAACCCTGAATATTAATATCGAAAAGGAAGGTCAAAGAAGCATCAAGGAAGCATAACCGAGTTCATGGGGACAAATATAAGAAGCTTTGGAAGGGTTTCAGCACTAAGGGTCAATTTGAAATGGCTATAACTTTCAGTACACAAAACATTTTTGAGCGATTCAAGTTGAATATGAAAGTTTGGCTCAATAGATTTCCAACAAGTGGTCACAAGCTCAATTCCGATGAAAACGAGTGAGATATGGCCGTTTGAAAATGAACTAACGAAACCAAAACCGACCCTGAGCGTTCGGATCAACCGACCCGCCCGGGTCAATCTGGAAAACCGAAATTTCATTCCTGTCGACTTGACCCGCCCTTGGGTCAACCTCAACCCGAGCGCCCGGTCACTCCACCCGCCCGGGCCGGGTTTTTCCAGGAAAACTTTATTCTCTTGTGTACGGGGGGCTTTCTTGTAACTTTACTTAGCTTACTTTAGGACTATATAAGAGAAAATCCTCTTATTTTAGGTTAAGCTAATTTACATTATATTTTAATAAAGGGAGATTTGAAATTCTTAGAACCTTAGGGGAGAGAAAATCTCATCTTCTAGAAGAGAGAAATGAGATAAACTTGTTGAAAGCTTGAAATTTGAAGAATCTAAGAAGGAAACTTAAAGTTTTGGAGACTCCTTGCAACTTTAATGTGAATTTCTTACTCTCTCTCATATTTTATTGCTTTATTTTCTTATTTTTATGTCATTCTCACTCTATTTACTTGTTCATCCTAGATTATTGTTTTAGTTCATGTTAATAGTTGTTAATGTCTTTTAGTTTATAATTTTTCATGATTTGTGAGTAGCTATTTCTTTGGGAAGGGTTTGAAGCCATTAATGAGTTCATGAACCTCTAAATCCAACATTGGGTTTTGACATGGGATAATTTTGGTTAATTGATTTGGCATTTTTCATGAATGTTTGTGTGATTGGCCATCATAGGAGCATAATTTAGGTACCCTGAGTGAATTAAGGATCGAGAGATGAAGTTAAGGGGTTGCCTCAAATCGATTATTAGGCTTGAAGGACCATGAGAATATGGACTACTTAGCCTAGGGGACTTAGTTTTCTTGTTTAAGTTCATCATGTTTATGGATATGCTTGGTTGAATGCCTTAGCCATGAGAATAGGTCTTCGGTAAGAGTAATAGGCCAATCTAGCTAGCTCGAGAGAGTGGTTAGAGTACCAATGGATGAACAATTCCCCTCAATTGATCCCCATTGTTGATTCCCATTGTGATTGCTTGGTTTGTGAATGAGTTGATTGGTGGATACCCCTTCCCAAAGTCATTTTCTTATTGTCTTTTCATCTTTAAATCTTCCAAAACGTAGACTTTGTTTAGCTTATCATAAATGGATACTTATTGGTGCTTCCCTTAGTCCTTGTGGATTCGACCCTTTACTTGTAGTTTAGGTATCTTTGATGTGTTTACAACGAGCGCGTCACTCCACGAAGGTGACGACGCACCTGAGAAGCTTTAAAATCAACGACAACGGCGACAACAATGACGACACCACCACACCACCGCTGTTGATCTTTCCTCTTTTATCATCTAAGCTGACTCGTTCTTCTTCGAACAAATTTCCGCAATTTTCTTATACTTTTCCCCAGAATTTTCAATCAAATTTTTGTCTTATTCTTGATTTGAAATCTCTTGATCTAATTTGAACTTCTTTTGCTCTTCTCAAACATTCTCAAACCGTAGAAATAATTGGCGAAATTTAGAGCGAATCTCAAACCCTAACTTCCACTTTTCATAAACTTTAGGGAAGTATCTAGAATTATATTCATCATGTGTTTCACGATGTGATTTCCATCGATTTTGTAGAGATTTCGTTGTGATTCTGGCTTTCACGGATTCTTGTTGCTAATTTTCTCATTTCTCAACGTATGATTCTTTGGTTTTTCATTCCGAGCATCAACATCAATCTCAAAGCGGCCTCGGTTAGTCGTTAAACCAATTTTTCCATATTTTACAAGTGAAGAAATGGAGGTTTGAAGTTTGAACCGAAGAGAGAGAAAGAGGATAGGTTATTTCAACACGTGTGAGTCCTTGTTACACGACAACTTATGGTTTAACATGTTACTCCCAAGACAGACTCAATCTTATATGAGGCAGACTTATAATAATTTATCATTAAAATTTGAACTTTTCTATTTTTGGTAGAGATAACTTCCTTTTTTTTGGCAATTCAAAGTTTTTAGGGAAAATTCCTGCGTAACCTCGAGGTTTGGCGTAATTACCAAATTACCCCTCACATTTGGGGAATTCCTCATATACCCCTAAGGTTTGTGTTTGTGGTCAAAATACCCTTACTATGGACGGAACCCTAATGCTGTTAGGTTTTCCTCTCTCCCCCCCAATTTTCTCTCTATCCTCCCACCATCCTCCATTGATGAACCTCCAAGCTTTCTCTCTCCTCCCACCATCTTCCAATTGTGACATTCTAAACCTTAAACCTCATAATTTAGTTTGTTAAATTAATTCAAAAATCATCTTCCCTCACATCTCTCTTTTCTCCTCCATCCGCTTCCATTTTCGCCGACCATTGAGCTCGCCGAAGCCTCCGTGCTACTCGCCGCAGATTCTTCCTCTTCTCGCGCCGTTGCTCCCTTGGTGTTGTCGCCGTGTTGTTGTCGTTGTTGCCGCTGTTTTTTTCTCTCCTCTTCTTTCCCGCCGCTGTTTTTTTCTCTCCTCCTCTATTCATATGTGTTTGCCGCCGGTGCTGCTGCGTCTACCACCGGTGCCGCCGTCGCATTCCGTTCTCCCTTTCCCCGCCGAATCTTTGGTGGGCTTGCCACCTCTAATGGTGGTCGTGTGTTGGTGGTTCGCAAAGTACATCGAATCATCAACAAATCGATGGATGAAGAATCGATGGACGAAGGAAGATGAACATTGGGAGGAGGGAGAAAGGCATGGAGGCGGGAGGAGAGAGAACACTGGAGGTTCATCAATGGAGAATGGTGGGAGGAAAGAGAGAGAGAGAGAGAGAAAGTTAATAGCGTTAGTGTTCCGTCAAGAGTAAGGGTATTTTGAGCACAAACACAAACCTCGAGGGTATACGAGGAATTTTCCAAATGTGAGGGGTAATTTGGGAATTACGCCAAACCTCGTGGGTACCCGAGGAATTTTCCCAAGTTTTTATTAATAACCAAAAAAATGATTACAACCAAAAAGTGAACACCCAAGGTCTAAGGTAAATGAAGGCTAGACTCCCTACTTCTAGGAAGGGTTTGGAGCTAACCATCAAACACCAACACCTACAACAAGCACACCAAACAAACAAAGATAAAATTACATCAAAATCAAAACAACTCAAATGATAAGAAGTCGGCTAATATCAACCAAGCATCTACAAGCAACCTTAAAAAGAATTTACTTACAACTCTTTTGATAGCATCCATAGACTGACCCCCAAACACTATATGATATCCTTTGGTACCATATTTGGTACACAACTTCAGCAAAGAGCATTAGAAGTAATCTATTTTGAGGAGCTTTGCTATTACTCTTTGTAGCAAGGAACTTAAATTCATCATCAAACCTCCTAAACCGATTCACTGTGCCTATTTGTTGTAGGCACAAAGTCCATATTCTTTGAGTAGTAGGACACTCAAAGAAGAGATGTGAAAGTGTTTCACGTGCCCTAGGAACAAGAAGACACAACTACCGTCAACAAGAACACCCCTACTCACTCGCCTACTACTTTAGTAGCAAGTCTATCATGCATCACTAACCATGTAATAAATAAGGCTTTAGGACTAGCCTTATTATTGCATATAATAATCCTCCAGAAAACAGTAGGATTGTCTCCTCTCATGGTTATATAAAGCTTCTTGATAGAGAAATGGGCAGCAGTAAGGTAAACTTTGAGCATTAAAATCAGTAAACACTTGTCTACTGGCTAGAATTTTCTTCAAAGCCCAAGAAAGCCTATTAGAGATAACTTCTAATATCTCAAAATAAGTTATTGTTAGTAATTAAGTTCACCTCATCTAAGACTTGTTGATATGAGAAACATAAAAACTATAAGTATTTCATGTGAGATCTTGATAAGTTTTGTAACACCCCCAAATTACTTACTTTAAAATAGATAATAGATGAATAATATTTGAATAATTTAGGAGTATTACCGCCACGTGACTCTCACGCTTCAAAGAACTAACTACTAACTGACCAAAAACTGCTAGCGGAAGACTTTAACCAAAATAATAATAACTCTTTATTATTAAAATAAATATTATCTCAAGCTTAAAAAAAAATAAAACATCCTATACTAGTTGAAGATCCCCTCCCTAGTATGCTCCCATGCACATCCAAAGTTCGTCGCAAAACCGCTTACCAAAAAGGTAATCGGGGCAAAGTAAAATAGGAAAAAGGAAATATGCATTAGTATAAAAATGAGTATGAAATGCACTAGATAAGTAACACATATGCTAGTTCGTAACAATTTACATTTTGAAAACTCCATTACTAATAATTCAATGATAACTTTATGAACAAACTCTTTCGAAATAACTTGCAGTAAAATAAACTTGAGAACAATTCCTCTTCTTATCTCCCCTTCCTTTTTCCTAAGTGTGCACACCCCCAAAGCTAGTCATCCCATTACAGATCTATGTCAAGGGGTAAGAATAATTGCCAACAAGTGGACTTTGAAGTATAGATCCTTCTTAATGTTAATCAAGCAGTAATAATAATAATAATATGACTTGTAAGTCATGAATAAATCTCCTTTTCTCATAAACAACTTTTCGAACATTCAAAGTTCATAAAAACCAATCAAACCATTCATTGTAATAATCATTTAATTTTTTTCATATAAAATGATTGATAAAATCATTCCTTCTTTTGATTTCCAAGAGTAAATAATAAAATGTTGTAACCATTTTAAACCAGATTTCTAAATCCATTCA
Organism: Beta lomatogona; assembly: GCA_947646795.1. Taxonomy (NCBI): domain Eukaryota; kingdom Viridiplantae; phylum Streptophyta; class Magnoliopsida; order Caryophyllales; family Amaranthaceae; genus Beta; species Beta lomatogona. Next base: position 3,207,727 of record CANSNZ010001022.1, read on the forward strand.
ACCATTCAATTAATAAACAACTTTAACATATAAAACCACATTTCAAAAGATCTACCTACATAACATACCTTGAACTTACACAAAGAGTATACTAGTATCTTCACTTTGTCTTATGCTTGAGTGTTCTCCTAACCAACCAATAATATAAAACTCTAAGGCCCTGTTCTTTTGGACTTATTTTCAGCAAAAATAAGTAAAAATAAGTTGAGTGCAACAAAAATAAGTAAAAATAAGTTCAGTTCAGCAAAAGTAAGTAAAAATAAGTTCAGTTCAGCAAAAATAAAATTAGGGTTGTAATTTTTTTTTTCAATATTACAATTAATGTTGTTATTATTATTAATATTATAATTATAATAACGATGAATTTGTATTTTTTAATTTTTTATTCTTTTATTTTTTTTATTTTTTATTTTTTTACTTTTTTGTTATTTTATTTTTTTACTTTTTATTTATTATTACTATTATTATAATTTTTATTATTATTATTATTATTATTATTATTATTATTATTATTATTATTATTTATTATTATTATTTATTATTATTATTATTATTATTATTTATTATTATTATTTATTATTTAATATTTATTATTCATTATTCATTATTCATTATTTATTATTTATTATTTATTATTTATTATTATTTATTATTATTATCTATTATTTATTATTATTTATTATTTATTATTTATTATTTATTATTTATTATTTATAATATATATTATTTATTATTTATTATTTATTATTTATTATTTATTACTTATTATTTATTATTTACTATTATAATATAATAATAATAAGTATTGATAATATTATGTTAAAATTTATTGATTATTATAATAATAAATATTGATAATATTATGTTAATACAATTTAGTTCAAGAAAAATAAGTTCGGTTAAAGAAAAATAAATTCGGTTTAGCCAAAATAAGTAAAAATAAGTTCAGTTCAGCAAAAATAAGTAAAAATAAGTTCAGTTCAGTAAAAATAAGTTCAGTGTAGCAAAAATAAAATAAGTTCAGTTCAGTTCAGCCAAAATAAGTTCAAAAGAACAGGGCCTAATAAGTAGGTGTTCACAAAATACCAAAACCGAAAAACCGTACCGAAAAATCGATCTAAACGGGTGGTAACCGGATCGATAAAAAAAGTTTAAACGGTACGGTCACCGAACCGGCAAAAGTAGAGGTTGAACGGTACAGTTATGGTTACAATTTTTGAGTAAACGGTTAACCGAAAAACCGAAATATTTTTTTCTCTATCTAATTATTGCGAAAAAACGTTTTCCAACAATTAGTTTATTCTATATATTTGTTAGTAAGTAACAAGAATTAGAAGAAGTATGTGATTGTTTGAAAACTTTAGTACTAATATAAACACTATAATTAGGAAATGGAGTGAATACTTAGTGTTAGTTATGTTTTCCAACGGACTTACTACCCACTTTATAATACATTTTATATTAGAGAATATATAATAATAAAATGTATGCACAAAAAATTGAAAATATAGATCTACATTAACTAAAATATAATAGTATAACTTGAGTAACAGTTAATAGTTGACCGGGAAAACCGCACCTAAAAACGGTTAACCGCTTAGGCGGTAACCTGGCCTAAATCTACGGTTACTGATTCGCAAAAAAACGAACCGAAACTTTCTGGTTACCGTACTTGAAATGTCGTTTCGGGATCGGTTAACCACCCATGAACACCCCTACTAATAAGTAACTTATCACATGAACTTAATCATGAATTCAAACATGAATTTTTACATAACCCATCATGAGCGTAACATTTTTGAGTAAGAAACATGAAAATGTTTTGCTTAAAACAAATAAAATTGGAACTTGAATAAAGAATACAAACTAAAATAGATTAAGAAGAGAAGAAAGAACCTTGAAGTAACAGAGTTTGGATTCTTCAAAGTTTTTGGTGTAGAAAAATAGCTTGAGGTTTGGGGTATTTATACATGTAGAATAGGTAGTACTTAATTTCCAAAATTAAATAGTTTGTAACCTTCACCATAAATTAGGATATTAAACTAAGATTTGTAACCTACACATTAATTAGGGAATTTTAGAAAAACAAAACCTCCCCTTAGATGGTGATGGCCGGCCATCATGCCTAATTTTTTTTAAAACTCCATCATTGAAATGTTTTTAAAAGAAAAACTTATTTCATAAAATTTTGACTAGGCTTTAATTTCAAAAGTTTGACAAATCCAAGTTTGGCGCTATCTCATGCCAAAATAATTTAAAACCAGTGAAATTTCTAAAATATCCTTTGCTTAAAATATTAATTTTAGAAAATAAATATTTTAGTTACTTAAATAAACACTAAAAAATATGGGGTATTACAAGTTTGTAAAAGGGAACCAATGAGAATTCTATTATCATTTTTCGGCAGTTTCATCAATAAGAAACAAATGTGAAAAAAAAGAAAAGATAGTTGACTAGGTACCAAAAATATAACCCGTTTCCATCGGGTTGAGGAATGACTCCCAATTGTTTGGACTAATCAATATAAGTTTTAACTTTTTTGTTTGACAGCAAGAAAAGAAATTTTATTAAACTATCACTCATACGTGTCTGCAATCACAGAGCTTACAATCTCAGGTGGCACTTCTTCCAGCCACACTCTAAGGCGATCCATGGAAAAACTAAATTTCACAAGTTTATGGGCTACATCAATACCTCTCCTTCTAACATGAGCATAACTAACAGAAGAGCAATGGGAAGCTATAACAAGAATATCCTGCACAATTTTCCCAAAGGGAGAAGACTCACATCTACCTTCTCGTAAGTGGTTAATCAACTTAAAACAATCCACTTCTACGATAAGATGCATCAACCCAACCTCCAAGGCAACTTGCAGACCATGTCGAGTGCTAAGAGTTTCTACAACATCAACATCCTCTATTCCATCCATTTTCACACATGTAGCCATCAATACATCCCTAACAAAGTCACACACCACTCCGCCCAAACCAATCTGCTTATTTTTTGCAAAGCTGCATCAGTATTAAATTTATAGGTTGGTGAAGGGGGCGCGCTCCGGCTGTCCAGCGAGGCACATATGTTAGTTGTAGTATCCTTCGGAACATTCACCTTCTCATACTCATACACTCCTCTAACAGCTTTATCAACCACATCCATGAACTCCACTCTTCTTTTATCAAAGATCCAAGCATTACGAGCTAACCAAATGTTCCAGCAAAGCATCCAAAACAGGTTCCACCATTCGTCCTCTTAACTTTGCCTTGTCAAAGACTCAACTCACTCACCAAAACTCCTATTTCCAATTTGAGATGTATCCATACGAAGAGGCGAGAAGTACCAAGCTTTCTTTGCTCCCTCACAGTGAAGCAACATATGCTTGGTGGGCTCCACCCCATTACCACATTTATGGCATTCTTTCTCCAGCCCTACTCCTATTTTCATGAGATTATTATTCACAGGAAAACCACTTTGCAATTCTTTCCATCCAAAAAGTCTTATCTTCGCAGGATATTTGCATCCCATAGCTTTCGCCACACTTTTCTTCTTGGGGACGGAGACTGAGGTCGTAGGTAACAACATTCGAGCTTCACATAGTTCAATATATAATATATCATATTTGTACATGGATTTCAGGTGCATTTAGGTTGCATTTCTAGTTCATATTAGAACATTTAGGTGCATATTTGCATGATTTACTTAAGTTTTGCTCTACTGCTCTCCGTTTGCTTGTTTTGATGAATTTCAGGTGATATTAATGCAAATAGACAATGGTTAGCTAAGCGTGAGTAAAACAAACATGAATAAAGAAGGTAGATTGCATGAGGATCACCAAGCATCTCTTTGGGACGAATTTGGGCTAGAATGAAGCGAACCATCACTAAAGAAATGTGAAAACTGACTCTTGTACACTATTTTACTCATAACTTTTGGTACACAAATGATAATTGAGTGATTCTAATTGGGTTGAAAAGTAGACTTGAAGACCTTTCTAACGATTGGTCAAACTGCACGATAAATTTCGATAAGAGATGATAAAGTAATGATGTTTCAAATATGAGCAGTTTTGATGATTTGTTGCGGGACCGGCCGGGCGAGATCTTGCTCGGGCGGGCGGGTTGCTGTTTCACTTTATTCTATGGAGAATGACCTGACAACCGCCCGACTGGGCGGAATCCACCCCAGTGGGTCGTAATTTTGGGATTTTGAAGCGCGTGTTCCGTTGTTTTTTTTTTTGGGTAAGTAAGTAAGAGTATATTTCACCAAAAAACAACATTTACAACCTAGCTTTTGCACCTTAGCACAGCACCAAGGAATAAAAACGAAAACTCATAAGACCACGGGAGGTATAAGCAATAGACAACAATTATTTATTTTATCCAGCCTTCATCCACACTACTACCACTAGTAGAATAATTGCTTATTGTTGCGGTCATTAAGTTGGCCTATTGTCATAGCTTTTGGCCAGCGGCAATTAAAGGCGCAAAGAATAGGTAATTACCTATTCTTGCGGTTTTTAACCGCAATAATATAGCAACCTATTCGCTGCGGTTCTTACCAAAACCGCAAAGAATAGGTAGTGTGAATATAAAAAAAAAAAAAAAAAAAATTGGAAAGTATCCTATTGCCGTCGTTGTTGGTAAAAACAAGCAAAGAATAGCGAGTCTATTGCTTCGTTGTTTTTACCAAACAACAAAGAAGAATATGTTGTTTTTTTTTATTAAAAAAAAATTATACATTTATAATGTCATATACTAGTATACTAAAATCTATACCCACACAACATTTTCATTCAAGCATGAAATTAATTGACAAATTACATAACAACATTATACATTTGACTTTATTAGTTTTATGTTGAAATCGTAAAATACACATATAAGATCTAAAAAATATATATACAAATGATATCTAAAAAATACAAATTAATTTAATTCACCATAAACCGAAATTACGATTCAATTAGATATACAAAATTTGATTGAATAAAATAATGGCTTAATGTTGGGGATTAAGGTGACAATGAATAATTTTCTCGATTTATTAATTAAAAGAAAATGAGAAAAGTATTATTAAAATAAAAAGAAAATGGACTTTCTTGCTTCCACGCTTTCCCTTCTTCTCTCACATTGCAATTTGCAACTCAATCCAAATTCTTCGATTTTGCTCCCCTTTGGCCTTTTAGAGAACCGAACAACCACCTCCATTCACCATTAAATCAAGTCAACCACCGCATCAACCACCGCCATCAATCACCGCATCAACCACCGGTCATCAACCACCGCATCGACGCCGTCAACGGCGATGAAAGCCAAACTCAAGAAATTCCATCACATTCCACATGCGAAAATTCAAACGAAGAAATCATAATCACACGAAACAAAAACTTGAAAAAATCAAAAGATACCTGAGTTTGCTTAACTTAAACAAGAAGATCACGCAAAGCAGAAAAAGCATCACGAAGAATCGAACACCTTACCAACAGAATTCGCGACGATCGAAGGATCGAAGGAGCCGGCGATGAAGAAAACGCAGATGATGCTGAGGAACAAAACGAACGATTATCACGAACGAAACTTCGAAAAAAACGAACGAAACTTGCCGGAAATTCATCGCGAGAAGAAACTTCAATGAATCTCCAGGAATATCAACTGAAATCACTAGAAAAGGCTGATAAACATGAGCGATGAATTCAATTTCCGATTCAATTGAGAAGATTTTTTATTAATCTTTGGCAAATTCAAGAGAAATCGCCAGAAATCCAGAGAAAGAGGTTGATGAAAATCGAGAACAAAGGAATCAATCGTCAAAGCATAAGAAACAATCGCGGAATCAATCGAAGAATTTGATTAGATTGAACAAAGCTTGAGGAAGCGAGAAAAACGAGAGAAGAGTAGATTTGAGAAGAGAGAGAGAGAGATAAAAACCAAGATGATGCTGAGGATTTAAGAGGAACATTGATGGAGGCGAAAATGAGGAACGTTGAGAGAAGAGAGATGAGGGTGAGCGGATGAAAATGAGGAAAACGGCGCCTAATAGAGGCTAAAAGGATAAAAAACCCTAATGACCCTATTGCTGCGGTTTCTTTTAGAAACCGCAGCAATAGATTAAAATATTATTAAAAAAATATTATTTTAATCTATTGCTGCGGTTCTTGTCAGAAACCGCAGCAATAGATTTGGTCAAATAGTCAACTTTATTTCAAAAATTTCCCGTTGAAACCATATTGCTGCGGTTTCTAGCCACAACCGCAGCAATATGTTTAATTTCGATTTTTCCTTTTTTTTTTCGTGATTTATTGTTGCGTAAGGGTAAAACCGCAGCAATACCACCGCAGCAATAAGCAAAAATTCTACTAGTGTACATTTCTTTGGTAAATAGTGAAGAATTTTGTGTTTGGCAATGAACTTAGAATGATGTATACATTTATTTACACTCTGAACTTTGAGTTCCTAGTATGCTTCATTTCTAATCCTCCAGAGCTGATAAGTACATGCTGTTATGATAACACTTAAAACCTGTTTCCTTGTTCTTGATCCCTTGTATGATCTGTGAGACCATGAGATTGATTGAGGGATATATCTACTCCCTGTCTCAATTCCGATCCAATCCATCTGAGCATTGTATGTATGATTGCTTACTATATGAACACTCAAAGAAAAGATGATTATGTGTTTCCTCACTTGGTCACGTATGCAACATCGTTATCTCCACTAACCCCAAATCTGCACAACTTCTCCTTTGTTCTCACCTATTTTGAACACTTAGCCACATAATAAACTTATGCTTGGGCAATGCCATTCTCGCTCCAAACACCAGGTGTCCCATGAAACACTTGGTATTCCATCGATCATCAACTTATACACATTACGGATGATATAAGCATTATTAGTATCCCAATTATGAATCTGAACTCTCTTAAGCTCCTCTTTAACCTTGCACAAATACTAAACCACCCAACTAGCCTATGGTGGAGCCTGAAAGTCCCACCAATTCTGGTCTTTGATGTAAATTTTATGCATCCATTTCACCCCAGGAGGTCATCTTAGTTAACACCAATGTGCCAAACAAGCTTACCAACAAAGAGCTTTGTTCCAAATTGTAATATCTCTAAACCCAAGACCTCCTTGTTTCTTTGGACTACGAGACATGACTCCATTTCGGATACCCCCGCTTTATCATCATTTGCTCTTCCACTCCATAAAAACATTTCCGCAAACATTGTTAACTTTTTTAAGGACTGCAGCAGGGATTAGGAAAATTTGAGACCAGTAACAATGAATGCTCGTAAGCACAGATTGCACCAACTGGGCCCTTCCTGCAAATGAGAGATTTCTAGTGCTCCACATGTTGATTTAGTTGTCATTTTGTCAACTAACGTACAATTCGCAATCTGCTACCTTGAGTTTCTTAGTTTGTATAGGCACCACTAGGTACCTAAATGGAAGCTTCTCAAGCATGAACCTAGAAGAGTCTTGAATTCTAATAGTATCCTCATCCTTCATCCCGGAACAATAAAGAGCCGACTTTGTGTTGTTTGCATTGAGGCCGGTTGTTTATGAGAAAAGTTAAGCCCTTGAAGTAAAAGTTAGCGGACATAGTATCACCTTTGCTGAATAGTAAAAGATCATCAGCAAAACAAAGGTGGTTGAGCTTCATGTGACCACAACCTTTGAAGAACTTAAACACCTCCATATCTCCAATATAGGATAAGATCTGGACAAATAGTCTATATATATCACGAAGAGCAGAGGAGACATTGGGTCTCCCTGTCTCAAGCCTCTTTAGGCTGGAAAAAACCCCTCAGTACAACCATTCAGCATCAGAGTGAATCTTGGAGTTGTAATGCACTCCATGACACACTTAATAAAATGAGAAGGAAAGTTAAGGCCAACCAATATCTCCTCCATGCACTTCCATATAATTGAGTTATATGCTTTTCTTAAATCAATCTTCATGAGAACACTAGGTACTTGACTATTCCTACTCGAAACTTCTTCACCAAATCCTAGCATAAAGAGTATATTGTTGATAATATTTCTCCCGATGATAAAAGCACCTTGATTTGGAGCAACCAAATCGGGTAAAATTATCCTAGTCTAGTGCATATCATCTTGCTAATTGCTTTATAAATGATGGAACAAAGTAGCAATAGGCCCGTAGTTCCCTATAGTAGTAGGACACTTCACCTTAGGGATAAAAGTGATTGCGATCTCTTGCTAGCATTTTACCATGAATAAAAAAATCTTGAATTGTTATGGTGATCTCAGCTCCCACAATATCCCAAGATTTCTTTAAAAATGGCTAGAGTAGCCATCAATGCCAGGGGCCTTCTCGTTTGGGATTAAGAACAAGGCATTTTTAATTTCATCAGCAGTGAAATTCAGCCTTAGCAACTTACGCTGCTCCTCTGTAAGCACCTTTCCTTTCTTTATTATCTTCCTTTCAAGCTTCCTTATATTACCATTACTCCCTAATAGAGCCTTGTAGAATTGCACAAAAGCTTTAGTGACATCCTCAGGCTTGTTCACCCACTCACCTTGAGCATTTTTTATTGTATTAATCCTATTCTGTATTCTTCTCAATTTGATACTCTTGTGAGAAACTCTTGTATTATCATCCCCCTCTTCCATCCATCTTATTTTTGCTTTTTGACTCATAAAAGAAAGATAATTTTGTGAGCAATTCTGTAATCTTGTTTGTACTTCATCTCTTTCTCAATAATCTCAAGGTTGGAAGGATCAGACTGGAGTTGTTGAACTTCAAGTAACATATGATAAATACTTGTGTTCTAAATTTGAGACATCAAATTCCTCAGCATTCAACTTGTTTTAACTCCTTTTTCAACAGCTTCAACTTTTGAAGAATACAAAACATCTTTGTACCATTGATCTATTCCCCCATCCTCTTCTCACAATATTCAAAAAATTCTGAGATTTACTCCACATATTGAGGAATCTAAAGGGTTTCTTCTCTATTCAAAGTGATATGACTTCAGAATTGCAGGATAGTGATCAAAGTCTTCCCTCTGGTAAGAATAAGACTTCAGACATACCAAACTCTTCCATCCAAGCATCATTTCCTACCACTCTATCCAACTTACAATATACTCTATTTTCTCCCTCTTGCTTGTCGCTCCATGTAAAAAACTGACCACTAGCTTTCACATTAATCATATGACAATCTTCCATACAACTCTTCATATCAACCATCTCTCTCTCTCTCTCTCACACAAGTTGACCAATTCTCTCCCCCAACCCCAAAATGGCATTAAAGTCACCCATGATCATCCAAGCACTAGATATATTAGCAGACAAAGCAATCAAACTATCCCACATCTCCTTAATATCCTTCCTATAATTATGTCCATATACAAAAGAACAATAAAATTTCCTCCTCCATTCACCATACACACCTCAGGATGTATGATTTGAGCAAAATAAAAGATTATATTTACATGAAATGTAGTAGGATACCAAGCTAAAAGAATTCTACCATTTTTATGCCAAACGTAATTGCTTGAGAAGCACCAACAGGACATAAATTCGTGTACAAATTGTTTCAAGAAGGCTAAATAGTCTTATATCATGAGAAAGAATGAAATTATTTACCTCAAGTTGCTTAGCTTTATTATTTAGCCCTCTCACATTCTAGGATAGAATGTTATCCATGGCCATAAGGAGGCTCCCCCTCCCGATCTAAATCATCTTCATCCATGTCATCGGTGACCTCCACGAGCTGTATGTGTCCCGTTCGCCTCTAACCCACCATTTGTAATTGACGCTGCAATGGAGTTGCTAGTTGCAACCTGTTGTTTTTGGATGATGTTGTTGACCTCCCCCTTATGCACCACTTGAAATCCATCTTCCCTATTTCGAGCTTCTTCTTCTTCTTTTTCACTGGTGACATTCATCATATCTATGACCAAGCCCATGACAATTCTCACAAGTAATAAGTATCCACTCATAAGCCACCTCTCGCTCCACCATAGATCCTTTCTCATTTTCAAAACATATAGTCTTAGGAAATAGTTGATCCACATTCACTTCTACAAGGATCTTGCAAAATTCAATCAATCCTTGTTCACGGTTGCTTGATCTAATTTCATTGGCTTGCCAATACCCGAAACAAGCTTAAACAAACACTTTCTCTGCCAAGTATTTGAGATCCAATTGAGGTAATTGAATCTAGATGGGCATCCTCTTGATTTCTTCCTTATGAAGGTCCATCTCTGGACTCCATGCTTTAACCACAATAGGTTTTTTGTCAAAAAATTCAAAACCACCATTAATGATTGCATCTCTTTACTCCATTGTTGCTAGTCGAACAATGAAAATCCTTTCCTATTGCTGCAACTTTATCTATGCCATATTTTCCCCAAATTCGCCTAATATATCCCTCCATTACAAGAAATGGTGGATTGGCTCCAATGACATAGCAAACGATTGCATTCTCCCAATATTCAATCTCATCCTTAACATCATCAAATTCAATTTTAATTGTGGATGATTTTGGTTCAATTTCTATCTCCTTAATAAGCATTAACATCTACAGAATCCGTATGAACTTTAATTTCTCAAATTCATTAATAAGACTACGAGAGTGAGGATTACCATGATCAATCGCCTCCAATCGTTTTGCGTCTTCTTCATCATCGTCAACCATGCGTATAGTTGGTGCTTCTCCCTACTCTGTTGTTGCAAAGCTTGAATGGAAATTTGAGGTGAAAGAGGTTCCTCAAATTCGGGGGTTTCCACCATTGACAAGCTACTCCATGTAATTCCGCAATTGATTTTGCTTTCCTACCCTCGTAGATCCAAAGAGGACCTTCGCTTACTTTGCTTAAGATGATTTTGCTTTTTCGCCTTAGCTTTCGAAGATCCTCGCCATGGCGACGGTGTATTTTAGCAGCTAACTAAACGTGCACCGAGAGAAAAACAAGAGCGCGAAGATTCATCCTTCGGTTTGAAGGATATTTTGTGGAGCTTTGAAGGGATTTGTTCCGTTGTTTATTATTTTAGTATAAATACTTCTCTTTTAAGTGAAGGAAAACCACGTTTTTACATTCATTATTTAGTTCATTAGTTTTCTAAGCATTTTTAATCTCTCAAGAACCCTAGTTTATTCTACTTTGTGAGCACATTCAAGATTTCAATAGAGTAATTGTTTTCAAGATTCGTTCTTCAATTGGTACTTGTCTCTCATCCTTTACTACTCCCTTTTTAATTCTTCCTTGTTAATCCATCATTTTGCTTGTTAATTTAATTATGATTATGTTTTCCCCAATTATGTGAGTAGTTTACTTTCTAGGGATTTGGGGATCTATGTATGCATATGATGGATTGATTGAATGATTATTTAATTCATTGTTTTGTTTGATTCTTGCTATTGAGTTATTTATGTTAATCTACAAGTTTGGCCAACTGTGTTAATTATTATTGCAATACAAAGTTATAGACCGAGAGGTAGGATTTTGTATTGGCTCTCAGTAGTAGGCTTAGCGATCTATGACCATGCGAGAGTGGCTAATGTTCGAGAGAAATTACATGTGCCCTAGTTATTAGATTGATTAATTGAGTTTCTTCAGTCATTCTTGATATCCTGAATTACATACATGGTGAACCATTTCCCTAGTCTTTCCCTTAATTGATATTTGTGATTTGGTTATTTGCAATTAGTTTAGTAAACAACTCCTTTTTATTTGATTTAGTTAGTATAATATTACAGTTCGTACATTATAGTATAGTTATCTCCCGTGGATTTGATCCCGACTTCCACGACTACTAATTAGTGGACCTTAGGTTATTTTTGATTGGGTAATGCGACTTTACCCCGTCAAAATTTTGGCGCCGTTCCGAGGAGATGGCTTATTACTATTATATCTGAACTATTAATTTTAGACTAATTTTTTTTAAATATGTTTTTTATTTATTTTTTTTAATTTCTTTTAAATGACATCTATCTCTTTTCCCCAATTTGAGCAAGAGGTGTTTTGGATATACAAGCTTAGATTTGAAAACGTTTTTGGTCCGGACCATTTATTTGAACAATAGGAAATTGGTTTAGTGATTTATGAGGGTTTGAATGATGATATGGGGCTGGTTGTAGATTCCATGAGTAATGGTAAATTCATGGATATGACACCTGAGATAGATTGTAATTTGTTTGAGCAATTAGCTAGTGGAAACCTTTGAGTGGGAGATGACAAGGTATGTTACTCCAATCTTCTAGAAAATTCATCTATCTCGTGATTCTCAAACTCTTACCTTTATCTCTAATTTTTGTTCTTGTTGTCACTCTTATGATCATGATATTTCTCTTTGTCCACATAATGAGTCATATATGCATGTCAATAATCCTATTTTTTGAGTTTAATTTATTTAATGCTCCATTTAAATATGATAATATCAAAGGTTTTCTTTATGATTTCATGAATGAATTAAATAAGGTTCAAGAGGATTGCATGTTGCAATTAGCAAAATGTCTTGAAAGTCAAAGATCAATAGCGTCCGGATTAACTTCTATTAGCCAACCTATTGAGCAATGTTTGTATTATGATGATGTGTTGGTTGAGAATGCTAGTTCATTAGAAATTAGACTCTTGATGGAAGTTTAAATAAGGAAAAGATGTATATAATGGATGTTTTTGAGGAGGAACAATCATTAGTTGTAATTGTAGATTCAGTGATTGAAAAACCATCGGTTATTGAAATTTTGATTTGATAAGCTTATTGATGAGAGTGAAGTTTTAGGTAAAGAGCTTGACTATGCTTGAAAGCGTACAAAAATTTGATGCCGAGCCTAACCCGCATAACCCTCATATCCCATTTTCACGGAAGCTTGATCTTGTACCTTCATCCCCCGTGTTATATCCTCCTTATTTTCTTAAAGAGCTATTGTTGCATGCTAATTTTGACCAAGTAAATATTCATGTTCATCCTATGACACCTAAGGAATTGCAAGTTACGTATTGAGTGTTCAATAACATGTTTGCGGGGGGAATTTGATAAGTTCATGAAGGCATTGGGTTCTTCATAATGTAAAAAGTATTTCGGTCGTACGGGACCCTAAAATCCAGTGCTTATCGGGAGGCAACCCTACTTTCTAACCTTTAGTTGTTATCTTTATTTTTACTTTATGACTAACTTTGATAACGTGTGTTTCAGTTGACGTGCTCTTGGTTGGGGTGGAAGTGTTAATATCGTTTGGCATACTCTACGTTCATTACCCACCTTTTTCGTGAGTTGTACACTTCCCTTATCTTTTGCTTATTTGTTCTTCTCGGTGTTCACATGATTAGCTTTTCCAAAATTTTCAACCCCGTGAAGCGACACGTGGCGGCACAATTCTTCGAGCCAAAAAACTTCCAAAGTACGCCAAATTTGCTCGCGTCGGGATTACATCATTAGCGGTCATGACCTCCAATGATGATGGGGGGCTAGATGTATGGGTATTACCCAAGTGTGCTAGTGGACTGTGATCATGTCCGCTAACATTGTACAAGGACGCGGACAAAAGACACAACGCTTGAGATCGCGTTCACTGAAGATAGTTCAACAACACTTGTTGGCGACCATATAGTAAGACAAAATAGAGGAATCTTTCCTTATTTCGGGCACATTACAGCCATACACGTGTATGAGGATTATGCATCCCGTTAGATGAATTATACTTCTATAAATAGCCATTTGGTACTATCAAGTACATTTCGAACACCAATTTCTTCTCTCTCTCTCACTTTTTCTCTCTAAATCCTTTACGCGGAGGGGATTTCCTCTCATCTCCCGAAGGTAGTTTATATTTGCTTCTTTGCACCTATTCACTAACGAACTCCCACTCCACTCTTAGCGGACTGTTTGAAGACCAGCCATCCGTTCTACAACGTAACAACTTACACTAAGTAAAACGATTATAATTGACAGTAACAAAATATTCATCCAATATTATTTGATATGCTTAGAAAAAAATTTATTAAGAAAAAAATTTAAGAGAATAAGGGAGAAGGTAAAAAAATACAGCAAGTACCAAGTATGAGTGAAGCTCTTTTCAAAAATGGTAAGCATTATAAGAATACATTAGAAACATCTAGCTTAGATATTACAGGCCATGACATACCTCCTCTAGCGGTTAGATTGTGAAATTGTGATGGCAAGGTTACCAAGGTGTTGTAAATAAAAGAGAAGATTGTAGTTATTCCATAGCTTATTTGAATGCACTATCGGTTCCAAGATGACCTAAAGAGTTTCCAACGCTTTGCTTCGAACTTTCCTGCGAAACCTGTTTCTAAGCATTTCAAGAATTGAATGTACTATCTCCGGATTATGAACAACATGCTTATTTAATCTGCTTCCTGTAGAAATATACTCTACATATCTTAAAGCTTGAAGAATGTCCTTTTTTTGAAGTGCACGTAGATAAGGACATGCGTGCCATATCAAGTCGTGCAGGCTTCATTCTGGCGGTCCATTCTTCAATCAATTCCTCAAAGCTATACTAGGCTTCGGATATGTGCTTTTCATTTCTTCCATAAAGTTAATGAACATGAGGGTTTCTTTCCACTCTCATTACATTCCCTAAACCAATTCTCAATTGCTTCCCTTTCAAAAGTGTTCCCATTTTCTATTGCCATAGGTGTTGAATGAATCAAAGTTAATGTTAATCTAATTAGTACGTCATAATAATGTGTGCGGTTGAAAGGTTCAACTCCTTGGACTTTTGGTGTGATAGGTCTTTGGTCTTCTCCTACGTTTACCTTTTAATTTTGCTATATAAATGCTCACTTGTAGTGTGCGATATGCAAGCACAAGAGAAATAAAAAAAAAAACTCTTTGTTCACGTCTTTGGACAACATTGTGGTATCAAGAGCTTGCGCCCACAAATACAAAGACTTGTTAGTCTCACGGCCCCACTAAAAATCTTTTGAAAAATTGGGACAAGCAAACATAAATCAAGTCTCGGTCCAAATTTATACCCATTAAAAAAGCCACAAGTCCAGGTTACTACTCTTAGGAACAAGTGCTTTGACGATTTTGCCCTTCACACTTCACATAACTCCCTTCATGCCCTTCCTTTGTCACGTGCTTTCTTTTCCTCCCGTTTTTCCTCTAAGCCCTCCATCTTCATCCGCATCTTCATCCTCCTCGGTCAACTAGCGCCTCCTACTCTCCCCTCCATTCTCACTTTCTCAATCTTCTTCGTCTCTCTCCTGTTTCTTTGACTCTATCTCTCTCTTCTTTTTTGCTGTTACTATGGGGTCTTTTCCCTCTCTCCTTTTCGATTCCCTTCTAATTCTTCACTGACTCTCTCTCGCGATTTCGATTCTTCTCCCGATATTTTCTTTTTCCGACATTTTTATGCTTTTTGTTTTTGTTTGGGAGATTATTGATGATTTAATTAATTATAGATAGTACTAAATTGTCGAAGGAAAAGGAGATTACTACTCGAGATTCTGCGGTTTTGATGAAGGAAGTGATGATATTAACCCTAATTTTTGGGGAGTTGCACATGTTGAGTTTCCTCTTGGTATGTATATTTGTATGCCTAAATTTCATAACAATTTGAATTTCGTATGGTTGTTTTCTTTAGAGTGAATTGCACGATTACTCTCTTTCTAGGTAAGAATTTGAAATTTGCCCCAACTTGATTTGAAAAAAAAGTTGAAGAATATGAACAGACTTTGTTCGATCCAAGAACAATGATGGATTCGA
The DNA here is from genome assembly GCA_947646795.1 of Beta lomatogona. Lineage (NCBI taxonomy): Eukaryota > Viridiplantae > Streptophyta > Magnoliopsida > Caryophyllales > Amaranthaceae > Beta > Beta lomatogona. Next base: position 3,223,431 of record CANSNZ010001022.1, read on the forward strand.
GAATATGATAGGTCACCAAAAGAGGAAATTTCGGTTTCGCTTTTAATATTAGCAAGTTTTCGGATCGTGTTCTTCGGATCGAGATTATGGTTGGACCATCCGATTCGAAATCCAACGTTGATGGTTGTTGTAGCCTCTTAGATTGGGCTCGTAATCGTAAGCGTAGGCGAGAGGATTTGAAGAAAAATGCTCACATTGAATATAAGGATGATATTAACGGTTTGTTCCTCTTTTTATTTTTTGATGTTTTATTGTTGTTTTTGAATTGGACATTTGGGGGTGGATTTTAGATTATTGAATTTGAGGTGTTTAATGATTTACTTGATATGAGGACTGTATTGGGGGAATGTTTTTGTTTAATTTGGTGTGTTTGGGGTTTGATTTTGAGCTGAAGTAGGGTTAAATTGGTCTTGCTTTGTCTTGTGACGACACATTCAACGATCATGTTTTGTCTTGCTGACGACATCATCACTAAAGTCGCGGAGGAGGAAACCGCATCTTGTGTGTGGTTGAAGTTGGAGAGTTTGTACATGACAAAATATCTAACCAATAAGTTGCTTCCAAGCAACGTCCTGTTCGATCCGCGCATGAATAAAGGAACACCTCTTAGGGATCACCTTGATCAATTAAATAAAAATTTTGTTAGAATTGCATAATATTGATGTTAAGGTGGGAGGATGAGGATCTTGTCTTTAATTTTGCTTTGTGTCTTTACCATTTTCATATGAGAATTTTGTGCAATCTTTTATTGTTGGTAAAGATTATGTGTCCCTAGAAGAGGTTAGATCATCTCTTCATACTAGCGAATTGCACCACAAGGCATCCGGTAGTACAGTACGGATAATCGGAGCCTCTGGATTAGTGGCCAGTAGTAGTTAGGGACATGGGAATTCGGGAAAAAGAATTTAAGGAAATCCGAAAATTCCAAAGGGGGTCCTAAACCTAATGATGTCTGTAATTACAGTAAGGAGAAGGGGCATTATAAGAAAGAATGTCCTAAGAAGAAGCATCGGGAAAATAAATCTGGGTCTGGCTCTGCTGCTATTCGAATTTTGAGGATGATCTTGCTTTAGTTGCTAATGAATAAATACATTGCAATTATGTGTGGGTTTTTTTTATTCTGGAGCGTCGTATCATATTAGTCCTCGTAGGGAGTGGTTCACTACTTATGAGCGAGGTAGATGGAGGGTAATATTTCAATGGCTAACATTGTAGTACGCAAGACCGGTTGGAATTGGCTCCATCAAGATCCGAACACAAGATGGTACATTTTGCACATTGAACAATGTTAGACATGTTCCACGAGATGACCAAGAATCTGATTTCACTTAATCGCTAGGACGAAAAGGGTTCGGTTTCATAGGTGGGGGTGGAGTTGTGTATATCCGCAAGGGTTCAAAGGATGTGTTGAAGGGGGTCAAGTGTAGAACTTTGCATATTTTTCAAGGTTCCACTACAAGAAATAGCTAAAATAACGACATTACCGGACAATGACAGGTCAATAAAACGGCTGGCGATTTAATAATCGGGCGACGGCTTTAAGCGATCGGTATTCACCGACCGTGTATTATGTGAAGAACGACGGCATAACGTGGCCGACCTGCTGATGACGGTTATAAACACGTCGTTGTCTAGCTTAATGTAAAAGGAAAAGTTTTTACTTTAGGCGTCGCATTCAGCGACGGTTTTAAGCCGTCGTTGTTTAGGTTAAATTAAATGTGAAATATTTATTTTGTAGGCGACGGTCTTAAACCGTGTCGATGTCGAGAGGGGGGTTAAATTAAGTAGCTTGTTCGGTCGGGTTTTATGCGGAAATTTAAAAGTGAGAAGTTCTCCCCTCCAACCAACAAACTTCGCCGACGAAAACGCCTCCCTCCAACCAACGGATGGCCTTGGACGAAACCGCCTCCCTTCAACCAACCTTCGCCGCCGGTGAGCTTGAATTTAGTGTATTTTTGTTTTCTCATGAAACCAAACCCTAAAAGTTGGGATTTTGGGATGTAGGTGGCGAAAAGCACCATTGGCCGCGGAAAAATCCAAAGCATTCTCCTCTGCCGCGGTAATACCTAAATCTATCCTATTTAATAATTTTTTTTTTTGAATTTTGGCCACTCACTCCAAATCTTTCCCCTACTTTGGCAATGCCTAAATTCAAGTTTTGCCTCGAAATTCGGTGGAGGACGGTGGACGGACAACCTCCAAGAATCGTGACTCGTGACTAGCTATAGGTACATCTTAATCCTTCAATTTTGTTGATTTCTTGTTTTACTTTACATATTAGGGTTTATCAATTTCATGAGAATTGGAAAATAAATTGCAATTTTTCTTGTTAGGGGGTGTTTATATATCGGATTATATAATTTAGAATTGTTAAAAATGTTAATTTTGTTGTTGTACTTTGATTTGGGGTGTTGTCGGTGTTTGAAAATTGAAATGGCATTATATTTGAATTGGGCATTATCAATGTTAATGCTGATTTTGGTGATTATATTTTATGGTCTATGGCATTATCAATGTAATTACTTTGAAGATTAAGTTACTTTAATTGTATAAGCTTAAGTTACTATATAATTATCACAATAGTTTTTATAGTGGTTCGTTTATTAAAGGTTATAAAAGTTAAAAACTATATAATTATGACAATAATTTAGTTATTGCACATTCCTTTATCTAGTTTACACTATTTAAATTGTTTATATTGTTTTTGACATATTTGTTTTCGTGGAAATAGTTTGGATGAGGTTATAAATTAAAGTTAAGTGTTTAAATAAATATGTTTGCATCATCATGTGCCTAGATACCCGTTCAAGGTATACTCATTAGGAGTATATCTTGAATAGTCCCCGATTGGGATTGTTCTTCGACGTTTGACCTCACTTAGGTGGTGAATGTATGCCTTTTGTTCTATTCTATGTAATTTCGGTGATGTTGTTTCTCATGTTGTTCTCTGGTACATATGTAAGCTTTTACTGAAGGCGACATTGTGTACTTGGAGAACTCATGGGAAATTGCCGGAATTTACGTAGAAGCGAATAATTGGCATACATTCACTAGTGGGGTTAGACGTCGAAGAATGGGTTAGGTTGGAGTGATAAGGACCTTTGGACATCATTTTAGGCCCTATATGTATTTCACAAATATGTTTTAATTGTACGTATGTTGGTTGTTAATGAGTATTGTCATTGAAATGGTTTAGAATTGTAGAATTGGTCACCATGAAACGGAAGGAGCGTTGGTGGATGTATGATAGATATGACAATGTGCGTAACTTGAGGCCCGAGTTCTTGAGGGGGGGTTGATGAATTCATTGATTTTTGCAAAGTCAATCCCGAAACCCCGGTAAGGATGAAGTTAGGTGTCCGTGTCCGAAATGCAAGAACGAGACGTATGCATGACTTGGAGACACGGTTAAAGTGCATTTGTATAGCAAGGGCTTTATACCGATTACTACGGTGGTATTCTCATGGTGAAGAGTTACCTCAACCCGTGGAAGAGCTATCTAATCAAATGCATCGTGAAATGGTTTTCGATGCTCTTGGGAATAACCTGGAACGGTCCTTTGTTGAAGAGCCTAGTGGAATGGAGGAGGAGCCTAATCCTCAAGCAAAGGTGTTTCTTGACCTATTAAAGGCTTCGAGGAACCGTTGTACGATGGGAGCTCCATGTCCGTGTTGGAAATGGCATCTAGAATCGTATCTTTGAAGTGTGAGTACAATTTGCCACATAGGTGTGTTGATGCTTTTGCTTCATTAATGAAAGAAGCAATACCTAGCAACAACAACATGAGTAACACATTTTACGAAACGAAGAAGATCTTGGAGGGGATTAGAGCTTCCCCACGAGAAGATTCATGCTTGCCCCCAAAGGTTGTATCTTTGTTTTGGAGAAGCGATGCACACCTGGGACAGATGTAGAGTGTGCATAATGGCAGCATACAAGAGGACTTCTAAGGGGTCTTTAGTTCCAAATGAAAGTTTTGATTTATTTCCCAATCACACCGAGATTGCGGAGAGGTTGTATGCAACAAAAACGTTCTTTGAAGAAATGACATGGCATGCCAAAAATCCAAGAGTCGAAGACAAAATGGCTCACCCTAGCGATAGTGAAGCTTGGAAGCATTTGGATGGATCATTTGGTGAATTTGCATCCGAGCCTAGGAATGTTCGGCTCGGTTTGTGTACCGATGGGTTTGGTCCACATGGAAAGTTTGGGGGTCAATATTCATGTTGGCCGGTCATCTTAACCCCGTACAACTTGCCGCCATCGATGTGCATGAAAAAACCCTTCATGTTCCTTTCGTTGCTCGTTCCTGGTCCTAAAAATCCGAAGGGAAACTTGGATGTGTACATGCAACCCTTAATCGAGGAATTGAAGCAATTATGGGATGTTGGAGCAACTACTTATGATATTTCTAGGAAACAAAATTTCAATATGCGTGCCGCCATTCTTTGGACAATAAATGATTTTCCCGCTTACGGTATGCTATCGTCTGGCGGTCTACCGGGAAGAAGGCTTGTCCTTATTGTATGGATAAATCCAAAGCTTTTTGGCTCGAGCATGGGGGTAAAGTTTCTTGGTTTGATTGTCACCGTCAATTTCTTCCCGAAGATCATCCTTTTCGTAAAAACAAAGTAGCTTTTTGCAGAAATAAGGTTGAAAAAAGGGTCTCCACCACACATCGTATGCGGGGAAGAGTTGTGGTCATGTGTTAAAGACTTGCCAAAGGCTACGGATGGACCGATGCACTTAACGCTTTGAAAAAGTTGAAAAATGGGTGGTTCAAACAAAGCTGTCTTTGGGAGCTCCCATCTTGGAAAGATCCGCATCTTCGTCACAACCTTGACGTCATGCACATTGAGAAAAACTTCTTCGACCAACTCATTCACGATTATGGATGTGAAAAAACGCACGCGGACATCGTTGCATCCTAGAAAAGACATTGCTAAATTGTGCAAAAGGCCGCAACTTCATGTCACCAAGGATGCGAATGGAAAAGAAACTCCACCAAAAGCACCTTTCGCACTGGACAAGTCCCAAAGGAAAGTATTATGCAACCGGGTCGAGATTTGAAATTTCCAGATGGCTATGCTTCCGACTTAACAAGATGTGTGGACATGCAGTCCGGTGAGCGTGACAAGTATGAAAAGCCATGACTGTCATGTCTTCATGGAAAGATTATTGCCGATTGCATTAAAGGAGTTGCTTCCGGTTCATGTGTGGAAAGTTGTCACCGAGATTAGCCTTTTTTCCGTGATTTGTGTTGCTCCACCATCACGATGAAGTGACATGGAAAGGTTGGAAAAGGACATAGCCGAGATCCTTTGTAAACTCGAAAAGATTTTCCCACCATCATTCTTCAATTCCATGGAACACTTACCAGTTCACCTTCCACGCGAAGCTAGGCTATGTGGTCCCGTGCAATACCGTTGGATGTATCCCTTTGAAAGGTACCTTATCCTTCATTTTCATATATCCTTTTTTATCGTTGTTCGTAATTGTGTAACTCTTTTTTTTATAACCACCTTCTTAGGTTCCTCAATCATTTGAAACGCAAAAATTGGTAACAAGGCTCGTGTGGAGGGTTCTATTTGTAATGCGTACTTGTGTGAAGAGATTGCAAACTTCTGCTCAAACTACTTTCAAGAAGGAGTGGATACTAAGACACGAGATTTAGGCCGTAATGTAAATGATGAACTTGATAGGATGCTTTCGACTTAAAACCGTCCCCGAGCTATTCAGGGTTAATTGTGGTCGGCCGTCAATGCAGGGAGGAACACGATTTTTAACCGAAGTGGAACTACAACGTGCACACCTATATGTGTTAGCAAATACAGGCATCTTAACTTATATAACTTATATAGGACTACTTCATAATCTACCCTACCGACTTTGTTTTTTGGATTAAAAAGCTAAAACATTAAAAAGCAATAGGGGAGGGGGGGGGCAGCAGCAGGGAGGGGAGGGGGCAAGAGGGGGGGGAGGGGCGGGGGAGGGGGAGGGGGCAAAGCAGGGAGGGGAGGGCGGGCAGACCACAGGGGGAGGGGGGGGGGAGGGGAGGGGGAGGGGGCCAACAGGGGGAGGGAGGGGGAGGGGGGAAGCAGGGGGGGGCAGGGCGATCACAGCAGGCGGGGGGGAGGGGGAGACCGGCAGCAGGGGGAGTGGGGAGGGGGCAAAGGGGGAGGGGGCAGCAGGAGGGGGCGGGGGGAGGGGGGCAAGCAGGGGAGGGGAGGACGGGGGGCAAGCGAGGGGAGGGCAACAGACGGCAAGCAGGGGGAGGGGCGCGCAGGGGAGGGGAGGGGGAGTGGGGCAAGCAGGGGGAGGGGAGGGGGCGACCGCAGCAGGGGGAGGTGGAGAGGGGGAGACCGCAGCAGGGGGGGGGAGTGGGCAAGCAGGGGAGGGCGAGGGGAGGGGGCAGCAGGGGGAGGGGAGGAGGGGCAAAGCAGGGGGGGGAGGCAGCGAGACCTGCAAGCAGGGGGGAGGGGGAGGGACCGCAGCAGGGGGAGGGGGCAGGGGGAGGCAGGGGAGGGGCAAGGAGGGGCAGGGTGAAAGGATCACAAGCGAGGGGGAGGGGAGGGGAGGGGAGGGGGAGGGGGACAGGGGGAGGGGGAGGAGGGGCGAAGCCGGGGGAGGGGGGCAGGGGGAGGGGGGGCAAGCGAGGGGAGGTGGAGCGCGCAGGCTGGGGGAGGGGCGGGGGAGGCAAGCAGGGGAGGGGGAGGGGGGGCAAAGAGGGGAGCGGGGGAGGGGGCAAGGCAGGGAGGGGGAGGAGGAGGGGAAGGCAGGGAGGGGCAGGGGGAGGGGGCGGCAGGGGAGGGGGAGGGGGCAAAGCAGGGGGAGGGCAAACAGACCCAGCAGGGGGAGTGGGACCTGCAGCAGGGGGGGGGGAGGGGGAGGGCAGAGGGAGGGGGGGAGGGGGCAGCAGCAGGGGGAGGGGCGGAGGAGGGGCAGGGGGGGGGCAGCAGGGGAGGGGGAGGGGGCAGCGAGGGGGAGGGGGAGGGCAGCAGGGGGAGGGGGGCAGCAGGGGGAGGGGGGAGGGGGAAGGCAGGGGGAGGGGGAGGGAGGGCAGCAGGGGGAGGGGGAGGAGGGCAGCAGGGGGAGTGGAGGCAGCAGGGGAGGGGGAGGGGGAGGGTCCATAGGGGGCCGCGTTTCTACTTTCTTGCATTTTTACGCCGCTTCTACTTTCTTGCATTTTACCCTTGAAAGAAGTATCTTACGCGTTTCTACTTTCCTTGCATTTTAGGTAATCATGTCTAATCCTAAGGGCGTCATGAGGTCGAGGTGGCTTAGTGGAGGCCAAGGTCGTGGGACTTTGACTCCGAGGGAGCTTTTTCAAACCACCAAATGTACAAGGAAGCCTGTAACCCTATGTCGAGACACAGGAGATGATTCACAGTATCGTGACATTGGTGAGCACGCACGGAGACTCCTGACTCATACGCGAGGAAGGCGAAGGCCCGCACCGTGCACCAAGAAAGGTTTTAAGCCCTACCGGATTGTGGTAAGTTAGTAAACCTTCATTTCATGATATTTGTATGCAACGATATTCACAATTCACGTGTTTGTTTGGTTTTCAATTCGAAGTTCGATGATAACAAGGTTAGTGGGTCCATCACCGACATTTTCCGTGCCCATTTTCGACAACCATGGTTCAATTACAAAGTGAGGTCGATGATGCAACAAAGACTGTGACGCATCGTGGAACATTTTCACAAGATGTATGAATCCAATTATGAAAAATGAAATTGATTATATTATTTTATTAATATCTTTGTTTATCGTTCGACTAAAGGGTATTTACTAATGGCCTCCCGAGTTAGAAGGCCTGGGTGGAGGAAGGATTACAAGAAAAAAGCTTCATCCTCGTCCGCGTAGACTCATGCGCATCAAGGGTGGTTAAGAAAGTTCCAAAGCAAGGCCAAAATGGTTGGGGAGACGATATACGAAGACATTGAAGAAGAGAAGTGGAGACCCAACATTTCGGGAAAAATCCGAAAAGGCGAAGAAGAACCGAAGAGGTGGCTCCCCTGTCTCAATCCATCGAGCCGCTCACACTTTCGTGGTTCTATTTTCGCGACAAAGATGTTAGGGAAGATGGTAAATATGTTTCATATCTACTACTTAGTGTAATTTACATGAATATGTTCCATAAAGCCTTTGTTAATTAAAAGAATGTCTACAGCAAAGAGTAGAGGAGGAGTAATTCCTACCGTCCGGAGTCGGTTCTCAAGACCTTATTTCATTTCAAGTCCGGATCCGCGGGAAAGAGAAATTCCAAGCAAACAAGAAATCAAAGCAAATCTGTGCCATGTTACTTCAAACCTAAACTGATATGGAGGTTAGTTTAGTGTATTTATAAGTTGTTTCTGATTGAAAAAACACAAAGGTAGGGAAAGTTGTAGAACTGCAAATGTAGGCCAATATGGGCCTTTTTTAGGCCTTTTTGCTTGAAATTAAATGAATACAGTACTTTGATGCTAGTTCATAGGTTATAACCACCTCAAACATGATATATGTAGTTAGTTTAGTGTATTTATAAGTTGTTTTGATTGAAAATACACAAAGTAGGAAAGTTAGAACCAAATGTAGGCCAATATAGGCCTTTTTTGGCCTTTTTTTACTTGAAATCTGAATGAATACTAGTACTTTGATGCTAGTTTAAGTTATAACCACCTCAAACATCATATATGTAGTTAGTTTAGTGTATTTATAAGTTGTTTTGATTGAAAATACACAAAGTAGGAAAGTTAGAACCAAATGTAGGCTAATATAGGCCTTTTAGGCCTTTTTACTTGAAATTGAATGAATACGAGTACTTTGATGCTAGTTTAAGTTATAACCACCTCAAACATCATATATGTAGTTAGTTTAGTGTATTTATAAGTTGTTTTGATTGAAAATACACAAAGTAGGGAAAGTTAGAACCAAATTGTAGGCCAATATAGGCCTTTTTAGGCCTTTTTTACTTGAAATTGAATGAATACGAGTACTTTGATGCTAGTTTAAGTTATAACCCACCTCAAACATCATATATGTAGTTAGTTTAGTGTATTTATAAGTTGTTTTGATTGAAAATACACAAAGTAGGAAAGTTAGAACCAAATGTAGGCCAATATAGGCCTTTTAGGCCTTTTTACTTGAAATTGAATGAATACGAGTACTTTGATGCTAGCTTAAGTTATAACCACCTCAAACATCATATATGTAGTTAGTTTAGTGTATTTATAAGTTGTTTTGATTGAAAATACACAAAGTAGGGAAAGTTAGAACCAAATGTAGGCTAACATAGGCCTTTTTAGGCCTTTTTACTTGAAATTGAATGAATACGTAGTACTTTGATGCTAGTTTAAGTTATAATCCACCTCAAACATCATATATGTAGTTAGTTTAGTGTATTTATAAGTTGTTTTGATTGAAAATACACAAAGTAGGAAAGTTAGAACCAAATGTAGGCCAATATAGGCCTTTTTAGGCCTTTTACTTGAAATTGAATGAATACGAGTACTTTGATGCTAGTTTAAGTTATAACCACCTCAAACATCATATATGTAGTTAGTTTAGTGTATTTATAAGTTGTTTTGATTGAAAATACACAAAGTAGGAAAGTTAGAACCAAATGTAGGGCCAATATAGGCCTTTTTAGGCCTTTTTACTTGAAATTGAATGAATACGAGTACTTTGATGCTAGCTTAAGTTATAACCACCTCAAACATCATATATGTAGTTAGTTTAGTTGTATTTATAAGGTTTTTTGATTGAAAATACACAAAGTAGGGAAAGTTAGAACCAAATGTAGGCTAATATAGGCCTTTTTAGGCCTTTTTACTTGAAATTGAATGAATACGAGTACTTTGATGCTAGTTTAAGTTATAACCACCTCAAACATCATATATGTAGTTAGTTTAGTGTATTTATAAGTTGTTTTGATTGAAAATACACAAAGTAGGAAAGTTAGAACCAAATGTAGGCTGCCAATATAGGCCATTTTAGGCCTTTTTACTTGAAATTGAATGAATACGAGTACTTTGATGCTAGTTTAAGTTATAAACCCACCTCAAACATCATATATGTAGTTAGTTTAGTGTATTTATAAGTTGTTTTGATTGAAAATACACAAAGTAGGAAAGTTAGAACCAAATGTAGGCTAATATAGGCCTTTTTTAGGCCTTTTTACTTGAAATTGAATGAATACGAGTACTTTGATGCTAGTTTAAGTTATAACCACCTCAAACATCATATATGTAGTTAGTTTAGTGTATTTATAAGTTGCTTTGATTGAAAATACACAAAGTAGGAAAGTTAGAACCAAATGTAGGCCAATATAGGCCTTTTTAGGCCTTTTTACTTGAAATTGAATGAATACGAGTACTTTGATGCTAGTTTAAGTTATAACCACCTCAAACATCATATATGTAGTTAGTTTAGTGTATTTATAAGTTGTTTTGATTGAAAAAATACACAAAGTAGGAAAGTTAGAACCAAATGTAGGCTAATATAGGCCTTTTTAGGCCTTTTTACTTGAAATTGAATGAATACGAGTACTTTGATGCTAGTTTAAGTTATAACCACCTCAAACATCATATATGTAGTTAGTTTAGTGTATTTATAAGTTGTTTTGATTGAAAATACACAAAGTAGGAAAGTTAGAACCAAATGTAGGCCAATATAGGCCTTTTTAGGCCTTTTTTACTTGAAATTGAATGAATACGAGTACTTTGATGCTAGTTTAAGTTATAACCACCTCAAACATCATATATGTAGTTAGTTTAGTGTATTTATAAGTTGTTTTGATTGAAAATACCACAAAGTAGGAAAGTTAGAACCAAATGTAGGCTAATATAGGCCTTTTTAGGCCTTTTACTTGAAATTGAATGAATACGAGTACTTTGATGCTAGTTTAAGTTATAACCACCTCAAACATCATATATGTAGTTAGTTTAGTGTATTTATAAGTTGTTTTGATTGAAAATACAACAAAGTAGGAAAGTTAGAACCAAATGTAGGCCAATATAGGCCATTTTAGGCCTTTTTACTTGAAATTGAATGAATACGAGTAACTTTGATGCTAGTTTAAGTTTATAACCATCCTCAAACATCATATATGTAGTTAGTTTAGTGTATTTATAAGTTGTTTTGATTGAAAATACACAAAGTAGGAAAGTTAGAACCAAATGTAGGGCCAATATAGGCCTTTTTAGGCCTTTTACTTGAAATTGAATGAATACGTAGTACTTTGGATGCTAGTTTAAGTTATAACCACCTCAAACATCATATATGTAGTTAGTTTAGTGTATTTATAAGTTGTTTTGATTGAAAATACACAAAGTAGGAAAGTTAGAACCAAATGTAGGCCAATATAGGCCTTTTTAGGCCTTTTACTTGAAATTGAATGAATACGAGTACTTTGATGCTAGTTTAAGTTATAACCACCTCAAACATGATATATGTAGTTAGTTTAGTGTATTTATAAGTTGTTTTGATTGAAAATACACAAAGTAGGAAAGTTAGAACCAAATGTAGGCTAATATAGGCCTTTTTAGGCCTTTTTACTTGAAATTGAATGAATACGAGTACTTTGATGCTAGTTTAAGTTATAACCACCTCAAACATCATATATGTAGTTAGTTTAGTGTATTTATAAGTTGTTTTGATTGAAAATACACAAAGTAGGAAAGTTAGAACCAAATGTAGGCTAACATAGGCCTTTTAGGCCTTTTTACTTGAAATTGAATGAATACGAGTACTGATGCTAGTTTAAGTTATAACCACCTCAAACATCATATATGTAGTTAGTTTAGTGTATTTATAAGTTGCTTTGATTGAAAATACACAAAGTAGGAAAAGTTAGAACCAAATGTAGGCCAATATAGGCCTTTTTAGGCCTTTTTACTTGAAATTGAATGAATACGAGTAATTTGATGCTAGTTTAAGTTATAACCACCTCAAACATCATATATGTAGTTAGTTTAGTGTATTTATAAGTTGTTTTGATTGAAAATAACACAAAGTAGGAAAAAGTTAGAACCAAATGTAGGCTAATATAGGCCTTTTTAGGCCTTTTTACTGGAAATTGAAAATCGAATACGAGCACTTTGATGCTAGTTTGGGTTATAACCACCTCAAACATCATATATGTAGTTAGTTTAGTGTATTTATAAGTTGTTTTGATTGGAAAATACACAAAGTAGGAAAAGTTAGAACCAAATGTAGGC